>CAUYUJ010022593.1:15000-121438 GCA_963575745.1 Prorocentrum cordatum | reverse complement strand
TCGCGGGGGCGCGCGCGATGGGGTGGACGCGGCGGCGTTGGCCCGGATGAGTTTCGCTGAATTGGAAAAATTGGCTGCGCGATTGCGGGGCGACCGCGTGACTGGGGTGCCGTCTTCGCGGCGCTGGGATGGCCCGGACCGCAAGCGATTGGACATTGAGGTGTACAGGGCTGCGCTCGCGGCGCACCTGGGCATCGACATGAGCGGTGTGCAGCGTGCTGGCGCGGAGGCGCGATCGCGGGACCACTCGGAGGAGATGCTGGGCGAGCTGGCGAGGCACGTGGCTGAGCACGACCGCGTTCCAGCGCAGAAGGAGTCCGCCCTTGGGACATGGGTGCACAACGTGAGCACGGGGCATTTCCCGTTGACGCCCGAGCGGCGCGCGCGGTTCGACGGGCTCGTGGACCGGCGGGAGGAGAGGCGCGCGCGCGCCCGCGCGATGCTGGACCGCATCGAGGAGCACGTGGAGGTGCTCGACGAGCTGCCGAAGCGGGGGGCAGAGGACGAGGAGGAGAAGAAGCTCGCGAAGTGGATCCACAATGTCACCACTGGCCAGAACAAGCTGGATGATGACAACCAGGAGAGGTTCGATCGTTTGGTGAACAGGGGCATGTGGCAGCGGCGGACGGCGCAGCAGCGTGTGCTCGAGGTAAAGCTTTTCGTGGAGACACACGGGCGCGCGCCCAGGAGCGGCGGTCATGACGACGATGCGCGGGAGCGTCTGCTCGCGATGTGGATCGGCAACGTGCGCGCGCACGGCCGCCAGGGCCTGGACGAGCACTGGCGAGCGCAGTTGGAGGCGGCGCTGGACGCGGATCTCATCCAGGTCCAGGCGCTGGAGGCGTGGTGCGAGAAGAACCAGAGGATGCCGGTGGAGAAGGCGGAGGATGACGAGGAGCGCAGGCTGGCGAACTTCATCGCGAACCACGAGCGGAAGGGCCGCGCGGCGTCCTTCAACGCGCCCGCGACCTTCGACGCGCTGCGGCAGAAGTACGCGCAGGCGGCCGCCGCGCGGCGCGATGCCGAGAGCAGGGGGGCGGAGGCGCGGGCGCTCGAGGCGCAGCGGCTGGAGCTGCTGCGGCGCGCGGCCGAGGAGGAGGAGGAGGCATTCGGCGAGGAGGAGGAGGAGCAGGAAGAGGAGGACCCGGCCGACTGCCTCGCGGAGGAGCGGCGCGCGGAGGTCACGCCGGATATGTTCGCTAGGTTCCAGAGGGCAGACAGGGCGCTGGCTCGGCGGGTGAAGACCGCGCTCGTGGCCGCCCTGCTGGAGCACGTGGACGCGCTGCAGGGCGCCGCGCTCGGGCTCGACGTCTTCGTTGCCCTGGCCAAAGACAGGCGGGTCCGCGAAGCCTTGGCCGCCCCGGCGGCCGAAGAGCCGCGCCGCGAGGCGCTCGGGGAGGAGGATGAGGAGGAGGAGGAAGAAGAGGAGCAGGAGGAAGAGGAGCAGGAAGAGGAGGAGCAGGAGCAGGGGGAGCAGGAGCAGGAGCAGGGCGACGAGGAGCGGAGGGAGCAGGAGGAGGGGGACGCAGAGATGGCGGACGCGGAGGAGGAGCCGCGGGGCATGGCGGACGAGGAGGAGCTCCCCACGGGCATCGACGAGGAGCACGAGGATTTCGTGCGGTACGTGCTTGCGACCTGCATGCTGTCGTATGTGCCCGTCGCGCCCAGGTTCTTCGCGGGGGAGGCCCCGGACGCGGAGCTGCAGCGGCAGGTGGCGGAGCTGGAGCGGCTGCGGGACGTCGCCCTGGGGCTCGACGCGGCCACGGCGCAGGACAACGTGGCGCGGTCGCAGGCGATCCGGCGCCTGCGCAGGGCCGACCCCGAGCTGCTGCGCCGCACGCCCGTGCCCAATTCGGACGTGCGGGAGCCCTGGGAGCAGTGGCAGCGCCTGCTCCAACGGCTCGAACAGGAGGGCGTGGAGCGCGAGGTCTGGGTCTGCTGCCGTCGCGAGCCGCTGCGCTGGCGCGCGTCGCTCCGCGACGACGGCAAGCCGGGGCCGGTCCGCGCGCCGCTGCTGCCGTCGCTGGACGCCGCCGAGGGCGAGGTCTGGAGGCCGGGGGAGGTGCGCGAGGCGACGCGCCAGGCGCGGTACGCAGAGCAGGCGCGGCTGGACGGCGCTCCTGGCGCCCCGGTGCACGGCAGCGTGCTCTTGCGCCTGCCCTCTGATTTCCTCTGCTACAAGTGCCAGCAGGATTTCGAGAGCGCGCGGGAGCTGACCGACGGAGAGGTCGATGGTTGGTGTAAGAGGTTGCATTTCGCGCCGAAGAAGCTGCCTAGCCAGGCGGTGATGAAGCGCGAGGCGGTGGAGGCGGAGCGCGCCCGCGCCAGGAAGCGCGCGCAGGCGGCCCGGTGCGCGGCGGGGGGGGAGAACGGATTCGCTGAGTTCCGTGGTCTGCTGCTGGAGGACGAGTGCTTCCACCAGGACAACTGCGAAGCGAGCGTGCAGCTGGACCAGCGACACGCTCTGGAGCCGTGGTACCAGCGCGCGGGGCCCGACGGGAGCAGGCTGGCGCCCTGGCCGCGCGTCTTCGGTATCCCGAAAGCGTGGGCCGGCCCTGGCCGTGCGTTCTTCTCCGAGGCCGTGGAGTCGGGTTTCGCCGCCGACACGTTCCCCCAGGGGCGGCGCGGCTACTACACGGGCGAGCCGGGCGACGTGCCCGCGGAGCTCTGGCTGTTGCGGGCCTGGTGCCGCGCGCGCGGCGGCGTCGCTCGCATGGGCGACGCCCTGGCCGCGCTTGCAGCAGCTCGAGGGCGACCGCGACATAATGTACAGGGTGGAGGCCGCCGAGGGCGCGCGGCGGTCCCCGAGTGGCGACCTGAAGCCGCCCGTGTACTTGGCGGACCTGAAGCCGCAGGCGATCCCCGAGTGGCCCGTCTGGCAGCAGCTCCTCAAGCTGAAGCCTCAGGCGGCGCGGCAGGTGGCGGCTTTCGTGCGCCGGGAGCGGGCGGGCGTGGGCTTGACGTGGAACCTCGCCGCGGGGCACTGGGACCTGGACCAGCAGCGCCTGCTCGCTGCGCTCGAGAGGGATCCCGCGTTGCTCGCCGCGGTGGAGAAGGACGACGCGGCCGCAAAGAATGATAAGGACGTTCCGATTGCCCTCGACGATTTCCGTGCCCGTCACGGCGGTGTCTGGCCGGACGCGTTCGCCGATCGGCGCGGGGAGCCCGATTTCAAGGAAGCGAAGCTCGCGCGGGGTGTTGCAAGGGTGGCGACGAAGTATTCGCAGGAATTCGTGCGCATCTGGTTGGACCGGACATGCAGCCAATGGCTGCGGCTGGCGGGGTGCGGGGATGAGGTGGTGGGAGGAGGGGGCGGCGGCGACGACTCTTCTGGGGGCGGCGGCGGCGGCGGCGGCGGGTCCTCTTCGGGCAGCGGTGCGAACGGTGGACCAGCGTCGGGGTCGGGCTCTGGTGCGCAGGGGCCGGGCGACGGTGGCGCGGGCGGCGACGGCGACGGGGGCGCGGGCGGGGGCGCGGGTCGGCTGCTCGGCGGCGGACCCAAGAGGCCAGCTCCCGAGGGCCCAGGGCCGCGGACTCGCGGGGCGGCGAGAAGGGACCAGGAGCGGTTGCAGCAGGAGCGGCTGCGGAAGGAAGAGGAGGAGCGTCTCAGAGGGAAGACAGTGAAGGCAGGGGACGTGGAGGTGAACGTGGCTCTGGATGACCCCCACGTGAGCGAGGAGGGCACCTTGCCGGCCTGGCTCCTGGACCCCGCGCCGTGCGTCGCTGGCAGGTGCGTCGCGCGCGTCTGGCACCCGCACCGGGGCGTGCACGTGCTCGGGCAGTGCCGGCATTCTTGCAAAGGCGAAGGGCAGTTCTGTGGGAGCCACGGCAGACCCGAGCAGCGACCTTTTGGGGAGTGGGACCCGGACCAGCGCCACAGTTCCCTGACGCGCGAGTGCCCGGAACGGTATGGCTTGGCCGTGAAGGAGGCGCGGAAGCGCGAGACGGATGCCGGCGGCGCCCCGCCCGCGCCGACCCCGGCCATCGCTGCCGCTCGCAAGGCGCGCGTGCCCAGGCTCCAGCCCGAGTATGTGGCCCTCCCGTGTGGCGAGCGCCGTCCTCTGCGGGCATTTAAAGAGGCCCCGGAGGCTCTCCCGCCGTTCCCGTGCCGCCTCTGCGACAAGAACTTCGCCACGCATGCCGGCTTCATGACGCACGTGCACGAAAAGCACCACGGGTGGCCGGAGTATAGGAAGCGCTTGTTCTACCTGGCCGAGCAGTGGCCCCAGCAGGACGACGACGTGCGGCCCGTGAGGCCCCAGGAGTGGCGGCAGTGCGTGGAGGCCTTCTCTGAGCACCTCGTCACGGGGTCTCACGACTGGCCGGCCTGCGCAGCGCCCGCCGATTCGGGGGAGGCCGCCGCCGCCGCTGCCGCGCCGGACGCGCCGCGCGCCTGGTGGAAGCCGCCAGGCGCGGACGGGGCCGTGCCGCCCGCGGGCGTGGACATGCCGCCCGTGGACTTGGACGCGCTGGGCGCTGCGCCGGCGGCGTCGGACGTCGAGGGGCCCGAGCCCGGGCAGAGTCGCCGCGCCGTGCGCTCGAGGGTCGCGTGCTGCGTCTGCGCTCGTCTCCACTGGGCGGACGAGCTGCAGCGCGTGCACTTCTGGCAGCAGCCGGACGGCGCCGGGGAGCGTTCGCTGCTCTGCGACCAGGTGCCGAAGCCGCCCGCGCGCGCCGAGCTCGAGGCGGCGAGGGGAGAGGCATCCGAGGCCGCGGGCGCGCAGGCGCAGGCCATGCGCCTGACGCAGCGGCAGCGCGCCCACGCGCTGCTGGACCCGGCACGGTACCACGCTCGGTGGCGCTTCGTGCGCGAGGGCCCCAACGGCGTCGAGCGCCCGGGCGGCATCCCCCTCGAGGAGCTGGAGGCGTCCGCAGTGCGCGACCCTGGCCCAGACGGGAAGCTGTGGCTCTTGCACAAGAAGTGCTTCAAGATTGACAGGCGCCAGTCAGACGGGGTGCTCGTGGCCGACGCGAAGCAGAAGGTGCCCATCTGCGCAGGGTGTCACGGCGCGCTCTCCAAGAGGTTGCCCACGATGCCGCCCTGCGCGCTGGCCAACGATCTCTGGATCGGTCGGCTGCCACCGCCGCTGCGGAATCTCACGCTGGGCGCGAAGCTTCTGCTGCCCATCGCGCGGGGCATCGTGCGGCGGTTCAACTGCAAGGCCGACTCTGGTGAGTGGGCTCCGATCGACCAGAAGATCAAGGCGTACGTGGGGAACTTCGTGGCGTTCCCGCAGGCGGACGGCGGCCGGCAGGTGCTGTCGCTGCCGCCGCGGGAGAGCGACCTCGTCGAGTTCGTGCAGATTGTCTTCGCGGGGTCCGACCCCGCCACCCTGCAGAAGGCGCTATTGGAGGAGCTCGGCGTGCCCCTCGCCGATTTCAAGCGCGCTTACGAGTACCTCCGCGACACGAACGAGCAGTACGCCGCGGTGCGGTGGGACGAAGAGGCCGCGCAAAACTTTGCGGACCCCGAGGGCGACGGCGATGGCGACGGCTCCTCGCTCCTGGGCCTGCCTCGCTGTCTCGCGGCGTGCGTGGCCGTGGGGGGTAAGGGCGGCGACGCTCGCCAGGAGGGCCCGGCCGATGCCGTGCAGCCCGGCGCGGGCTCGGCCCCGCCGAAGCGGACGAGTGCAGGCGCAGCGAGCGCGGAGGGCGAAGCGAACGCGGCGGCTGACGGCGGGGGCGAGGCAGGGGGCGGGTGCGGGGATCCCACCGGTGAGGACGCGGCTGGCGCTGGCGGGGAGGATTCAGAGGGCGACGAGGGCGAGGCTGGTGAGGGAGAGGGCGGCGAGGGTGTCGAGGAGGGCGAGTACTGCGCCGCCGTCGCGGACGCCGACATGCTGGCCGATCTGGACAAGCAGTGGCAGACCGTGCACCTCAGCCTCCAGAAGGCGGAGGTGATTGCGCGCGAGAAGCGGCGTGTGGAGGCACTGACGCGGCAGTTCGACGACATGGAGAATTTCCAGGACCGAGATTCCGACCTGCGCTTGGCGGAAGCCGCGAAAGAGGCCCACAAGGCTGCGAAGGCGCTCACCAACTGCAACAAGGAGGCGCTCACGAAGAAGCTGGAGCAGACGGAGCAGAAGATTCAGGCCACGCGGCCTCCTCCGGGAGTCGCCGGGAAGCGCGCGGCCGGTGGCGGCGGCGGCGGCGGCGGCGCGCCGGCCGGGGGCGCTGAGGGCGGGGGGGCGAGGCGCGCGGTGCGGGTCGTCGTGCCCACTGGAACCGAGCCTGTCAGCATGTTCTCCCCCGGTTTCTGGAGTGCTTTCGACCCCGTCGCGTTTCCCTACGGCGACGGCGTCTTCGGACTCGACAGGGAGGCGAAGTTGACGTACGACGAGTGGTGCAGGTGCCTCATGGCTCGCGAGGAGCTCGAGTACGAGGTCCCCGACGACGTCTCGGCGCCCGACGCTGCGCGGGCGCCCGCGCCCGACGCTGCGCGGGCGCCCGCCGCGTCTGAGTCGCCCGTGCCGCGCTGGCGTCGCCACGCGGACCTGCTCACGGCCCAGTATTGCCTCTGGCGCAGAAAGGCTATCATTCAGTCGGCTAGGTTATTCGTGCGCAAGCAGCGTCTGGGGGAAAGCATCGCGGACCTCGCCGCACTGACGCCGGAGGATCTGGCGCAGGTCGTGGCCGTGCTCGGCAGGGGGGCGGGCATCAAGGAGGCCCTGGGCCTCGAGGGCTTGCCCCGGAACGTCAAGAGCGCGCTGCGCAGCATGCTGCTCAGCAACCGTGATGTCGTCGGGTCCGACGCGCACCGGACCACGCTGCGGCACATCAGTACCAGCTACACCCGGCTCTTCGGGCCGCCCCTGGTGTTCACGACGCCGAACATCGCGGACACTCGGAACCTGATGGTGTCCCTGATGTACGAGGGCGCCTCCGTACAGCGATGGCGGCTGCTGGAGGAGACTGCTCCTGTGATGCCCTCAACGCGGGACATGCTGCGGCGGGTGGCCGCTGACCCGGTGTCGCAGGCCATGGTCACGAACCTCATGCTGGAACTGTTCCTGGAGCATGTCGTCGGCGTCACGCGGCAGCGCGGGGCCACGGGCGTCTCCGACGGCGTGGCCGCCACGGGGGCGTGTGGAGCGTTCGGGCTCGTCCGCGCGTTCTTCGGACCCGTGGAGTCGCAGGGGCGCGGCGGCATCCATCCGCACATCCACCTGTGGCGCCTGCACCCGATGACCGGCGCGTTCCTCGCGAAGCTGCGCGCGGGGGACGTCGAAGGCCTCGAGGAGCGTCTGAGGAGGTGGAGGGAGGCCGTGCTCGCCAGGGTCGGCAGCGTGCAGTTCGACGCGGCGGAGGAGGTGGGCCGGCAGCTGGGCTTGGACGGGCCGGACCGTCTGCCGCCGCTTCCGCTCGGCCCGCGGGATCGACGTCTCGCGTTCGCGGACGGGAAGCGAGAGGAGAGCGACCTCCAATTGAAGTACGATACCATCGCTGGCGCCTCGCGTCGTCAGCTCGGGAAGTTGTGCAAGAGGGCGTACGAAGAGGGCCGCCGCTCCGTCCGTGCTGACAACCAACTGTCCACAGAAGAGCTGCGGAATCAGGTTGCGGCCATGATGAACGTCGATCTCGTGGAGGAGCGGGCGATGCTGGAGCAGCAGCCCGCAATAGAGGGTCCGCTCCGGCAGCGCCCGTTCGCGCCGCTGGCAGATCCAGAGCCCGATCCCCATGAGCAGCGGGCACAGTACCCGGCGGTATTTGGAGAGCCTCTCACGGGTGCGCACGTGACGCTGCAGCCGCAGTACCGCCGCAAGCCTGCGTACCGCGTGGTGCGCGCGGACGGCGCCGCGGCCATGCACTTTGCTGAGTGCCCGGGGGATGAGGCGCGGACCTGGGCGCGCTGCTTCGCGCGGGACGCGCGCAAGTGTATCATCCGTGGCCACCTGCACAGGTGCGGTCCCACGTGCTGGAAGCACAAGACGAACGACGATGTGCCTCAGCACTGCAAGGTGTGCCGGCTCGGCTTCTACCACGAGTACGAGACTGCGGTCTACAGCCACCCGTCCAGGAAGCGTCCTGCCGCCGCCTTCGTCTGGCGGCGCCTGCGCAAGGGGAAGGATTTGGTGCTTCCGGAAGATGCGAAGGTTCAGTACGCGTGCGGTCCGTTGGAGGAGGGGGAGTGGAACCCTCCTGGCGAGCGCCTGGATCTGGACGACGTTCCGGCTGAAGGCTACGGCCCGTGGCCGCACCGCTGCAACCAGGTACGGCAGAGCTGGTCGCGTCGACGTGGTGCGGTACCACCCGTACCACGGGAGCACGAACCCTGTGGGCCAGGTGTGTCTGCGGAGCAACCTGGACGTCCAGTGCCTGGACCGCGTGGTGCTCGACCTGCCGGGCGACGACAGCGTCGGGGGCGCGCCCGCCAGCGACCCTGTTGTGCCGCCGCCTCCGGAGCCCGGTGCGTTCGCCGAGCCTGTCGGCGAGGCATCGGACGCGCTGGCTGGCGCCGGGACTGGCGGCACCGGTTGCGACGAGGGCACTGGGCAGAGCGGAGGTTCCACGGGTTCCGGGGCGTCGGCCGCAGCGCAGGGCGGGGGCGGGGCGGCCGAGGGGGCGGCGCGCGCGGCTGCGGCGGGGGGCGGGCGCGTGCCCGTGGGGCGCCGCCTCGGCCTGCCCAGGGGAGGAGGTTTGCTCGGCGGGGCGCCGACCACGATGGACGATCCGAACGCGGGGGATATCTGGGGCTTCAGAGAAGAGGATGACGAGCCGTGGGATTTGGCCGATGCGTATGGCTTGGATCCGCCGCCTCCGCCGACGCCGGAATTCGAGGACATCGCTGGGTTCAGCGCGGCTTCGTGTTACGACGGCAGCCGGCCCGGGTTCGTGTTCAAGAAGGGGGAGCAGGGCCTGGGCTACTACAGCGACCGGCGCGCGGAGCGCGAGCTGCCAGAATCAGCCGTCGAGACAGAGCCGAGGTCGCGGGCGCCAGGCCGCGCCGCGTCGCGCGCGGCGGCGTCTGGCAGCCCTGCATCGAGCGCGCCCGCGTCGCCCGCCGCCGCCGCAGCTGCTGGCGCGAGCGGCAGCGGTCCGCCCGGCAGCCTGCGGGAGCACGTGTTGCACTCGCTGGAGGCCGTGTTCATGGACGCCATCAATATGGCGCACTACCAGACGGACTACACGACCAAGGCGGGGCCGATCGCGGGAGACCTCGGAGTGCTGCACGCGCAGAGCACCGGGTTGGAGTGGCTCCGACTCCAGCAGAAGGCGGAGCGGGAGGCGGATGAGGCGGCGGAGGCGGAGGGCGAGGAGGACGTCGACGGGGCCCGGGCCGCTGCTGCCGCTCGTCGCAGCGGCTGGGGCGGAGTGCTCGACTCTGCCAGGCGAACTGTCATCAAGCTCACGACCAGCTCGCACCGGGCGCTCCTGAAGAAGCTGCCCGAGATGATGTTCCAGATGCAGTATGGCCACGAGTGCTATTGCTCCCATGACACCTGGACTCTGTATTGCAAGGGGATCGTGGCGCTGGCGTTCCAGGCAAGCTCCGCCGTTCATCAGAAAAAGGACGACTTCTGGACCGACCCGCGCGCAGACCACATCGAGGTGGACCAGCCGGCCGCGGGAGAAGTGGACGGCGAGGGGGGCGGCGGTGTCATGGATGCGCTGGACGAGGCGCGCGCAACGCTGCACGCCCGTGTCGTCGACGGCGTTGTCGGGGAGGGCGCGGCTGCCGGTGCTGCTGGGGGGGGGCAGCCCGAGCAGGAGCAGCAGCAGGGTGTCGAATACAGCGCGCGGCTGGACCACGACATGAAGATGGACTGGCTGCATCGCGGCGACAGGGAGCCCCTGAAGTCCATGGGCATGTACCATTACGCCATGTACGTGTACACCGCGCAGGCCAACCCGCTCCACTTCGACCCGCAGGACTTCGAGACGTACGCGTTCGCGGACACGCACCCGGCCGCCGCCTCCCGAGTGCAGAAGCTCCGCGTCGGCGCGCCGTTCAGGGTGCCCAAGTTCTTCGGCTTCACGATGCCTTCGAAGGAGAAAGAGGCAGAGGTCAACGCGCTGTTCAAGTCTGTGATCTTCCGTCCTTTGCAGCCGGCTGAGAAGGGGGCTGCGGCCTGGGCGCCCTACAGGGCCGGCGTCGACGCGTCCGGGAAGCATCGGCCTGCCTGGGAGGAGTGGTGGGCGAAGCAGGTGGCGTTGTCCAGGCAGTACGAGGAGTGCGAGCGGCGAGCAGGAAAGTGGTTCACGATCGAGGACATCGATCTGAACCGGGGCCCGGACGAGCGTCCAGGCTACTTTGCACAGCGCCCCAGCGCCGCCGAGTTCATGGCACGCTGGACCGTCCAGGTCGCGACGAACCTCGACGTGGAGGCGGAGGCGAAAGGGCGGCCGCGAACCAAGATCCGTCCGGAGGCCAAGGATTTCGAGCAGCCTGCTGAGCTGGAGGCCGTGGGGAATCGGCCTGCCGGGGAGGCGGACGAGGAGGAGGGGGCGGGCGCCGGCGGCGGAGCGTTGGATGGTTTTGCCCAGGAGGTGGACGAGGGCGAGGCGGACGAAGCGTGGGCGGCGCACCGACAGATGCCCGCGCACGCCGTGCCGGATAGTCAGGTGCCCGCGGTGGCTCAGTTGGAGCTTATTCGTGGGTCGTCGCAAAGCTTGGTCTATAAGAATATCTTCCTTGACGGCTATGCGAAAGACCATAAGCCGCCGCCTGCTGCCGCGAGTACTGGAAGGCAGACCGGCTTCGTCGGTCTCGAGTTGGACGACTCTCAGTTCGAGGAGGGCAAAGCACAGCAGAAGGAGGCGTTCCGATACAGGAAAAAGGGATCACAGGGCTTGCCTGGGGATGGCGACGGGCGGGGCGGCCTCGCGGGTTCGGCGCCTGCCGTGCTGGTGCCTGGTCGGCCGCCGCCGCCCGCGGTTGCCGGCGACGCGAAGCGGCCGCGGCGGGCGCGCGACATCGCGGAGAGGCTGTTTAACGAGTGGGCGACTAGGGCGGACAACCCCGTGACGTTCAATAAAGAACAGAAGGCGGTGGTCGCCTTGGTCGTGGGCCAGGTGGAGGCCATCGTGGCATACGAGGAAGATCTGCGCAGCGGAAAAAGCCCCAAGCCGGTGGAGCAGATGGCTCTCCTGCTGCACGGGGAGGGCGGGACGGGGAAGACGGAGGTGGTGAAACTGCTGCGACGTCTGCTCAACGAGGTGTTCGGCGCGGGATCGGAGATCGCCGTGGCCTCGTCGAACAGCGCTGCGCGCGTCATCGGGGGGGAGACGATCCACAGCGGCTTCGGGCTGAGCGGCCAGCAGGCCATGACCATCGCTAGGCTCTCGGGGCAGAAAGTCGATGACATCGTGGACCGCATGAACGACCTCAAGGCCGTCATCGTGGAGGAGGTGTCCATGGTGCCGCCCCAGCTTCTCGGCGCTGCATCGTTTCGCATGTGCAAAGCCCGTAAGGCTAAGTATAATTGCGATGTGAACCTGTACATGGCGCGGGGGCACATGTTCGGGAAGGTTCCGATTGTCATGTTCCTGGGGGATTTTTATCAGCTGGGGCCGGTGAGCGGCAAGGGCAGAAGGTCTTCCTTGCTGCAGCGTGAGTCGCCCGAGGCGCCGATTCACGTCCGCAATGGGCAGTCCATGTTCCTGGACGGTGTCACCCACGCTATGTTTCTGTACGAGACGCACCGCTTCAAGGACCTTCTCGTTACTCCGCACGCGCCCTGCCCTTTCATGCCCGGGTTCTTGAAGACCATGAGGCAGGGCAAGAAGTTTACGGCCGAGCAGAAAAGGGTGGTGCAAGGGTGGGTGGTCCGACCCGGTAAGAACGACAGGCGGCTGCAGGACCCCCATGTCAAGGACGGGTTCGAGATGGGCATCGCCTGGGAGGCCGTGCACAGGCAGATGCAGTATCGGGCCGTGCGAGAGGCCAGGGATAAAGGGCAGATGCTGCTGTACGTGCAGGCCGTGGACCTGCCTCCAAAGCCATTCTGTGAGGAGCATTACAAGGCCATGCTGCAGGTGCCGAACGTGAACAACACTGGTCACCTCATCGGCATGTGCCCGCTGTACATCGGCATGCGTGTGCGGCTGAACGTGAAGTTGTCGGCGAAGCACCAGATCGTGCAGGACGCCGTGGGGGTAGTCAAGGACGTGAGGTTCCACCCGCAGGAGTTCGAGACGCCGGACGCGGATTGGCGCGAAAAGAAGCTTCACGACGCCCACCGGCTCGGTTATTATCGATGCAAGCGTTTGCCGCGCGGTGTCCTCGTCGAGTTTGATGGCCTCAAGAAGGACTTTGGGTTCGGGCAAGGGGTCGTGCAGATCGCGCCGCACAGGGCGTCCTGGGAGTGGAATCATCACTACGACGACGATGGCGAGCGAAAGCTTCGGAAGGTGAAGGTTACGAGGTACCAGATCCCGTTGCTGCCAGAGAAAGTTCGCACCGTGCAGACTGCGCAGGGCCTGGGTATGGATGCGGCCACCATGGTGCTCCAGAAGCCCATGAACATGGGCGCCGATGACTGGTGGCTGCACCTGTACGTCATGCTCAGTCGCGTTCGCGTGGCCCACCGCGTGCTCGTCTACAACCTGCCGCCCTGGGACATCCTGCAGCGGGGCCCGCCGCAGTACGTCCGCGAAGGGGTCCAACGCTTTGAGAAAAAGATGGGGGAGAGTTTCGAAATCGCGAAGCAATGGGCGCAGGATTACGGCTGGGACGTGGGGGATGGGCCCGCCGCACGGGGCGCCCAGGAGTCGAGCTCGGCGCCCGCGCCGCCGCCGGTGCCGCCGCCGTCGCCGCTGGGCCCGTCTCGTGACGCGGGGAGCTCGGCGGGCGTCGGTGAGGGGGCGGGCGACGACGACGACGACGACGGATCAGCTCCTTCGGACGGGGAGGCGGCCCCTGCGGCGTCTGTGCATACGCCTCTGCCCTCGCACGCGCTGCGCCCGGGCCAGGCTCTGACGGTGCCGCCGGCATACATTGCGCCGGACGCTGGGCCTGCGGGGCGGGGCAGGGGCCGCGGCCGCGGCGGCGACGCGACGGGGACCGGAGATGCGGCGGCGGCATCGTCGACGGGGAGCGCTGTTTCGCGGGGGCGCGGGCGCGCGGGTGGCGGCCGCGGTGCTGGTAGGGGCGCCGTAGTGCCGAGGGATCTTTGGGGGGACATGTTTCGCACGGCGGCGACTGTTGGCGATGGTGCAGAGCCGCCAGAGCTGCTCCCGCTGGACCGGGATCTGTGCATGGCAGCCTACGGCGTGTCCCAGGAGGATGTCACCAGGGAGCTGCAGTGGCACTGCGGCCACGGCTCTGGCGTGGGCATCGCAAACCTCGGCAATACTTGCTTCGTGAGCGCAGTCGCGCAGGTGCTGCTGCGCCTGGCTCCCTTCCGTCGGCTTCTCCACGAGCACGGCCAGAATTGCCCTTTGAACACAGAAACTTGCCCGGTGTGTGCGCTCGGAGCTCAGGCCGCGGCTCTCTCTGTCCAGGGCGTGGGGGTCGACGCCGTCGCGCCGCTCGCTACTGCCGCGCGCGCGGGGCTTTTCGGTCAGCGAGAATTCACAGAATTCGATCAGCAAGGGAGACCGAAGCAATGCGACGCGTCAGAGTTCTTCCTGGCCGCCCTTCGTGCTGTCACCGAGGCTGGATATCAGGTACCGACACCGCATCACGGTGCGCGCACTGCGCTCCAGCAGCACGTTTGCGGCATTGCGTTGCGGCAGCGGAGGCGATGCGACGTGTGCCGGGCAAGTTCGGACACGGGGGTGATTGATTCGCGCTTGAAGCTGGTCCCTTCCGAATTGCTCGGCCCCGACCACCGGGGGGCCTGCGATCTGGAGGATTTGATCCGACTGGAATTGAGGCATATTGGCGGGCCAGGTCAAGGATGTCCGGCGCACGCACACCTCAGTCGTGCGCAGAGGGAGGCGGCCGGGGTCTGTCAAGGCATCAGGGTGTATACGGGCAATCGCTGGGAGCGATCGCCGCCGGTGCTCTTCGTGACCGTGGAGCGGGTGGTCACGCGCGCTGATCGGAGCGAGTGGTACGACAGACGCCCTGTGCGCTTTCCTCAGATTCTGCGGCCTGTGGATGCCGAGTGCGAGTACGATTTCTCTGGGGTCGTTGTGCATCAGGGCGAAAGCGCGAAGAGCGGCCATTATTATGCGTGTGCAGCCGTGGGTGTGAACGAATACGCCAAATTCGACGACGAAGCTGTTCAGCCCAGGACTTGGGCGCAGATTGCCAGAGACCACCAGGTGCACGTTGGCGCCTATGTGTTTGCGTATGTGCGCAGGGCGGGTCCGCGGGGCGGAGGCGGCGGGCGCGCGGCGGCGGGGTCTCCGGGGGGCGCCAGCGGCAGCGGTGGTGCGGGACCCTCTGGGGCGCCGCCGGCTCCGCCGACTGCGCCTCTCGGGCATGCAGGCGGGCGCGCGGCGGGGTCTGCGGGGAGCGGCGATGGCGGCGGCGGCGCTGCTTCCAGCGCCCCTGCCGCGCCGTCTGCGCCGCCGAGTGCGCCCGCCGGGCAGCAGGCGTCGGGGGGCGAGCCACCGGGCAAGCGGCGTCGGGCGGGTGGCGGGGATCCTGGCGCTGGCGACGGGGACCCCGGCGCTTCGGGGCAGCCGCAGCAGCCATTGCGCAGGGGCAAGAAGCGCGGGCTGTCCCCGCCGGCTCTGGGCAGCACGGGCGACGAGGACGACGACGCTGGCAGGGCCGCTGGCGTTCCGTCCGCGGACCCGGCTCCTGCTGGAGTCCAGCCAGGCGCGGGGGCGTCGCTCGCGGGGGACGAATGGCGTCGCTTTACGCCAGAAAACATTGACACCGCGAAGTGCATGGCTCGTACCTGGGCGGACGGAGCTGGCGGGCAATGCCGGAGCGCGCCAAAGCAGGGATGCGGGGATCTGTGCGGGCAGCATTTCAAGCAGCAGCACAAGGATGGTTGGCATGGGCGTGTGGACGGGCCCATCCCGGAGGGAAAGTTGAAGGTGTTCAAGGAGAAGAACGCAGGCAAGGCCCCGCGTGCGGCGCCCGCGGCTGAGGCTGGCGCGACTGGCGAGGGCGCGGGGCGGGCCGCGGTCGTCACGCGAGCAGGTGCTGGGTCTGCCAGCGGAAGCGGGCGGGGGGGGGCGGCGCGTGCAGAGGCGGCTCCGGGGGGAGGGCATGCAGGCAAGGCCCCGCGCGCGGCGCCCGCGGCCGAGGCTGGCGCGAGTGGCGCGCCCGCGGGGGGGCCCGCGGAGGGGCGATCCGCCAAGGTGCCCGCCAGCGATGGCGTCGCCGCGAGGGCGCCGACAGGGGGCGGCGACGGTGCTGGAGGGGCTGGCGCGCCCAGTGCGGCTTCGGCCCTGTCGTCGGGCGAAGAGCGCGGGGAGCGTGGCAGCCGCGCGAGCACGCGGGATATCGCTGCCGCTGCTGCTGAGGATCGCGCGCGGCAGGAGGATCCTGATGAGAGGCGGCAGCGCCTGGCCATCGCCGAGCACAACCAGCGGCAGGACTTGATCGGCGAAGTCGTTGGAGCTTTCGTGGCGCGTCGGGAGGGCGTGCCCGTCGGAATTGGCAGGTGGACTGAGGAGAGGCTGCGACAGACGTTGCGCCGCCTGCGCGGGGGCGGAGATGACGAGCCAACGATCGTGGCGGTGTCGGACGCGGCTCTCTGAGAGCTGCGCCTCGTGTGCAGCGGCGCTCGCCGGCCCTGGGTGTGCCGTTGACAGAGCTCTGCCGTTCAAGCGCACCGGGCGCTTGGGCTGCCACTGGAGGTTGGCACGGGCGCCCTGTAGGCGCGTCCGTCTTGCATGTGTGTTCTTGTGTGCCTGTGTGCATGAGGATGTTTTGTCAGTGCGTGAGTGTGTGTGCGCTGGCGTGTGTTTGTGTTTGCCTGTGTGTCTGCTGGCGTGTGTGTGTAAGTGTGTGTGTGGGTGTCTTTGTGTCTGTGTGTTTGTGGCTCTGTTTGTGTGTCTGTCTGTGTGTCTGTCTGTGTGTCCGTGGGTATGTGTGTGTGTTTGTCTGTGTGTCTGTATGCATCTCTGTTTGTATCTCTTTTTGTGCGCGTGTCTGTTCGTGTGTGTGTGTGTGTGTGTAAGAGTGGGCGCGTGTGGATGTGAGTGTGCTCGAGCGTGTGTGTGTATCTGTGTGTGTGTGTCAGTGTGTTTGTGTGTGTCTGGTGTGTTTGCGTGTGTGTGTGTGTGTGTGTCCGCGGTGTGTGTGTGTGATATGTGTTGTGTGTTTGTGTTTGCGCGTTTGCGCGTGGGTGTCGACCTTTGCGTGTGGGTGTGTGTGTGTGTGTGCGTGTGTGTGGAGCATGCTTGCGTACGTGCGCGACACTGCGCGCTCCCTGAGGAAAAGTGCGTGTGTGCCCGTGTGCGTGCGTGTGTGTGTGTGTGGGCGCATGGCGCTGGCACCCCCGCCCCTTCCTGCCCCCCCCTCTCCCCCTCCACCCCTCTCCCCGGCGCTCCGCGAGGGCGGAGTGGCTGGAGTGGAGGGAGGGCCGGCCCCAAAATGGGGCGGTGCCTCCCCCCTCCGGAGCGCCGGCGGGGAGGGCGGGGGCGCGTGGGGGGGGCTTGGGGGCGCGGTGGAAGAGTGCGCTGACCAGTCGGGGAATGAGTCTGTCACAACGTTGTCGTCTGTGCGTGGTTATCCGTGGGTGTTCGCCATTGCGTCTATGTGTGCGCTTGTGCGTGTGTGTGTATGTGTGTGTGTGTGGGGGTGGGTGGGTGGGTGGGTGGGGGGGGGGCGCGTGTGTCTCGTATGTGTGTGTGTGTGCCCCTGCGTGTGTCTGGGTGCACATGCGCGTGTGTGTGTGTGTGTGTGTGTGAGTGTGTGTGCGTTTGCGTGTGGACGTGTGTGCGCTCGTGTGTGTATGTGTGTATGTGTGCGTGTGTGTGGAGCATGCTGGCGTACGTGCGTGCTCTTGTGTATGTATGGATTTGAGTTTGTCCGTGTGTGTACGCGTGTGCGTGCTTATGCGCGTGTGCTTGCGTGTGTGATTGGTTCTTTGCTATCCTGCGTCTGTGTTCGTCTGCGCATGTGCCGCCGTCCGCGCGCCCCCTCCTCCCCCCTCGTCCCCCTCGGGCGCTCCGCGAGGGCGGAGTGGTTGGAGTGGAGGAAGGGCGGGCCACAGAATGGGGCGGTGCCTCCCCCCTCTGGAGCGCCGGCGGGGAGGGCGGGGGCGCTCCGTGCCCCCCGTGTGTGTATGTACTCTTGTGATCCGCGTGCGTGTGCGTGTCCGTGTGTGTGTGTGTGATATGTTGTGTGTTTGTGTGTGCGCGTTTGCGCGTGTGTGTAGACCTTTGCGTGTGGATGTGTGTCTGTGTGCGTGTGTGTGTATTTGTGCGTGTGTGTGTGGAGCATGCTGGCGTATGTGTGTTCTTGTGTATGTATGTGTGTTTGTGTGTTCGCGTTTGCGCGTGTGTGTGGACGTTCGCGTGTGGATGTGTGTGTGCGTGTGTGTGTATGTGTGTGTGTATGTGCGCATGTGTGTGGAACATGCTGGCGTACGTGTGTACTCTTGTGTATTAGTCTGTGTGTCTCCGTGTGTGCGTGCCTATGTGCGTGTGCTTGCTTGTGTGACTGCCTGTTTGCTATCCTGCGTCTGTGTTCGTCTGCGCATGTGCGTGTGCGCGTGCGCGCGCGGTGTGGTGCCGCCGTCCGCGCGCCCCCCCTCCCCCCTCCCCCCTCCCCCCCCCGGCGCTCCGCGAGGGCGGAGTGGTTGGAGCGGAGGGAGGGCCGGCCCCAAAATGGGGCGGTGCCTCCCCCCTCCGGAGCGCCGGCGGGGAGGGCGGGGGCGCGTGGGGGCGGCAGGGGAGCGCGGGGGGGGGCGCTGAGGCGGCTGCGGTGCGTGCGTCATCGTGTGGTCGTCAGTGCGTGGGTTTCCCTGGATGCTTGCGTTTGCGTCTGTGTGCGTGGGTTGTACGTGCGTGTGTGTGTGTGTGTGTGTGTGCGTGTGTGCGTGTGAGTGTTTGTGTGCCCCCGTGTGTGTATGTGCATGTGTGATTGGTGTGCGTGTGCGCGTCCCTCTGTGTGTGTGTGAGATGTGCTGTGTGTTTGTGCGTGCGCGTTTGCGCGTGTGTGTCGACGTTTGCGTGTTGATGTGTTGCGTGTGCGTGTGTGTGTGTATGGGTGGTGTGTGTGTGGAGCATGCTGGCGTATGTGTGCGTTCTTGTGTATGTATATGTGTTTGTATGTGTGTGTTCGTTTGTGCGTGCTTATGTGCGTATGCTCGTTTATGTAAGTGCCTCTTTGCTATCCGGGTTTTGGACGCTACCAATAACTTTTGGGTAGTTTTGCGAATACTTGAAAGATATCTGACCATTTATTTTGAGAAAGCAGATTTTTCGCACCTGTAGTGGGTTCAGGCGCGTCTGCCAGTAAACTTTTCAGGTCCGTAGCTACAGTATTACTATCAAAACACTTGGAGGAACCGACCTTGGATAGAAACAGAAAAACGCGATTTTTCGATTTTGTCGTTACTCGCTCCAGAAGCTTCCTTTCTGTGTTCTGAGGATCGCTGTGTGAGAAAAGAGCTCTACGAGGGTCCCGGCGGTAATCTGGTTGACGGTTTACCGCCGGTTCCCAGGACCTCGTAGAGCTCTTCGGCATCGATGAGCTAGAGGAATTCCGGCGCGGGGTGGAGCTAGTTGGTCGACCCGACCAGAACGGACACGTAGAGCTTCCCTTAGCAAGTTACTGCTGGAAGCTTAAGAGTAATTCCGGGGAGCTGGAGAGCTAGTTGGCAACGAAAATCTCGACGGACCTTTTGCTGACTTTTGGTCGGTTGAAAATTTTGTTCTCGAAATTTGACCATTCGTTAGAGCTCTAGTATTTTTTCCCATGATATTCGATCTTATTCCCGCTCGCCATCTTGATCTCAGCTCGATCGGGTAACTTTGAAGGCCAAAAAGCAGGGGGGCGGGAACGGCCGTTTCGAGTCATCTTGATACGCGCTGTCGGTTTTCTGAACATAACTCGAGCTGTAGGGCAGCTACAGTGTTGGTAAGTACACGTATCGCTCTCAGAATGATCAGGCGCGTTCGCCTGTTGAATCCAGAGGTCTGAACTCGGTCTCTCAGCCGAGCTAGGTTCGCAAACCTGTTTCTATTATTCGAGTCAACTTGATACGCGTTGTCGGTATTTTCAACTTAACTCGAGCTCTAGGGCAGCTAGAGTGCTGGTAAGCACTCCTATCGCACTCAGAATGATCAGACGCGTTCGCCCGTTGAATCCATAGGTCGAAACTCGGTCTGCTAGTCGAGCTAGGTCCGCAAACCTATTCGTATTATTCGAGTCAACTTGATACGCGTTGTCGGTATTTCCTACTTAACTCGAGCTGTAGGGCAGATACTGTGCTGGTAAGCACACCTACCGCACTCAGAATCATCAGGCGCGTTCGCCTGTTGAATCTAGAGCTCTCAACCCGGTCTGTTGCGTAATCCAGAATCACGAAACTGTTCGTATTCTTCAGTCATCATGAGAGCTACTGTCGGCGTTCTGCACTTAATTCGGGCTGTAGGGAGGCTGCAGGGCGGGTAATCACAGGAATCGATTCGGCGAGATCAGACGCGTCCGTCTGTCGCACTCAGATGTCTGAACTCGATCTGATACTCGAAATCGGCTGAAAAACTATTCGTCCTCTGCAATTTTTTTCCGACAGTATATGTTGTCAGGAAGCTCTACGAGTCCCCCGGCGGTAACCAAGGTTGACGGTTTACCGCCGGCGCCCAGTTGGTCGACCCGACCAGAACGGACAATGTGACAACTTTTCGGTGGTTTTGCGAATATTTGAAAGATATTTGACCATTCATTTTGCGAAAGCAGATTTTTCGCACCTGTAGTGGGTTATGGCGCGTCCGCTAGTAAAATTTTTAGGTCCATAGATGCAGTATCACTATCAAAACACTTGGCGGAAACAGAAAAACACGATTTTTCGATTTTTTTCGTTTCTCGCCTCAGAAGCTTTCTCTATGTGTTCCGACGATCGCTGTGCAAGAAAAGAGCTCTACGAGGTTCCCGGCGGTGACCAGGTTGACGGTTTACCGCCGGTTCCATTTGTCGACCCGGCCAGAAAGGACAAAGTGATAACTTTTGGGTAGTTTTGCAATTTTTCAAAAGATATTTGACAATTCATTTCAAGAAAGCAGATTTTTCGCACCTGTAAACGAATATGAGGGCCTCTCTGTCTTAATATGAGCTCTGTAGGCGCACTTTTACTATCAAAACACTTGGCGGAACCATCTTCATATCGACACGAAAAAAAAACAACTTTTCCCTTTTTCGAGAAATGCTTCGAGAAGCTCTCTCTTTCGACTCTGAGCACTCTCACGCGAGAAAGGAGCTCTACGAGGTTCCCGGCGGTAACCAGGTTGACGGTTCACCGCCGGCGCCAGTCGATGAGCTAGAGGAATTCCGGCGCGGGGTGGAGCTAGTTTGTCGACCCGGCCAGAAAGGACAAAGTGATAACTTTTGGGTAGTTTTGCAATTTTTTGAAAGATATTTGACAATTCATTTCAAGAAAGCAGATTTTTCGCACCTGTAAACGAATATGAGGGCCTCTCTGTCTTAATATGAGCTCTGTAGGCGCACTTTTACTATCAAAACACTTGGCGGAACCATCTTCATGTCGAGACAAAAAAAAACAATTTTTCTTTTTTCCGAGAAATGCTTCCAGAAGCTCTCTCTTTCGGCTCCGACCACTCTTACGCGTGAAATGAGCTCTACGAGGTTCCCGGCGGTGACCAGGTTGACGGTTCACCGCCGGCGCCAGTTACGTGCGTCAATCCACAGCACTTCTCAAAATGACTCGATCGAGAAACTCGTAGAGCTTCCCTTAGCAAGTTATTGCTGGAACCTTAAGAGTAATAACTGGCGCCGGCGGTGAACCGTCAACGGTCACCGCCGGGAACCTCGTAGAGCTCCTTGCATGCGTAAGAAAGCTCAGGGTCGTACCGAAGAGCTTAACTCGTAGAACTTCCCTTAGCTAGTTACAGCTGGAAGCTAAGAGTAATTCCGGCGCGTCCCAGAGCTAGTTGGCAAGAAAAATCTCGACGGACCTTTTGGTGACTTTTGGTCGGTTGAAAATTTTGTTTTCAAAATTTGACAATTCGTTAGAGCTCTAGTATTTTTTCCCATGATATTCGATCTTATTCCCGCGCGCCATCTTGATCTCAGCTCGATCGGGTAACTTTGAAGGCCAAAAAGCAGGCAGGCGGGAACGGCCGTTTCGAGTCATCTTGATACTCGCTGTCGGTATGTTGTACTTATTTCGAGCTTTAGGGCAGCTACAGAGCTGGTAGCACAGCTATCGCACTCAGAATCATCACGCGCGTCCGCCTGTTGAATCCAGACGTCTGAACTCGGTCTGCTAGCCCAGCTAGGTCCGCAAACCTATTCGTATCACTCGAGTCATCTTGATAGACACTCTCGGTTTTCTGTACTCAACTCGAGGTTTAGGGCAGCTACAGTGCTGGTAAGCACGCCTATCGAACTCAGAATCATCACGCGCGTTCGCTTGTCGAATCCAGAGGTCTGAAATCGGTCTGCTAGCCGAGCTAGGTCCGCAAACTATTCGTAATATTCGAGTCATCTTGATAGACGCTCTCGCTTTTCTGTACTTAACTCGAGTTGTAGGGCAGCTACAGAGCTGATTGTGACAGACATCGATAGGGGATCATCAGTCGCGTTCGTCTATTGAATCGAGAGCTCTGAACTCGGCCTGCTGCCCGAGCTAGGTTCGCGAAACTGTTAGTATTGCCCGAATGATCTTCAGACGTGCTCTCAATTTTCTGCACTTAACTCGTGCTCGGAGATGGCTACAGTGCTGCAGGTCACATATATCGATTTGCTCACATCAGGCGCGTCGGTCGGTCGATTGCAGAGCTCGGAACTCGGTCTGCTGCTCGAATTAGGTTCGCAAAACTATTATATTATTCGAGTCGATACTGTCGATTTTCTGCGCTTAACTCGGGCTGTAGGGGGGCTCCAGGGCTGGGAATCACATTAGTGGGTTCACAGACATCAGACGCGCCCGCCTGTCGCAGTCAGAGGTCTGAACTCGGTCTGATACTCGAACTGGGTTGCAAAACTGTTTGTTTTTTGTTAGCGTTATCTTGAGAGGATTGAAATCGCTTGGGCTTAAAAAATAGTCGTTCTTTGGAGTTTCCCCCACAGTATATATTGTCAGGAAGCTCTACGAGTCCCCCGGCGGTAAGAAAGGTTGACGGTTTACCGCCGGCGCCCAGTATGGGAGCTTTTCTAGAAAAACGTAAAATTAAGATTTTTCGGAGTCAACATGAAGTCGGTTCCCGGAAGTCAACTAGTACTGAAACTGCCTCTAGAGAGCTGAGCTGCTCAGGAAACGAAGTTTATATGCCAATGCTCGGCGTAAAAATCTGCTTTCTCAAAATGAATTGTCAAATATCTTTCAAAAAATCGCCAAACCACCTAAAAGTTGCCACATTGTCCTTTCTTGCCGGGTGGGCGAACTAGCTCCACCCCGCGCCGGAATTCCTCTAGCTCATCGATAACGAAGAGCTCTACGAGGTACTCGTAGAGCTTCCATTAGCAAGTTATTGCTGGAAGCTTAAGAGTAATTCCGGAGCGCTGGAGAGCTAGTTGGCAAGAAAAATCTCGACGGACCTTTTGGTGACTTTTGGTCGGTTGAAAATAACTCGTAGAGCTTCCCTTAGCTAGTTATAGCTGGAAGCTAAGAGTAATTCCGGCGCGCTGGAGAGCTAGTTGGCAAGAAAAATCTCGACGGAACTTTTGACGACTTTTGGTCGGTTGAAAATTTTGTTCTCGAAATTCAACAATTCGTTTGAGCTCTAGTATTTTTTCCCGTGATATTCGATCTTATTCCCGCTCGCCATCTTGATCTCAGCTCGATCGGGTAACTTTGAAGGCCAAAAAGCACACTGGCGGGATCGGCCGTTTCGAGTCATCTTGATACGCGTTGTCGGTATTTTGTACTTAACTCGAGCTGTAGGACAGCTACAGAGCTGGTAAGCACAGCTATCGCACCCAGAATCATCAGGCGCGTTCGCCTGTTGAATCCAGAGGTCTGAACTCGGTCTGCTAGCCGAGCTAGGTCCGCAAACCTATTCGTATTATTCGAGTCAACTTGATACGCGTTGTCGGTATTTTCTACTTAACTCGAGCTGTAGGGCAGCTACAGTGCTGTAAGCACACCTATCGCACTCAGAATCATCAGGCGCGTTCGCCTGTTCAATCGATAGGCCTGAACTCGGTCTGCTAGCTGAGCTAGCTCCGCAAAACTATTTGTATTATTCGAGTGAACTTGATACTCGTTCTCGGTATTTTGTACTTAACTCGAGCTGTAGGGCAGCTGCAGTGCTGGTAAGCACACCTACGCACTCAGAATCATCAGGCGCGTTCGCCTGTTGAATCGATAGGTCTGAACTCGGTCTGCTAGCCGAGCTACGTGCGCAAACCTATTCGTATTATTCAAGTCAACTTGATACGCGTGGTGGGTATTTTGTACTTAATTCGAGATGCAGGGCAGCTGCAGTGCTGGTAAGCACATCTATCGCACTCAGAATCAGCAGGGGCGTTCGTCCGCCTGTTGGATTGAGAGCTCGGAACTCGGTCTGCTGCCCAAATTAGATCGGCACAACTTCTATATTGTTCGAGTCATTCTCAAAAGTGCTGTCGGTTTTCTGCACCTACCTCGGGCCTGTAGGGGGGGCGGCAGGGCTGGTAATGACAGAAGTCGATTCGCAGACATCAGACGCGTCCGCCTGTCGCATTCAGAGGTCAACAAATATTTACTATAAGTCGGAATGTTGGATGCGCGGTTTTCTCAACTAACGTCAAGATAGGAAGCTCTACGAGTCCCCGGCGGTAACCAAGGTTGACGGTTTACCGCCGGCGCCCAGTTTTGTTCTCGAAATTTGACAATTCGTTTGAGCTCTAGTATTTTTTCCCGTGATATTCGATCTTATTCCCGCTCGCCATCTTGATCTCAGCTCGATCGGGTAACTTTGAAGGCCAAAAAGCGTCCCGGCGGGAACGGCCGTTTCGAGTCATCTTGATACGCGCTGTCGGTTTTCTCAAGATAACTCGAGCTTCAGGACAACTACAGAGCTGGTCAGCACAGCTAATGCATTCAGAATGATCAGGCGCGTTCGCCTGTTGAATCCAGAGGTCTGAACTCGGTCTGCTAGCCGAGCTAGGGTCGCAAACCTATTCGTATTATTCGAATTATTGTAGTAGACGCTCTCGGTTTTTCGTACTTAACTCGATCTGTAGGGCAGGCACAGAGCTGATAATCACAGAAATCGATTGAGAATTATCAGGCGCGTTCGTCTGTTGAATCAAGAGCTCTGAACTCGGCCTGCTCCCCGAGCTAGGTTCGCGAACCTATTGGTATTGTTCGAGTCATCTTGAGAAGTGCTCTCGGTTTTCTGTACTTAAATCGTGCTGGGGGGGGCTACAGTGCTGCTGGTCAGAGAAACCGATTTCGAGACATCAGGCGCGCCCGTTCGCCGAACCGAGAGCTCGGAACTCGGTCTGCTGCTCGAACGAGATCCGCAAAACTGTTGTATTATTCGAGTCATCCTGAGAGGTACTCTCGGTTTTCTGCACTTAACTCAGGCCGTATTGGTGGCTGCAGAGCTGGTAATCACAGGAATCGATCTGCAGACATCAGACGCGTCCGCCTGTCGCATTCAGAGATCTGAACTCAGTCTCATACTCGAGCTCGATTGGAAAACTGTCATCTTGAGGGGTCTATGGGCTGAAAAACTAGTCGTTCTCTGAAATCCTTTTCCACATTATATATTGTCAGGAAGCTCTACGAGTCCCCCGGCGGTAAGAAAGGTTGACGGTTTACCGCCGGCAGGTTCCGGGGAGCTGGAGAGCTAGTTGGCAAGAAAAATCTCGACGGACCTTTTGGTGACTTTTGGTCGGTTGAAAATTTTGTTCTCGAAATTTGACCATTCGTTAGAGCTCTAGTATTTTTTCCCATGATATTCGATCTTATTCCCGCTCGCCATCTTGATCTCAGCTCGATCGGGTAACTTTGAAGGCCAAAAAGCAGGCAGGCGGGAACGGCCGTTTCGAGTCATCTTGATACGCGCTGTCGGTTTTCTCAAGATAACTCGAGCTTCAGGACAACTACAGAGCTGGTCAGCACAGCTAATGCATTCAGAATGATCAGGCGCGTTCGCCTGTTGAATCCAGAGGTCTGAACTCGGTCTGCTAGCCGAGCTAGGGTCGCAAACCTATTCGTACTATCCGAGTCATTGTAGCAGACGCTCTCGGTTTTTCGTACTTAACTCGATCTGTAGGGCAGCCACAGAGCTGATAATCACAGAAATCGATTGAGAATATCATGCGCGTTCGTCTGTTGAATTAAGAGCTCTGAAATCGGCCTGCTCCCCGAGCTAGGTTCGCGAACCTATTAGTATTGTTCGAGTCATCTTGAGAAGTGCTCTCGGTTTTCTGTATTTAAATCGTGCTGAGGAAGGGATACAGTGCTGCTGGTCACAGGAATCGATTTCGAGACATCAGGCGCGTCCGTTCGTCGAATCGAGAGCTCGAAACTCGGTCTGCTGCTCGAACGAGATCCGCGAAACTGTTGTAGTATTCGAATCATCCTGAGAAGTACTTTCTGCACTTAACTCAGGCTGTATAGGGGGCTGCAGAGCTGGTAATCACAAGAATCGATCCGCAGACATCAGACGCGTCCGCCTGTCGCATTCAGAGGTCTGAATTCGCTTTCATACTCGAGCTCGATTGGAAAACTGCTCGTTTGTTTTGTTAGAGTCATCTTGAGAGGTCTATAATCGCTTGGGCGGAAAAACTAGTCGTTCTCTGAAATTATTTTCCACATTATGTATTGTCAGGAAGCTCTACGAGTCCCCCGGCGGTAAGAAAGGTTGACGGTTTACCGCCGGCGCCCAGTTCAGACCTCTGAATGCGACAGGCGGACGCATCTGATGTCTCGAATCGATTCCTGCGATTGCCAGCCCTGCAGCCCACCTACAGCCCGGGTTCAGTGCAGAAAGCCGACAGCATCTTTCAGGATGACTCAAACAATACGAACAGTTTCGCAGCAGAAGAGAGTTCGGAGCTCTGCATTCCACAGACGGGCGCGCCTGATGTCTCCCAATCGATTGCTGTGACCACCAGCCCACAGCCCGAGTGAAGCGAAAACCGACAGCATCTCTCAAGATGACTCGAACAATACGAACAGTTTCGCGATTCTGGATCGGGCAGCAGACCGACGAACACGACTGACGATTCCGAATCGGCTTTATCAGGTCTATAGCTGTCGTATAGCTCGAGTTAAGTACAGAAACCGAGAGCGCCTGTCAAGATGATTGAAATAATACAAATAAGTTTGCGGACCTAGCTGGGCTAGCAGACCGAGTTCGGACCTCTGGTTACAACAGCCGAACGCCTGATCCTTCTGAATCGATAAGATGTGCTTACCAGCTCTGTAGCTATCCTATATCTCGAGTTGGGTTCAATATACTGACAGCGCGTATCAAAATAACTCGAAACGACCGATCCCGCCTGGACGCTTTTTCACAGTACAAGGTAGCCGATCAGCTGAGATCAAGATGGCAAGCGGGAATAAGATCGAATATCACGGGAAAGAATACTAGAACTCAACGCATTGGAGAATTTTGTGAACACAATTTTCAACCGACCAAAAGTGAGCAAAAGTTCCGTCGAGATTTTTCTTGCCAACTAGCTCTCCGGCGCCCCGGGATTACTCTTAAGCTTCCAGCAAGAACTTGCTAAGGGACGCTCTACGAGTTACTTTTGATGACTTTTTGTCGGATAAAACATTTCCTCTCGGAATTCGACCATTTGTTAGAGCTCTGGTTTTTTTTCCGTGTATTTCCTCTTATTTCTGCTTGCATCTCGATCTCAGCTCGATCGGGTACCTTAAACTGCCAAGAAGCACACGCGTGATCGCCCGTTTCGGATCATCTTGTCGCGTGGTGACGGTTTTCTGAAGATAACTCGAGCTTGAGAAGAGCTACAGAGCTGGTAAGCACAGCGAATCGATTCAGAATGATCAGACGCGTTCGCTCGTTGGAGCTAGAGGTGAGAAATCGGTCTGCTAGCCGAGCTAGGCCTGCAAACCTATTCGTAGTATTCGCACCTTGACAGACGCTCTCGGTTCTCTGTACTCTACACGAGTTAAAGAACAGCTGCAGATCTCATACGTACAGGATTTGATTCAACTCATCAGTGATCGTTGTCTCTTGAATCCAGAGCTTGAACTCGGATCTAGACACTATTTGTATTGTTCGAGTGCTCTTGAGGGATCCTGTCGGTTCTCTGCTCTTAACTCGGGCTGCAGGGAGGCTGCATGGCTGGTCATCACTGAAAGCGATTTGAATCAGGCGCGCCGCCTTTCGAATCCAGAGGTTCGAATTCTGTCTGCTGCCCGTACTGGGCGCCGGCGGTAAACCGTCAACCTTTCTTACCGCCAGGGGACTCGTAGAGCTTCCTGACAATGTGTAATGGAAAAAATTGCAGAGAACGAATAGTTTTTCAGCCCAAGCGATTTCAAACCTCTCGATGGAACAGCCGAACGCCCCCCCGATGCTTCTGGATTATCTCTGTACGAGCTCTTCGAGTTACGTCGATCGACAGCACCTCTTAAGATAACTCCAACAACACAAATAGTTTGGCAAACCCAGCTCGAGTCGGACCGAGTTCAGACCTCTGAATGCGACAGGCGGACGCTGATGTCTCCGAATCGATTCCTGTGATTACCCGCCCTGCAGCCGTCTACAGCCCGAGTTAAGTGCAGAAAGCCGACAGCACCTCTCAGGATGAACAGTTTCGCGGACTGAGTTCGGGCAGCAGACCGACTTCCGAGCTCTGGATTCCACAGGCGGACGCGCCTGATGTCTCCAAACCAAATGCCTCACCACCAGCACTGTAGCCCCCTACAGCGCGAGTTAAGTGCAGAAAACTCACAGCATCTCTCAAGATGACTCGAAGAATACAGACAGTTTCGCGATTCTGGATCGGCTAAAGGGTTTGAGATTAGAAGCCGAACGGTGACCTTTTCGTGACTGGAACCGGCGGTAAACCGTCAACCTGGTTACCGCCGGAAACCTCGTAGAGCTCTTTTCTTGCACGGCGATCGTCGGAACACATGGAGAAAGCTTCTGGAGCGAGACACAAAAAACTCAAAAAATCACGTTTTTCTGTTTTTAGCTGTCGGTTTTCTGCGCAGACCTCGGGTTGTAGGGGGGCTGCGGGGCTGGTAATCAGGAGTGGATCAGACATCAGACGCGTCCGCTTGTCGCATTCAGAGTTAAAAAAATATTAACTATGACTAAGAATTTTGGTAGGTGCTGCCGGTTTTCTCAACTTAAGTCGAGCTTGGAAGCTTTACGAGTTCCCCGGCGGTAACCAAGGTTGACGGTTTATCGCCGGCGCCCAGTTGGCCAGAAAAATCTCGACCGACCGATCGGCCGTTTCGAGTCATCTTGATACGCGCTGTCGGTTTTATCAAGATAACTCGAGCTTCAGGACAGCTACAGAGCTGGTAAGCACAGCTAATCGATGCAGAATGATCAGGGGCGTTCGCCTGTTGAACCCAGAGGTCTGATCTCGGTCTGCTGGCCGAGCTAGGTCCGCAAACCTATTCATATTATTCAAGTGATCTTGACAGACACTCTTGGTTTTCTGTACTTAACTCGAGCTGCAGGACAGCTACATAGCTGATACGTACAGAATCCGATCCCGAATCATCAGTGGCCGTCTGTTGAATCGAGAGATCTGAACTCGGTCTGCTGCCCGATCTAGAATCGCGAAACTATTCGTATCGTTCCAGTCGCTTGCGAGATGCTGTCAGTTCTCTGCACTTAACTCGTGCTGTTGGGGGCTGCATGGCTGCTAATCACTGGAATCGATTCGGAGACATCAGGCGCGTTCGCCTGCGGAATCCAGAGCTCGGAACTCGCTCTGTTGCCCGAACTAGGTCCGCGAAACTGTTCGTATTGTTCGAGTCATCCTGAGAGGTGCTGTCGGTTTCCTGCACTTAACTCGGCAGCAGGGGGGTTGCAGGGCTGGTAATTACAGGGATCGACTCAGAGAGATCAGACGCGTCCGCCTGTCGCATGCAGAGATCTGAACTCGGTCTGATACTCGAACTAGGTTTGCCAAACTATTCGTATTGTTCGAGTCATCTTGAGAGGTGCTGTCGATTTACGCGCCTCGGGCTCTAGGAGAGCTACAGAGCTCGTACAGAAGACAATCTAGAAGCATCGGGAGCGTTCGGCTGTTGCATCCGAGAGGTCTGGAAATTGCCTGGGCTAAACAACTATTTTTTCTGTGTAATTTCTTTCGACATTATATGTTGTCAGGAAGCTCTACGAGTCCCCCGGCGGTAAGAAAGGTTGACGGTTTACCGCCGGCGGCCAGTTGGCCCAGCCGGCCGAGGCGGACAATGCGGCAACTTAACTCGTAGAGCTTCCCTTAGCAAGTCAATGCTGGAAGCTTAAGAGTAATACCTCGTAGAGCTCTTCGGCATACCTCGTAGAGCTCTTCGGCATCGATGAGCTAGAGGAATTCCGGCGCGGGGTGGAGCTCGTAACTCGTAGAGCTTCCCTTAGCCAGTTATTGCTGGAAGATTACGAGTGACTCGTAGAGCTTCCCTGAGAGCGCAGCGGCAGAGCTTAAGAGTAATTCGAAAAACGCTGGCAGGCTAGTTGGCTCGAAAAATCTCGACTAAACTTTTGACAACTTTGGCTCGGTTGAAAATTATGTTCTCGAAATTCAACAATTCGTGTCAGCTCTAGTATTTTTTCCCGTGATATTCGATCTTATTCCCGCTCGCCATCTTGATCTCAGCTCGATCGGGTGGGTATTACTATCGAAAAGCGTCATGGCGAGATCGGCCGTTTCGAGTCATCTTGATACGCGCTGTCGGTTTTATCAAGATAACTCGAGCTTCTCGAGCTTTAGGACAGCTACAGAGCTGGTGAGCACAGCTAGTCGATGCAGAATGATCAGGCGCGTTCGCCTGTTGAAACCAGAGGTCTGAACTCGGTCTGCTGGCCGAGCTAGGTCCGTAAACCCATTCGTATTATTCGAGTCATCTTGACAGACGCTCTCGGTTTTCTGTACTTAACTCGAGCTGCAGGACAGCTACGTAGCTGATACGTACAGAATCCGATTCCAGAGCTCTGAACTCGGTCTGCTGCCCCATCTAGAATCGCGAAACTATTCGTATTGTTTGAGTCGCTTGCGAGATGCTGTCGGTTCTCTGCACTTAACTCGGGCTGTAGGGGGGCTGCATGGCTGGTAATCACTGGAATCGATTCGGAGACATCAGGCGCGTTCGCCTGCGAAATCTAGAGCTCCGAACTCGGTCTGTTGCCCGAACTAGGTCCGCGAAACTTTTCGTATTGTTCGAGTCATCCTGAGAGGTGCTGTCGGTTTCCTGCACTTAACTCGGCAGCAGGGGGGCTGCAGGGCTGGTAATGACAGGGATCGATTCAGAGACATCGGACGCGTCCGACTGTCGCATGCAGAGATCTGAACTCGGTCTGATACTCGAACTAGGTTTGCTAAACTATTCGTATTGTTCGAGTCATCTTGAGAGGTGCTGTCGATTTACGCACGTATCTCGGGCCATAGGAGAGCTACAGAGCTCGTACAGAAGACAATCTAGAAGCATCGGGGGCGTTCGGCTGTTGCATCCGAGAGGTCTCAAATTGCCTGGGCTGAAAAATTATTTTCTCTGTGTAATTTCTTTCGACATTATATGTTGTCAGGAAGCTCTACGAGTCCCCCGGCGGTAAGAAAGGTTGACGGTTTACCGCCGGCGCCCAGTAATTCCGGGGCGCTGGAGAGCTAGTTGGCAAGAAAAATCTCGACGGACCTGACTCGTAGAGCTTCCCTTAGCAAGTTTTTGCTGGAAGCTCAGAGTAATTCCGGCGCGCTGGAGAGCTAGTTGGCTCGAAAAAATCTCGACTGAACTTTTGATAACTTTTGCTCGGTTGAAAATTATGTTCTCGAAATTTGACAATTCGTTTGAGCTGTAGTATTTTTCCCGTGAGATTCGATCTTATTCCCGCTCGCCATCTTGATCTCAGCTCGATCGGGTGAATATTACTATCGAAAAGCGTCATGGCGGGATCGGCCGTTTCGAGTTATCTCAATACGCGCTGACGGTTTTCTGAACATAACTCGAGCTTTAGGACAGGTACAGAGCTGGTAAGCACAGCTAATCGATGTAGAATGATTAGGCGCGTTCGCCTGTTGAATCCAGAGGTCTGAACTCGATCTGTTAGCCGAGCTAGGTCCGCAAACCTATTCGTATTATTCGAGTCATCTTGACAGGAACTCTCGGTTTTCTGTACTTAACTCGAGCTGTAGGACAGCTACAGAGATGATATTTACAGAAACCGATTCATAATCATCAGTTGCGTTTTTCTGTCGAATTCAGAGCTCTGAACTCGGTCTGCTGCCCGATCTACAGTGTTTGTTCTTACAGGAATCGATTTGGGAGATCAGGCGCGTCTGCCTGGCGAATCTAGAGCTCGGAACTCGGTCTACTGCCCGAACTAGGTTCGCGAAACTATTATATTGTTCGAGTCATCCTGAGAGGTGCTGTCGGTTTTCTGCACTTAACTCGGGCTGTAGGGGGGCTGCAGGGCTGGTAATGACAGGAGTGGATTCGCAGACATCAGACGCGTCCGCCTGTCGCATTCAGAGGTCAACAAATATTCACTATGAGTCGGAATGTTGGTAGATGCTGTCGTTTTTCTCAACTTAAGTCAAGCTAGGAAGCTCTACGAGTTCCCGGCGGTAACCAAGGTTGACGGTTTACCGCCGGCGCCCAGTTTTGGTGACTTTTGGTCGGTTGAAAATTTTGTTCTCGAAATTCAACAATTTTTTGAGCTCTAGTATGTTTTCCCGTGATATTCGATCTTTTTCCCGCTCGCCATCTTGATCTCACCTCGATCGGGTGCCTTTTACTGCCAAAAAGCACTCCGGCGGGATCGGCCGTTTCGAGTCATCTTGATACGCGCTGTCGGTTTTCTTAAGATAACTCGAGCTTCAGGACAGCTACAGAGCTGGTAAGCACAGCTAATCGATCCAGAATGGTTAGGCGCGTTCGGCTGTTGAAGCCAGAGGTCTGAACTCGGTCTGCTAGCCGAGCTAGGTCTGCAAACCTAGTCGTATTATTCGAGTCATCGTAGCAGACGCTCTCGGTTTTCTGTACTTAACTCGAGCTGTAGGGCAGTTACAGAGCTCATAGTCACAGAAATTGATTGGAAATCATCAGGCGCGTTCGTCTGTTCAATCGAGAGCTCTGAACTCGGCCTGCTGCCCGAGCTAGGTTCGCAAAACTATTCGTATTGTTCGAGTTATTGAGACGTCCTCTCGGTTTTCTGCACTTAACTCGTGCTGGGGGGGGGGGGGGGGGCTACAGTGCTGCTGGTCACAGAAATCGATTTGAAGACATCAGGCGCGTCCGTCTGTCGAACCCAGAGCTTGGAACTCGGTCTGCCGCTCGAATTAGGTCTGCGAAACAATTGTATTATTCGAGTCACCCTGAGAGCTGCTATCGGTTTTCTGCAGTTAACTCGGGCTGTAGGGGGGCTGCAGGGCTGGTAATCACAGGAGTCGATTCACAGAATCAGACGCGTCCGCCTGTCGCATGTAGAGGTCTGAACTCGCTTTGATATTTGAGTTGGGTTGCCAAGCTGTTAGTTTCTTGTCAGAGTCATCTTGAGAGGTCTCAAATCGCTTGGGCTACAAAACTAGTCGTTCTTTGGAATTTTTTTTCGCATTATCTACTGTCGGGAAGCTCTACGAGTCCCCCGGCGGTAAGAAAGGTTAACGGTTTACCGCCGGCGCCCAGTTGGCCCAGCCGGCCGAGGCGGACAATTTGATAACTTTTGGGTGGTTTTGCGAAAATTTGAAAGATATTTGACCATTTATTTTGAGAAAGCAGATTTTTACGCCGAGCATTGGCGTATGAACTCCTCTCTGACAGCAGCTCAGCTCTCTCGATGCATTTTTGCATGAGTTGACTTCCAGGAACTGAGCGAATATGAACATCGAAAAAATCGAATTTCAGGATTTTCGAAAAATCTCTGTTTTTCCACTCTGTGTCGATTCTCTGCACTCATACCAGTGAGAGGAGCTCTACGAGGTTCCCGGCGGTGACGAGGTTGACGGTTCACCGCCGGCGCCAGTCGATGAGCTAGAGGAATTCCGGCGCGGGGTGGAGCTAGTTGGCCCAGCCGGCCGAGGCGGACAATGTGGCAACTTGACTCGTAGTGCTTCCCTGAGAGCGCAGCGGCGAAGCTTAAGAGTAATTCGAAAACGCTGGCAGGCTAGTTGGCTCGAAAAATCTCGACTGAACTTTTCACAACTTTGGCTCGGTTGAAAATTATGTTCTCGAAATCTGACCATTCGTTAGAGCTCTAGTACTTTTTCCCGTGATATTCGATCTTATTCCCGCTCGCCATCTTGATCTCAGCTCGATCGGGTGAATATTAGTATCGAAAAGCACTGTGGCGGGATCGGCCGTTTTGAGTCATCTTGATACGCGCTGACGGTTTTCTGAACATAACTCGAGCTTTAGGACAGCTACAGAGCTGGTGAGCACAGCTAATCGATGTAGAATGATTAGGCGCGTTCGCCTGTTGAATCCAGAGGTCTGAACTCGGTCTATTAGCCGAGCTAGGTCCGCAAACCTATTCGTATTATTCGAGTCATCTTGACAGGAACTCTCGGTTTTCTGTACTTAAGTCGAGCTGTAGGACAGCTACAGAGCTGATATTCACAGAAACCGATTCAGAATCATCAGTTGCGTTTGTCTGTCGAATCCAGAGATCTGAACTCGGTCTGCTGCCCGATCTAGAATCGCGAAACTATTCGTATTGGCCGAGTCATCTTGAGAAGTGCTCTCGGTTTTCTTCATTCAACTCGCGCTGAGGGGGGGGGCTACAGTGCTGGTGGTCACATGAATCGATTCCAAGACATCAGGCGCGTCCGCCTGTCGAATCCAGAACTCGGAACTCGGAAACTTTTCGTATTTGTCGAGTCATCTTGAGAGGTGCTGTCGGTTTTCTGCACTTAACTCGGGCTGCAGGGGGGCTGCAGTGCTGGTAATGACAGGAGTCGATTCGCAGACATCAGACGCGTCCGCCTGTCGCATTCAGAGGCCAAAAAATATTCACTATGAGTCGGAATGTTGGTAGGTGCTGTCGGTTTTCTGAACTTAAGTCGAGCTAGGAAGCTCTACGAGTCTCTCGGCGGTAACCAAGGTTGACGGTTTACCGCCGGCGCCCAGTTTGGGTGGTTTTGCAATTTTTTGAAAGATATTTGACAATTCATTTTGAGAAAGCAGATTTTTACTCCGAGCATTCAGATATAAAATTTGTTCCCTGAGCAGCTCAGCCCTCTAGAGTCATTTTCAGTACCAGTTCACTTGGAGGAACCGACTTCATGTTGACTACGAAAAAACTCAACTTGAAGTTTTTGTAGAAAAGCTCCCAGAAGCTCCCGCTTTGATGCTGAGCTTTCTCACGGATGCAAGGAGCTCTACGAGGTTCCCGGCGGTGACCAGATTGACGGTTCACCGCCGGCGCCAGTTCTGGGGCGCTGGAGAGCTAGTTGGCAGAAAAATCTCGACGGACCTTTTGGTGACTTTTGGTCGGTTGAAAATTCTGTTCTCAAAATTCAACAAATCGTTAGAGCTCTAGTATTTTTTCCCGTGATATTCGAGCTCATTCCCGCTCGCCATCTTGATCTCAGCTCGATCGGATACCTTCTACTGTCAAAAAGCGCTCCGGCGGGATCGGCCTTTTCGAGTCATCTTGACACACGATGACATTTTTTTCAAGATAACTCGAGCTTCAGGACAGCTACAGAACTGGTAAGCACAGCTAATCCATTCAGAATGATCAGGCGCGTTCACCTCTTGAAGCCATAGGTCTGAACTCGGTCTGCTAGTCGAGCTAGGCCCGCAAATCTATTCGTATTATTCGAGTCATCTTGACAGACGCTCTCGGTTTTCTGTACTTAACTCGAGCTAGAGGACAGCTACAGAGCTCATACGTACAGAATCTGATTCAGAATCCAGTGGCCGTTTGTCTGTCGAATCCAGAGCTCTGAACTCGGTCTGCTGCCCGATTCAGACGCGAAACTATTCGTATTGTTCGAGTCATCTTGAGAGATGCTGTCGGTTCTCTGCACTTAACTCGGACTGTAGGGGGGGCTGCATGGCTGGTATTCACTGGAATCGATTTGGAGACATGAGGCGCGTCCGCCACTCGAATCCAGAGCTCCAAACTCTGTTTGCTGCCCGAACTAGGCCCGCGAAACTATTCGTATTGTTTGAGTCATCCTGAGAGGTGCTCTCGGTTTCCTGCCCTCAACTCGAGCTGTAGGGAGGTTGCAGGGCTGGTAATCACGGAAATCGATTCAGAGACATCAGACGCGTCCGCCTGTCGCATCCAGAGGTCTGAACTCGGTCTGATACTCGAGCTGGTTTCGCCAAACTACTCGTATTGTTCGAGCCATCTTCAGAGGTGCTGTCGATTTACGCACGTAGATCGGGCTGTAGGAGAGCTACAGAGCTCGTACAGAAGACAATCAAGAAGCATCCGGGGCGTTCGGCTGTTGCATCTGAGAGGTCTGAATGGCTTGGGCTGAAAAACTATTTTCTCTGTGTAATTTCTTTCCAACATTATATGTTGTCAGGAAGCTCTACGTGCGGACCTGTGGGTTTGCCCGCATATTTGGCGCCCTCTGAGCATGGTGAAATTCAGGTGAGCACGGATGATAGTCCGATGGCTGCTGAGAAACTTGCAAAGCGCATCGCTCTTCATAATATGAAAGCAACCCGTTGGAACCTGGAGGCCCCTGGAATCCCTCTGGAGGTGGTGGGTGACTCGCTTCTCGTTGTTAGCTGGGCTACTGGACGGTGGCGTGCAGATAATAAATCATATGCGGATAGAATATCAAAAATAATCAATACGCTTGATGGGCTTTGTAGCAGTTATAATATACGACCTCCAGCGCCGGGTATGGATCTTATTCGTCATGATTTTCGGGAGTGGAATACTCGTGCCGACGTTCTAACACACCAGGCCCGAGAGGGCCAGATTTCTAGTTCTGAATGTAGTCCGTATACACATGATTATGAGACAGAGTTTTACGTTGCTGCTGCTATTCGGGCTGGTTTCGATGGCGGCGTGTCGTCTGAGGGATGTGGGTGCGGTTGCTGGATTGACATAGGCCTCAAACCTCGATATTGGGATCGACGGGACCCCGCTCAGCTGATATGGAAGTCAGTTTTTGAGAGGGCTTGGCTTATTTCTCCGACCACAACTGTTACTGATACAGAACTCAGTGCTTTGGAGTGCATCGTGACTGCACTCCCACAGGTAGTTCTATGGTTATCACAGACTTGATTGTTGCAGTTTTCTTAATTCATTGCTGCTTCCTCATACTATTATATACTCAGCTTCGCTGGGACTTCTCTCTTTTCTTTTGCATGTTTAGTTGACTGCACTTTGATTCATTTCTGTGTGCGTTTGCTCGTTCGCTCATATTTGTGATTGATGATTCATCGCAGCTTCGCTGCTCTGGGTTGTCTTGACTTTAGGTTCGAATAAGAGCTTTCGCTTCCTGATGACACCTGACCTCGTGCTTGCTCGTGGCCCTAGGGCCAGTAGGAGCCTCGCAAAGCCGCAAAAAACAAAGGAGGTTGACGGTTTACCGCCGGCGCCCAGTTTGGGTGGTTCTGCGAAAATTTGAAAGATCTTGGACAATTCATTTTGAGAAAGCAGATTTTTCGCACCTGTAAACAAGTATGAGGGCCTCTCTGTCTTAGTATGAGCTCTGTAGGCGCACATTTATTATCAAAACACTTGGGGGAACCATCTTCATGTCGACACGAAAAAATGATTTTTTCTTTTTTTCGAGAAATCCTTCCAGAAGCTCTCTCTTTCGACTCCGAGCACTCTTACGAGTGGAATGAGCTCTACGAGGTTCCCGGCGGTGACCAGGTTGACGGTTTACCGCCGGCGCCAGTGTCTCTTCGCTCTTCGGGTTTTGGACGCTATCAAGTGAGCCCCCAGCCCCAGAAGAGCATCGCGAGAGCGTCGAAGGCCCCGCCAGGCTTTCTGGCGTGTGTTTCCTACCTCGTAGAGCTCTTCAGCAAAGAGCTGAGAGGAATTCGGGTGCAGGGTGAAGCTAGTTGGCCGGCCCGACGAAAAGAGAGAATATGGTAACCAGGGGTCGGTGTTTTTCACTTTATGCAAAAGTTTGAAGTTCGTTTTTAGAAGTGAGATGTTATTCCCTGTAGTAAGCTATGGCGCACCTGTTGGTAAATTTTCTATAGTTCTAGGTCAAGCATTACTATGAAAACACTTGGAGGAACTCACTGTATGAAAACCGAAAAATCGTAATTTTTCGATTTTTTCGGCTCTCGCTTGAGAAGCTTCCTTCACGTGTCGGAGGAGCGCTGTGTGAGAAGATAGCTCTACGAGGTGCCCGGCGGTAACTTGGTTGACGGTTTACCGCCGGTTCCCAGTTTACTCTCCGGGTTTTGGACGATATAGACGCTACCAAGTGGGTGCTTTGGCAAAAAATTGAAAGATATTTGAACATTCATTCCGAGAAAGCAGATTTTTCCTGTAGCTGGTTATGGCGCGTCTGCCAGTAAAATGTTGTTGTTTGGGCTGAAAATTATTTTTTCTGTGTAATGTTCGTCGACATTATATTTTGTGAGGAAGCTCTACGAGTCCCCCGGCGGTAACAAAGGTTGACGGTTTACCGCCGGCGCCCAGTTCCGGGGCGGGATGGAGCTAGCTGCTTGACCCGACCAGACAGGACAAAGTCACAACTTTTCGGTGGTTTTACGAACATTCGAAAGATATTTGACCTTTTTTTTAGACAGCAGATTTTTACGCCGAGCATTCGCATATGTTGTTCCCTGATCAGCTCAGCTCTCTGGAGCCAGTTTTATCATTAGTTGACTTCCGGGAACCCATTGCAACTGCATCTTCACTTACAATGCTCGTAATTGATGACTTTTTGATGACTTTTGGTCGGTTCAAAATTTTCTTCTCGAAATTGAACCATTCCTCAGAGCTCTAGTATTCTTTTCTGTGATATTTGATCTTATTCCCGCTTGCCATCTCCATCTCAGCTCGATTTGGTACCCTTTACTGCCAAAAAGCACTGCGGCAGGATCGGCCGTTTCGAGTCATCTTGATATGCGCTGTCGGTATATTAGACTTAACTCGAGATATAGGATAGCTATAGAGCTGGTAAGCATATCTAATCGATCCGAAATGATCAGGCGCGTTCGTCTATTGCATCCAGAGGTCTGAACTCGGTCTGCTAGCCGAGCTAGGTCCGCAACCCTATTCGTATTATTCGAGTCATCTCGATAGACGCTCTCGGTTTTCTGTAATTAACTCGAGCTCTAGGACAGCTACAGAGCTCATACTTATTGAAACCGATTCAGAATCATCAGTGGCGATTTTCTATTGAATCGAGAGCTCTTGTTCTGCTGCCCGATCTAGAATCGCGAAGCTGTTCGTGTTGTCGAGTCATCTTGAGAGGTGCTGTCGGTTTTCTGGACTTAACTCGGGCTGTAGGGGGGCATTCGATTTGGAGACATCAGGCGCGTTCGCCTGTGGAATCCAGAGCTCGGAACTCGGTCTGCTGCCCAAACTAGGGCCGTTCGTATTGTTCGAGTGATCCTGAAAGATGCTGTCGGCTTTCTCCACTTAACTCGGGCTGTAGGGGGGCTGCAGGGCTGGTAATCACAGGAATTATTTCGGAGACATCAGACGCGCCCGTCTGTCGCTTTCAGAGGTCTGAACTACTCGAGCTGGGTTTGTCAAACTATTCGTTTTGTTCGAGTCATCTTGAGAGGTGCTGTCGATTTACGCGCGTAACTCGGGCTGTAGGAGAGCTACGGAGCTCGTGCAGAAGAGAATCCAGAAGCATGGGGGCGTTCGGCTGTTGCATCGAGAGGTCTGAAATCGCTTGGGCTGAAAAACCATTCGTTCTCTGCAATTTGTTTTTCGACATTATATGTTGTCAGGAAGCTCTACGGGTCCCCCGGCGGTAAGAAAGGTTGACGGTTTACTGCCGGCGCCCAGTATTTTTTCCCGTGATATTCGATCTTATTCCCGCTCGTCTTGATCTCAGCTCGATCAGGTACCTTTTACTGCCAAAAAGCACTGCGGCGGGATCGGCCGTTTCGAATCATCTTGATACGCGCTGTCGGTATATTCGACTTAACTCGAGATACAGGACAGCTATAGAGCTGGTAAGCACACCTAATCGGTTCAGAATGTTCAGGCGCATTCGTCTGCTGCATCCAGAGGTCTGAACTCGGTCTGCTAGTCGAGCTAGGTCCGCAAATTCGTATTATTCGAGTAATCTTGACAGGCGCTCTCGGTTTTCTGTACTTAACTCGAGATATACTCACAGAACTGAGCTGATACTCAGAGAGATACTGAGATGATACTCGCAGAAACTGGTTCAGAATCATCAGTCGCGTTTGTCTGTTGAATCCAAAGCTCTGAACTCGGTCTGCTGCCCGATCTACTATCGCGAAACTATTCGTATTGTTCGAGTCATCGAGAGATGCTGTCGGTTTCCTGCACTTAACTCGGGCTGTAGGGGGGCTACAGTGCTGGTGGTCACAGTAATCGATTTGAAGAAATCAGGCGCGTCGGCCTGTCAATTCGAGCTCGGAACTCGGTCTGCTGCCCGAACTAGGTCTGCGAAACTATTCGTATTGTTCGAGTCATCCTGAGAGGTGCTGTCGGTTTTCTGCACTTAACTCGAGCTGTAGGGGGCCGCAGGGCTGGTAATAACAGGAATTGATTCGGAGACATCAGACGCGTCCGTCTGTCGCATTCAGAGGTCTGAACTACTCGAGCTGGGTTTGTCAAACTATTCGTTTTGTTCGAGTCATCCTGAGAGGTGCTGTCGATTTACGCGCGTAACTCGGGCTGTAGGAGAGCTACAGAGCTCGTGCAGAAGACAGTCGAGAAACATCAGGGGCGTTCGCCTGTTGCATCGAGAGGTCTGAAATCACTTGGGCTGGAAAACTATTTGTTCTCTGCATTTTTTTCGACATTATATATTGTCAGGAAGCTCTACGAGTCCCCCGGCGGTAAGAAAGGTTGACGGTTTACCGCCGGCGCCCAGTTCATTGTAGATTCGCAGATTCGGAAATGCTGCTATGTTTTGAACCGTTTGATTTTGCTTTTTGTTTTTGAAGAAATACACAGAATATATTCGTCGAGATCACAGTCGAACTTCAACTCGTCAGGATTTTGCATCAATTGTTCTGTTTTGACCTTGTTGTGTTAAGACTGTGTATACACTACTGAAGAGTAACAAACTATACAGTTTTTGCTCTGCCCATGATAACCAGCCTCTGCAGTCATTACTGCAATCTCGTTGCCGTGGAGGCCCTAGCTGGGGTCCGTGACGTGGCTGTGCCATGACGTGTGTCGTGGTCGCCGTGATCGTGATCGCTGGCCGTAGTGGCCGTGGCTCTGGTGGCCGTGGTGACCGTGGCGCTAGAGGAATTCCGGCGCGGGGTGGAGCTCGTTGATCGCCCGACTAGAAAAGAACAACTTTTGGCAAGTTGTGCTAGATTTGAACAATATTCAACAATTCATTTTGAGAAACCAGAGTTCTGGCACCTGTGGAAGACTATGGGCCTCTGCGTCTGATCTGAGCTCCACAGGCGCACTTTTACTTCCAAAACACTTGACGAAACCAACTTCAAGTCGACATGAGAAATGCAAAATGGAAGATTTCAGGACAAACTTCTGCGAAGTTCTCTGCTTCGATTCTGAGCACTCTTACTCGCGCAAGGGTTCTCGGCGGTGACCAGGTTGACGGTTCACCGCCGGCGCCAGTGCCTCGTAGAGCTCTTCGGCATCGATGAGCTAGAGGAATGTCGCGGGATGCAGCTAGTGCCTCGTAGAGCTTCCCTAAGAGCGTCCGCTGCGAAGCTCGAAGAGCACCTCCTAGAGCTCTTCGGCATCGATGAGGTAGAGGATGGTAGCGTCCAAAACCCGGAGAGCAAAGAGGCGCTCACACTGAAAAGCTTTCCTGGGGAGCTCTGGGGGCTCTCCAGAGGCGCTTCTGAAGCGCTGCCAGGCGCGCTTCCACGCGTGCCTGCACACGTGCAGGCACGCGTGGACGCGTGCCGGAAGCGCTCCCGGACACGCTGCGACCGCACGCAACTTTCTGCGACGATTCTGGGCCGCCGTGGAGGAGCTGCTGGCAGGCACCACCACCGTCCGGCTTCTAATACCTCGTAGAGCTCTTCGTCAACGATGAGCGAAAGGAATTCTGGCGCGGGGTGGAGCCAGTTGGTCGACCCGACCAGAAAAGAAGATGTGATAACTTTTGGTCGCTTTTGCGAAGAATTGATAGATATCCGACCATTCATTTTGAGAAACCAGATTTGTCGCACCTGTAAAAGACTATGAGGGCCTCTGCGTCTTAATATATGATTTCCGTATGCGCACTATTATTTCAAAACACTTGGAGGAACCAACTTGATGTTGAAATGAAAAATACATAATTGAAGATTTCACGAAAATCTTCTGCGAGGTTCTCTGCTTCGAATCTGAGCACTCTCACGCGCGCAAGGAGCTCTACGAGGTTCCCGGCGGTGACCAGGTTGACGGTTCACCGCCGGCGCCAGTACCCCGTAGAGCTCTTCAGCATCGATGAGCTAGAGGAATTCCGGCGGGGGGTGGAGCTAGTTGGCCCACCCGGCCCGGGCGGACAATGTGGTAACTTTGGGTCGGTTTTGCTGAGATTGTAAGGATATTTGACCATTCATTTTGAGGAACCAGATTTTTCGCACCTGTAGTGGGTTATGCCGCGTCTGCCAGTGCAATTCTCAGGTCCGTAGCTGCAATATCAGAACACTTGGGGGAACCGACACTGGGAAAAAAATTGAAAAACGTAATTTTTCGAGTTTCTGAGCTCATCCTTGAGAAAGCTTCTTCCATGTGTTCCGAGCAGCGCTGCGCTAAGACAGAGCTCTACGAGGCTTCCAGCGGTAACCTGGTTGACGGTTTACCGCCGGATCCCATCTAAAGCCCTATAGCTCTCAGAGAGCTCTGGGAAATTCCGGCGCGGGGTGGAGCTAGTGACTCGTAAAGCTTCCCTAAGAGCGTTGCTAGACTGGCGCCGGCGGTGAACCGTCAGCCTGGTCACCACCGGGAACCTCTTAGAGCTTCTTGCACGCGTAAGAGTGTTCAGAATCGAAGCAGAGAACTTCGCAGAATATGTTCGTGCAATCTTCAATGTTCTATTTTTCATGTAAGGATGAAGTTTGTTCCGCCAGGTGTTTTGATAGTAAAAGTAAGCCTACGGAGCTCATATTAAGACGCAGAGCCTTCATAGTCTTTCACAGGTGCGAAAAATGTTTTCTCTCAAGATGAATTGTCAAATATCTTTTAAATCTTAGCAAAACCGACCCAAAGTCACCACATTGTCCGCCTGGGCCGGGTGGGCCAACTAGCTGCACCCCGCGCCGGAATTCCTCTAGCTCATCGATGCTGAAGAGCTCTACGAGGTATTTAAACAGGTAAAAAAAGAAACAACATCCGTGGATATTTTTTTGCCCACTAGTCCCCAGAAGTATATTTGACCATTCATTTTGAGAAACCAGTTTATTACGTCCAGCATTAGTGTTTAAACTTTATTCTGAGAGAGAGAATGAGCGCTCTAGAGAGAGCTTTACTATCGAAACATTTGGAGCAACCGACATCAGGTTGACACCGGAAAATGTAATTTTAACGTTTTTCTAGAAATGCTCCGAGAAGCTCTCTGCTTTTTTACGAGCACTCTCGAGCGTGCGAGCAGCTCTTCGATGCTCCCGGCGGTAACCAGGTTGACGGTTCACCGCCGGCGCCAGTTCGATGTTTCGAAAGTCAACAAGTCGTTAGAGCTCTTGTTTTTTCGTTTCATATTCGATCTTATTCCCGCTCGCCGTCTTAATCCCAGGTCGATCGGGTACCTACTACTGCCAAAAAGCACTCTGACGGGATTGGCTGTTTTGGGTCATCGTGACAGGTGCTGTCGGTTTTCTCAACTTAACTCGAGCTGTAGATGAGCTACAGAGCTGGTAGGCCCACCTAATCGATCTAGAATCGTCAGGCGCGTTAGTTTCCTTGACGTAACTCGAGCTGCAGATGGGCTATAGAGCTGTTTGGCACGGCAATTGGAAGGAAATAGTCACGCACGCTAGTTTAAATTATCTAGACGCCTGAACTCGGTCTGCTATCAGCGCTGTCGCCGAACAACTGTTCGTACTCTGCTAATTTTTTTGAGACGGTGATGGTTTCCTTTACGCTGTTCGGCGCAGCAATCGGAAGGAAATCAACAGGCGCGCTAGCTCAAAGCGTCCAGACGCCTGAACTCGGTCTGGTCTGTCTGTTCTTTTTCAAGAGATGCTTTTTCCTCGCTCCTTCTTTTCCTCCACGTCCTCCTCCATGAGACCGCGCCCTCGCGCGCAATGCGAGATTGCCGCGCCCGCGTTGCACGAAGAAGCTCTACGAGTTCCCGGCGGGGTACCAAGGTTGACGGTTTACCGCCGGCTCCCAGTTGGCCGACCCGGCCCGGGGTGACAATGTGGGAACTTTGGGTCGTTTGGGCGAACATTGTGAGAGATTTGAACATTCGTTTTGAGAACAGGTACTTTTCGCACCTGTAGCGGGTTATGCCGAGTTTGCCAGTTAAATTCTCAGGTTCGTAGCCGAAGTATCACTATCATAACACTTGAAGGAACCGACTCTGGATGAAAACCGAAAAACGTTTTTTTTTTTTTTTTTTTTTTTTTTTTTGTTTTTTTTTTTTTTTTTTTTTTTTTTCTCTCCTCCTTCTTCTCTCTTCTTCCCCCCCACCCCCCCCCGTTTTTCAGGTCACGCTTGAGAAAGCTTCCTCCATGTGTTCCGAGCAGCGCCACGCGAGAAAAGAACGTCTCGGCTCAAGAACGTCTCTGCCTGGGTAACCTCCAGACGTTCTAGCGGGCCACTGCCTCGGGGAGTGAGACTGGACGAAGGGCCGCGAGGCCTGGGCGATCCTGGGATCCCCCGAGGCCTTTTGTCTGCATGCATTACCTCTCTGTGTATTGTACGCTGAATTGTTCTTCGTGGTATTGAGGGAGTTTCTTGCGCGCTGTGCTGTTTGTTGACACAACGTCGTGCGACAGCCCTGAGGCCCAGCAGGCCTTGAGGAGAGAGATGGTCTTGCACGCTGGGGAGAAAGTGCTGATGAGTGGTCGCGCCGTCAAAAGAATTTGGACATACCCGCAGAGGATTATCAGGGCGAGAGGGTCAATTTTTATTATCTTGAGGAATGCCAACCTTGGGATCAGAAAGATTTGCAGGCACTAGAGGCTGCTTCGAACAAGCGCCAACGAGAGGGCGACAATAATTGGTTTGATACATACGGTTTGGACGGAAGTCTTCTTGAACATATGGCTCATGTTGCTGCCGCGGCGGATGCCGAGATGACGAGTGAGAATGAGACTCGCTCGAAACGTGCTCGTGGGCAAGAGATTCAACAGGAGAGAAGTTTTTTGCTGGCGCAGGAGAAGGATCCTTTCAAACAAATGATGATGAAACAAGTCTGGAAAACGGAGGATGCTCACGGATCTCATCCATCCATGTTGTTCAATCGACGAAGACGGACATCAAACGAGTTGATCGCACATTTAGGTCACATACAGAACGTATGGACAACACAGATGCACGGACGGATATCTAGGAGAAACAAGTTAAACAAATATTAGCTGGATCTCCCGCTGCATCGGTTTCGTCAAGTGCTGGCCCAGGCGGGTCCTCTGGTGGTGGTGGTGGTACGGCCCCTCGCTATCAGCAGGATCGACCGAACCAGTTTACGCCAACTTATCTTGAACTCAAAGGGTGGGTTACGGATTGGTCTAATCAAGTTAATCGGGGAAATCAAATGTTACCCTGGGCGGATGCATCGCAACTGATTTCGAATATGATAGGCGCAGTTCAGGGGGAGGAAAGAAATGCGTATGTTAAAGACAAAACTGAAATATTAAACGGAGGACGGTATATGTATGGAAGTGTGAAGATCGGTTTCAAGGACGGGACATCACGGAACACCCTCTGGATAATCAAGAAATGGACGGACATTGTTTGCAAAGACCCAGCCGACCGTCTCGCTCCGCTCCAGGTTATACATATCCAGATGCTGAGGTTCTCATTCAAAATACGGACATGCCTATTGATCCCAAGAGGATTCGTACGCTGGTGGAGTGTCCCCCCTGGAAGCGTGATCATGTTAAAGCGGTGGCTCGTTTCTGCGGTACTTGGCGTAGTTTGACATCGGCTCATGTTCAAATCGAGATCCGTGGGGAAATGGGGCCACCGAGGGGTCAGATTTGGATTCAAGCTGTTCCGAATCTCCGTCCTGTTTGTTTTGCGACGTATACGAACACCACTGGGGCCTGGGTTTTGCATGCCGGCGCTTGGGCTCGTATTGTGTCTATTTATCCTGCTTTGACGGTCCCCATGGATGCGGTACTCCAGGAGGTGAATCGTAGGCAGTGACGTTTACGGCGCCTCGTCCGAGGCATACGTTTGGGGGGCTGGAGCCTGAACAAAGTGGGTGAGGCTCACTTTAAACGGGCTGAGATTCTCCACCATATGCGGGCATGTGGTGGGCTCTTTGCATGTCAGGAAACTCAATACCTTGTGCACGGTGAATTTGAACGCTTGGGGTGGCGCATCAAACAAGTTCGTGTAGTAAAGCAGCTCTCATCCTCGACAGATCGTGGGCGGCTGCTGTCCGTATGTTCTTCACATTTTTTAAGAGGTTCGTTATCGGCGTCTTTGGGTCAGAAAAGTCACCACTCATGATAGTTTCAGCGTGTTTGCCAGATCCTCATGTGGAGGAGTGTGAAGAGATAGCCACGGAAGTCTATGAGCAGATTGCTCGTGCACGCGACGGACTCCGTGCCAAGTTTCCTCAGGCCAGCTTTTGTGTTCTGCTTGATGCAAACGTGGAGATTCCGCCTGGCTGCAGTTTTGGATGTATATGGGGAGGAGTATGAGGCTACTGGACAGGGAGGTACTCGTGTGGATAGAAAGTGGGAGAGAGGGGGAGACGGTACACAGCAGATTGAGAGGAGGATTCGGAGGAGGAGGCTGAAGGAGCTGCTCCAAGAGTTCATGGAATTGCATGGGCTGAAGGCCGCCAACACTTTCTGTGCTAGGAAGCATACTTGGGAGGCGTGGGGGGAGAACAAGTTCCTGACTTCGAAGAGGGTCCTGGATTACCTGCTCGTTCCTTGTCGTTGGGGGTTTTCGGATCTGGAGGTGAAATGGTGTTTCAAAAGGGGTGGTAAGAAACAGGTCAGTAGATTATCAGAGCATGCCATCATCACCGCGAGTTTCACGGATCCTGGGAAAGTGATCGTTCGTCGCCCTGACCCCCAGCCTGGTCAAAGTTTTAGGCCGTCCTTGGTCGGATGCAAGTGTTCGACGTGGGCTGACGAGCATCAGGCTCGGCGCCATATGGATCTGAATTTAGGTGGTGCGACTTTCGCTCGTTCGGAGTGTCCGCCTGTGCTCAGTTCTGAGTGCCTGCAGAGTACTATGCTTGATGCGTACGTGTCGCCTGCAGTGGACTTTACCACCACGCGGGCGGGGAGACCAAAGGAGCCGTCTAGGCCGTTGCAGTTCACTAGGGCCGAGGAGGAGGTTCACGCGTGTCCGAGGGAGGAGGTCCAGAGGCTTAGGAGGAAGTTAAAGAACGAGGCCAATCGTCTACGCAGAGGTTATCGACGTGAAATGATTACATGCAGATGCCCCCAGACTAAACGAAAGGTCAGATATACTATTAAGCATTTGGTGGTGGATGGGAGGGAGACGGAGGGTCTTGAGGAGTGGAAGGAGGATCTGTTCTGAGCGTAGACGCCAAACAACTAGTCATACTCTGCTAGTTTTTGAGGTTTGTTTTCTGGACTCGACCGATCAGCGCCGCGCGAGAGCAGAGGCTCCACGAGGCTTCCGGCGGTTACCTGGTTGACGGTTTGTCGCCGGATCCCAGTATTTTTCCGGACCATACTCGGAATGTAGGAGAGCTACAGAGCTGGTACGCGCATCAATCGATTCAGCATCATCAGGCGCGTGCGTCTGTTGCATCTAGAGCTCTGAACTCAGTCTTGTACTCGAGTTAGGTTCGCAAAACTATTTGTAGTCGACCGACTTTTTTTCGAAATGATGGAGCATTTCTTCACTTAACTCGAGCTGCAGATGAGTTCGAGAGCGCTTCCGCACACGAATCAGAATAAAATCATCAGGCGCACTAGTCGAAGTATCTAGACGCTTGGCTGGGGTCTGTTATGAGCAAACGCCAAACAACTAGTCATACTCTCCCATTGTGACGGCAGCCCGGGTGGGCTATTCGGTCCCAGCCGATCAGCCGATCAGCCGATCAGGCGCCTACCAGCCGATCAGCCGATCAGCCGATCAGCCGATCAGCCTTATCGGCTGATCGGCTAATCGGCTGATCGGCTGGTAGGCGCCTGATCGGCTGATCGGCTGATCGGCTGATCGGCTGGTCGGCGCCTGATCGGCTGATCGGCTGATCGGCTGATCGGCTGGTCGATCGCTGATCGGCTGATCGGCTGATCGGCTGGTCGACCGCTGATCGACTGATCGGCTGCCGTCCAGTTCCCCCTAAGACATCCTCGCAGCTCCGGGCTCAGAGGTCTCTTGACCAGAGGTGGTCGGGCCAGTCTCGCCTGCGACATCTTCCTGTCTTTGGGTTCGGAGATGCCCCGCGCGAGGTGGTCCATCCAATTCCGTCTGAGACCTTCTCGCAAGTCCAGGCTCAGAGATCCCCTGACCTGAGGTGGTCGGGCCAGTGTCGCGTGAGACATCCTCGCAACTCCGCGCTCAGAGGTCCCCTGACCTGAGGTGGTCGGGCCAGTTCCGCCTAAGGCATCCTCGCCACTCCGGGCTCAGCGATCCCCTGACTTGAGGTGGTCGGGCCAGTCTCACGTGAGACATCCTCGCAACTCCGGGCTCAGAGATTCCCTGACCTGAGGTTGTCGGGCGCAACTACGACCACTACTGCTACTTCTGCTACTACTACTACTACCACTTTTAATTCTACTACGACGGCTACTGCTATTGCTACTGCTACTGCAAGTGCCACTGCTACTGGTAGTGTGCTACTTACTACTGCTACTACTACTACTACTACTACTACTACTACTACTACTACTACTACGACTACTACGACTACTACGACTACTACTACTACTACTACTACTACTACTACTACTACTACTACTACTACTACTACTACTACATCTACTACTACTACTACTACTACTACTACTACTACTACTACTACTACTACTACTACTGCTACTGCTACAAGTACTACTACTACTATTACTACCACTACCACTGCTACTCGTACTACTGTTACTAGTACTACTGGGACTACTACTACTGCTGCTACTAGTACTAAGATTTCTAGTTCTACTATTACTACTAGTCCTATTACTGCTACTACCACGACTACTACCACTACTACTACTAAGACTACCACCACTACTACTGCTACTACTACCACCACTACTACTACTACTACTACTACTACTACTACTACTACTACTACTACTACTACTACTAGTACTACTACTACTACTACTATACGCCTTAAAAACACGACTGTCGGCATGCTTCGCTGGAGTTGCTGTTTGGGGATGGGCTGGTGGGGATACGCGAAGCGTGAAGAATTCGCATACTTTCGCGCACCTTGAGGGCTCTGGAATACGTGCGCATTCGCCGTCGCCGGCGGCGCCGCCGCCGTCGTCGTCCCTCTTCGGGGTCGGCGGCACCTGTCGTCAGCCCCCTCCTCCTCCTTCCTCCTCCTCCTGCTCCTCCTCCTCCTGCTCCTCCTCCTCCCCCATCCCCTCCCCCGCCCCTCCCCGTTCCCTATTCTCCTCCTCATCCTCATCCTCCTCCGCATTCTTCCGCAACCTTACCCTCTCTCCCCCCTCCCCCCGCCCTTGCCCCCCGATCGTCCTCTTTCCCCCGCGCCCTTCTCCGTCGCCTCCGCCGTCCTCCGTTTCCTCCCCCTCCCCTTTGCTCCTCAGCCTGGCCCACCCCGCTAGAATGCGGCGTTTTCCGCTTCAGTCTTCTGGCACAAACTCTGGGCCCGATGGCCCGAGCCTGATAGAAGCATTGCAGAATGCCACCAACTCTGCATGCGTCAGCGGCAACTCCGACACATAATCCGACACCAGCAAGCCTTTTGTTGCTGGAACATAGGTGGTGCCGATGCCCAAGTACCAAGATCGGAGTATCTTCTGGTATTCACATAATTCGTACAGGATGTCCAAGTTACTCCGGCTCTTGTAGAAATCGCCGTGGTGGTCCCGCAGCCACTCGATGATATACCGAAGCATTGGCAGATCCGCCGACCTGCGTGGAGGTGTCAGGCATGAGGGGCCGCCCCGCCGAAGACGCGGTGCGAACTATGTTGGGGGGAGAGGAGGACCAGAGGACCGCGCCGCTCCCAGCACGCCGTGGGTAGACAGGCGGCGGTATTGAAGACGACAGCATTCCTCTCCGCCGCGCGCCGGTCGCTGCGGAGCTCGCTACCCCGCGCGCGCGCCGCCTGCCGGCAAGCGACCGAGCGCGAGCGAGGGCAAGGCGGCGACTGCGAAAGCCCCCTGCATAATGGATGTTCTTCTGCCTCGGCGGCGTCCCTTCGTGCAGCATGAAAGGGAGCCCGAAGAGATAATTTGCCGTCCTGCAAGGCCCAACTCCGATTACAGTGACCAATTTATACTGCTCTTGCACCCCGCTCAGGACCCCGCCCAAGGCGTGGGACAGGCAATCCACGAAGTCGCACGATGATTCTTTGGCTCTGAACCCGCTGCCGCTGTATCCCCGGACCGACTGGAGACCCTCGAAAAATTTTGGCACGTCCAAATCCTTGGCGAAAGCCGAGACAAGATCGACGCCGACGGCTTGGAACGCATGCAAGTCCGCCAGCAAATCGGCGAATCCATGCACGCGGCGCTCACCGCGGGTGCGCATGGGGTTTACATAATCACCGAATACACCTTTGCAGCCAGTGGCGTGAGCGAAATCGTGGAGAACCCCTGGGTTAACCCAGCGGCCGTCTGCGACCTCCAGCCATGCCCGCGACTTTTCGGCGAGCGCCGCCCGCGCCGCATTGCCCAGCGTGTTCCGCATCAGCGCCAAGTTGAGGAGAAATTCCAGTAGCAAGTCCGTGGAGCCGAGACCGAGGGTGCCTGCGCGTCGGCGCAAGTGCTTCTCGTAATGCTCATACGCCTGCACGGTCGCCTTGGCATCGAGGCGGGACCGGGGATTCGCGCGCACCAAGCAAGCCAGGTCAGAACACACCAATGACTTCTCCACCCCGCGCAATTGCATCATCGCGTCCCGCCGCTGCCCGAAATTCACCATGGCCTGAACCCGCTCCGCGAAGCAGCTCCTCTTGAACCATGCGTCGTGGCCTAAGCTCGTCGACAGCGACCCGGGACTGTGGGCCATGCGATCCTGCGGTGTGAAATTATTGGATGTGGCAGAGTGCTGGGCGGTGCTGTAGGGGTCGTAATTGAGCACGTCTGGCATCTGGGTATCAACCCACGCGGGCCTCTTCTTTCTAGCTGGATTGATGGCGTTTCGCATCGCGTCCTCCGACAACGCCACGCCGTAAATGCATGTCTGGTCGTTCTTGTGCGTGGTTTGGCCCGGGTGTTCGAACGCAGCGAGAGCCCGACACGCGGCGCAACTGAGGTCGAGCTCCCGGCACCGCTGCGCATCAGATTTGCCAGTGATCTTCCCGCCCAGGCGTGGACTGCAGAGCCAGCCGAGAAATGGATACCTCTCTGCTGTGGATGCATGAGTCTTCGAAAGGAAATCCTGGTACTGGTCGACGGCGCGCTCCAGAATCGCTGTTGTCAGGGCGAGCGCCAAGCTCAGCGTCGAGCGCTCGCTTCCTGTTTCGTCTCTCCGTGACACGCCATACGATGTGGACATACGGCGCAATCCGTCGCCATGTTTGTTTTCATGGCCGGGCATGTCGGGAGCCGTTGGGGTTGTCTGGCAGGGCAGCTTACTGAACGAGAGCTCCCGCTACGCTGGCACAAGGCTTGGAATTGCCGCAGGCAGTCGAATGGCCTTTGCCCAAGGCCCGCCACTACCTTCAGGTTGTTGTCACGGAGGGGTCCAGCGCTGGCCCCATCACCGGACGTCAGCCAAGCCGCGACGTCGCTGCTGCTCGGCGCTGTCACGGCACCACCGCCCATGTCAAGCAGCACGGTTGCGGATTGTAGCAATCCGATAACTAGGCCCCTGGTAGGCCAGTAGGGCGTGGTGCAAAAATCACCCCCCTCCTGTTCCTCCTCCTCTTCCTCCTCCTCCCCCTCCTCCTCCTCCTCCTCCTCCCCCTCTCCCTCATCTTCATCCTCTTCCTCCTCCTTCTCCTCCTCCTCCTCCTCCTCTTTCCACTTCCTCACTCTCCTGTCCTGGCCGTCCACTTGCTCACTGCTCCAACTTGAATATCGTTTTCTCCACTCGCTGCCTCCCTTTCCTGACGTTACCCTTGCGTCCTCCTGGCGCGTGACTCCTCCCCCCCTCCTTGTGCGCAACGGCGGGGGTTGCCGTAGGCGATTGGTTGCCGTGGGCGATTGCCGAATGCGCCCTCGCAGCTGGAAGGGCCTGCGGCGGTAGGCGCGCCAGAATCTGCCACCGTGCCATTGCGCGGAATGGGCGTATACTCGGGTCCCGAACCCAATCTGTCGCCCCAAGAGATCTCCAAGATATTCCAAAACGGCCCAAGAGGGCACCAAGATGGCCCAAGAGGCCACCAAGACGGCCCAAGAGAGGCCGAAGACGGATCCCAGAGGACGCCCCAACGGGGAATCCGAACGGACAATTCGAGCCCTCGGCCCCGAGAAGCCCCTGGGAAGCCCCCAGAGGCACCCAAGAGGCCACCACGGCCCCCCCGCAGCCTAGGCGCGGTGGCGGGGTGAGCCGAAGGCCATTAGATATAGAAGTGGAATGGACTTGAAAATCGATGTATCGACGTGAAGATCTCGAGCAAAAAGGTGTTCGGAAGAAAAGCGGACGCTACGACAACGACGATGACAAGGAACGAGGATAACTAAATTGAAGGGAAAGGAGAGAGTAGAGAGGGAGTGAGAGAGAGTGAGAGAGAGAGGAGAGAGAGAGAGAGAGAGAGAGAGAGAGAGAGAGAGAGAGAGAGAGAGAGAGAGAGAGAGAGAGAGAGAGAGAGAGAGAGAGAGAGAGAGAGAGAGAGAGAGAGAGAGGAGAGAGAGAGAGAGAGAGATAGAAAGAAAGAGAGAGAGTAGAGAAATGAGCGAGGAAACGGACCACCTCGCGCGGGGCATCTTCGAGCCAAAAGATGGGAGGATGTCTCAGGTGAGACTGGCCCGACCACCTCAGGTCAGGGGATCTCTGGGCCTGGGGTTGCGAGGATGTCTCACTCGAGACTGGCCCGACAACCTCAGGTCAGGGAATCTCTGAGCCCAGAGTTGCGAGGATGTCTCACGTGAGACTGGCCCGACCACCTCAGGTCAGGGGGTCGCTGAGCCCGGAGTGGCGAGGATGCCTTAGGCGGAACTGGCCCGACCACCTCAGGTCAGGGGATCTCTGAGCGCGGAGTTGCGAGGATGTCTCACGCGACACTGGCCCGACCACCTCAGGTCAGGGGATCTCTGAGCCTGGACTTGCGAGAAGGTCTCAGACGGAATTGGATGGACCACCTCGTGCGGGGCATCTCCGAACCCAAAGACAGGAATATGTCGCATGCGAGACTGGCCCGACCACCTCGGGTCAAGAGACCTCTGAGCCCGGAGCTGCGAGGATGTCTCAAGGGGAACTGGACGGCAGCCGATCAGTCGATCAGCGGTCGACCAGCCGATCAGCCGATCAGCCGATCAGCGATCGACCAGCCGATCAGCCGATCAGCCGATCAGCCGGAGGCCATCCTGGGCGTCTTGGAGGCCTCTTGGGCGATCTTGGGGGCCTCTTAGGCCGTCGGAAGCAGAAAAACAAGAAAACGTAACAACAAATCATTCAAACACCCAAGAAACAACGATGATGCTGCTCTCTTCGGGCCATCCTGGAGGACCTCTTGGAGGCTTCTTGGGCCATCCTGAAGGCCTCTTGGAGACCTCTGGGGCCGTCTTTGGCCCTTTGGACAAACTTGGAGGCATCTTGGATTCTCTTGAGCCGTCTTGGGCGAAGTTGCAGGCCATCTGAGCCGTCGTAGAGGCCATCTTGGGCCATCTTGGAGCGGGAAAGGCCACGACTGGCCCAGTTTGCGCTCCCTTGCGGGCCTTTCCGGGAGGCGGGCGGGCTGGTTCAGGGAGCATTCTGTTGGAAAAGAACCAAAACCCAAAGCGGTAGCGTACAGCGCGCCGGGCACCCCTGCGCTAAATCAACAGGGGGCGGCGGATCTAATGGCCTCCGGCCCATCCCGCCGCCGTGCCAGGATTGTGGGTCTGAGTCAGAGGCCTCTTGGCTGCCTATTGGGGTCTCTTGGGGAACTTTCGGGGTGCTTGTTGTTGAAGGCAGTTTTGAAGCCTCTTGGGGCTTCATAGGGGGACCGGTTGGGAGCCTCTTGAAGCTTTTTCTGGGCCTATTGAGGGCCTCTTGGGTCCTCGTGGGGGCCTCTCTACTGAGAGCAGGGGGATGGCTTCTGGGGCGTTCGTGGATCGCCTAGAAGCCGTTGTAGAGCCTTTTTGAGGCCCTCTTGGGCTCCGGAGGGTTGATATTTGAGGCTTTTTGGGCCTTGTGGGCCGCGTGGGGATCGAAAAGAAGGCGAATGTGCTGAACAGTACATTCCCCCTGGGGAATGGGGCGATTTTGCTTCTGGAGGGCCTTCGCGGGGCGCCTCGTGACACTGACTGATGGGGCCGTCTGGAGGCAATCTTCAACGTTTAGGAGCGATCTTTTGTCGACTCGCAGTTTTCTTTTGCGGTCGAGCATTCAACCTGGGTTTCGCCTGCCGGCGTGTTTGGGTATTGCCCCCCAGAGATTCTGGATTTCGGTTCTTGGTTCCGGGTTTTGGCTGGGCCGAATCTGAGTTTCGCCTCGTTTTGGGTTCTGGGTTTCGGCTCAAAATATCGCGGGTTTCACGCTGTGACCCTTTTTGGCTGTTCCGGGACCCTTTTGAACCTTTTGGCTCGTGTTGTTAAGGCCCAGTGAAGCGACCCCCCCCCCCCCCTTTAAGTTTCGTTCAGTGCGTCGCCCGAGCGTCGCCCGTGCGCCGGCCCTGGTTTGCGTCTCTGTCCCGGATCCCGGCCCCCCAGAGTGCGTGGGCGACATATGTCGCGACTTCGGAATTTCTCTGGCGATATATAGGTTTCCGACGCCGGTGCGCCAGCAGCCATTTTGGCGGTCGCGGTGCATTCCTAGTTCGACGGTCCACCAACGCGTTCTGTGAGGATTTGCTGGTGCTCATTGTCGGGGGCGCCAACCGTTGCTGAGGACGAAGACGCCTCGCGTTGATTGGGGTCTGTGCGTGTCGCGCCACGGTGGGGGTGACGTCGCGTCGCGCGACGCGGCGCCACTTCGCCCCGTCACATCGCGCCCCGCACCCCCATGCCGTTTCGCGCCAATCCTCCTGCCCCCCCCCTCTTCCTTCCTCTTCCCCTCGTCCAGCGCGCTGCGCGTTCTGTCCCGCTTGCGAAATTTGTATTCAGTTCTTTTGTGTCAGGCTGCCGTCCTGTCCGCCTCCCTACTCGCCCCCCGTTGTCCTTCCACGCTCCTGGAAATTCTTCTCGCCCTCCTTGCTCCCGCCGCCCCCCTTCGATCGCCTTCTATCGCTCCCGCCGCCGCTGCGCCGCCCACGCGCGCCCCCTCCTCGCCCGTCCGTTCCCGTTTCCGCCCGCCCTTCCCTCGCCTCACTTCCATCCTCTTTTCCCCCCCCAATGCGTCGGCGGGCGAGACGTCGCCAAATTGCTGCAGCGACGGACCGATGTTCAAAATCTGACGGGGCGTGCGCTTGAAATGGATTAGTCCGTGCGCGCTGCATCTCCACGTCGTCTATTGGTCTCCTCGCGTTCGTAGTTCTCACGTGCGTGTCTCGCTATTTCTACGATTGCCGCGCGCATCCCTTGATTGTTTCGCCAGCGGGCCGCGCAGTTCACATGCCGCCATTAGTCCACGGCGCCCTACGAGCGATTCGCGCGCGACCTGCGCGCGACGCGCGATCGACCCGAGCGACGCCCGCGCGACGCACGCGCGACGCGCGCGCGACGCACCCCGATCGCGCGCGACGCACCCCTGCCAGCGCGCGACGCACGATCGACCCGCGCGACGCACGCGCGACGCACGCGCGACGCGCGCGCGACGCACGCGCGACGCACGCGCGACGCACGCGCGACGCACGCGCGACGCAGTCGCGACTTTGCCCGCCCCTAGCGTTTCTCCGAGCAGCAATGCGCAACGGCCGTCGGTCCGCCGTGCTTGCGCTGTTCACAAGAGGCGGCGGCTGCGTCCTCCATTGCGCCAGGAAGGGCGGTGCTTGCCCTTGTGATTCCCTGTTCCTTCCTCGTCGCCCCTCCTCTTTTGTCATTCCTCCTCCTTCGTCCTCTCTCCTGCCTCGTCTGCCTCTCTCTTCCCCTTCTCCTCCTCCGTTCTACCGGCCTCCCTCTGTCTGTCCCCCCCTCCTCCTCTCTCGTTTTTTTTTTTTTTTTTTTTTTTTTTTTTTTTTTTTTTTTTTTTTTTTTTTTTTTTTTTTTTTTTTTTTTTTTTTTTTTTTTTTTTTTTCGTTTTTTTTTTTTGTTGTTGTTGTTTTTTTTTCCCTTGCCACCCCGTGTCCCTCTTCATTTTCTTTTCTCCTTCGGCGCCCCTTCCACGGCCGCGGCGCGTCGCCGCGAGCGGCGCCCGCGCCTTCCGCGAATGGCCCCGCCGCTGGCGGTGGGAGAGGAAGTTTACGAGGAGAAAAGGAGGAGGGATGGGGCAGGGGCGCGAGGCGGGCGCGGCGGCAAGGGCGGCCCGGCGTGGGAATGGGGGGGGGGGAGGGCGGAGTGGGCGGGTGCTTCTGTAATGGTCATGTTGGTGATCATGGTCGTGGTCGCGTTCGTCGCCTTGGTCGCGTTGGCGGCGGTCGTGCCGCGGGTGGTGGGCGGGTTGGTGGTGGTCACGTCGGTGATCGTGCTGGTGTCGGTCGTTGTGGTGGTCGCGAGAAGCGTGGTGGTCGTGGTGGTGGTGATGGCGGTAAATGGTGTTGGTCGTAATCGTCGCGGTGGATGTGGTTGCGGTCGCATCCGTTTGTGGGGATCGTGGCGCCGGTAGTTTTGGCGCTGGCGGCGGTTGCGGCGGCTGCGGCGGCGGCTGCGGGACCTGCTGGCCGATCGCCGGGCTGCGTTCAGCAGCATCGCTGCATTTGTAATGTTAGGGGGATTTGCTGCTCTGCAGAGGTAGCCCAGCGGCCGCTTTTTTCTCGCCAAGAGGGCCGCAGCGTGGGCGACTTTCTTTTTCCCGAAGGCGACCAGCCTTTTCAGCGGCCGTGGAGAGGGCGACGCGCGTGCGATCCGCCCCGTGGGCGTCCGCCGCGCTGGCGACGCACTCGCCAAATTGCCCCCTTGCGAGGGCGACGTGCGCGTTCGAGAGGACGGCTGGTCTTTTCGGCGGCCGACGCACGGGCGGCGCACGGGCGACGAACGCGCGACGCAGCTCCTGTCGCGAAGGGGGGGGGGTCAGCACGCCGGTCGCTTTACTGGGCCTTAACAGCCCGTGTTGGGGTTTTCTGAGGCTCCAAGTGCGCGGCCGACACCCCCCCCCCCCTCCAAACGGGCCGGGCCGGTCCCCGGGGGGAGGGGTTTGGAGAGGGGGAAGCATCTCGCACGCCGTGATCCCACGGGGTCGGCGGACTCAATTCAGCAATGTTGCAGAGTATTATTTGTCCCACCCGTCCAAGTTCAAAGACAAAACGGAAGCAATTTGTTCAGACTGGCTGCATGTGCTTGACCAGCCCACAGTAACTTCAAGCAAGGCACACCGCACTGAGTTTACACCCCTGGGTGGGTGTATATGCGGCCGTTTTTGCGCGGGCATGTGCGCAGCATGTGCCAAGCATGTGCTCGGCATGTGCGGGCGCTTTCGGATGAATGTTGTACTGTGCGCGCGTGCCTGGGCATGTGCGGGGCTATGTGCACTGGGTTTTGCTGCATGCGTTGTAACGCACATGCCCGCGAATGCCGACGCATATGGCCGCACATGCCCGCATGTGCGGAATCTGTGCGAGCGTCGCAGATCGGCACGTACACGCACGTGCGCTGAATCCCGCGCCCGCACATGCTCGCACATGCCGATACACGTGCACGCACATGCCCGCACATGCGGAACATGTGCGGAACTCGCAGATCGGTCAGTGGCACATGCACGCACTCGCTTGTGTTTCCCCCTGCGGACGACAGCACGGGCCCGCACATGCACGCACATGCGGTGAACCCCGCGCTCGCACATGCTCGCACATGCCGATGCGCATGCACGCACATGCGTTCTCTGAGGTTCCAGGGCTCCCTACTACAAGGGCCTTCGGCGCTTCGTGACCTTCGGGGCCTGCGTGGGGGTCCCAAAGTTTCCAGCGGCAATCAGGCTCTGGCCTCGGCGAGGCCACTTTGGCTTGAGGCGTTTTCGCAGAGCTGGCCTCCGAGATGCCGTGTTGCATGGTGGTCTGGCTATTTTCGCGTGAAGCATTCTCGCAACTCTGGGTTCGAGATGCCTTGCGCTGAGGTGGTCCGGCCACTGCCGCCTGAGACATCCTCGCAAGATTGGCTTCAGAGATGCCCTGAGCTCAGTTGGTCCATCCACTTTCGCTTGAGACATCCTCGCAACTCTGGATTGCAAGATGCCCTGACCTGCGGTGGTCAGCCCACGTTGGCAGTGAGGTTCGAACTCTGGTTTCCGAGATGCCCTGAGCAGGTGGTCAGGTCACTTTCGCCAGAGACATCCGCGGAATTCCAACCTCAGAGATGCCCTGCGCTGAGGTTGTCAGGCCACTGTCGCCTGCGACATCCTCGCAACTCTGGGTTCAGAGATGCCCTGCTGTTCGTCCACTTTCGCCTGGGGCATGCTCGCAGCTCTGGATGCCCTGCGCAGGTGGTCAGGCCACCCTCGCCAGAAACATCCTCGCAACTCTGACGTCGGCTATGCCCTGACCTGCGGTGGTCAGGTCACTCTGGCCTGAGACATCCTCGCAAGTCTTACCTGGGAGATGCCCTGCCCTATGGTGATCCAGCCGCCTTCGCCTGAGACATTCGCGCAACTCTGGGTTCTACAATTCCTTGAACCCAGATGGTAAGGCCACTGTCGCCTGAGACATCCTCCAAATGCTGACCTGGGATATGCCCTCACACGAGGTGCCACCAGTCCTTGCAGGCCTCGATCTGCGTGAGGGCTGTGACGAAGGGGGCGCCGAGAGTTTTCCGGAACCGTGCTGTCCCATGGGACGTCTCGCTGTCTCACGAGACGCCTCATGTTTATTTTGAATGCGAGCTTGGTGTCCGTTAGGGTCGTCGCTTGCTTGCTTGGCCTGGCCTGTGCAAATGCAGTGCGTGGTTGTGCGGGGCATGTGCGGAACGTGCAACAAAGCGGGGCCGGCCAGGCCATGGTCGGGCGGGCAGGATTCCGAGATGCCCTGAGCTCAGGTGCTCCATCCATTTTCGCCTGCGGCATCCCCGCAACTCTGACCTCGGAGATGCCCTGCCCCATGATGGTCTGGGATTTCCTGAACTCAGGTGGTCATGCCATTCAGCTTTTGCTGATAGGTTTCTAGTGGTGTCAAAAGAGAGCATCTTGACGCCCCAGGGGGGTCTGGGCTGGAACAGACAAAACCGGCAGAATCTGGCAGCCCCAGGAATCCTTAGGAATCTTTAGGAATTCTTAGGAATCCTTAGGAATCTATTCCCAGAACACCATTCCCAGGCCACATTTTGAATGCCCGGAGCCAACTGTAGGCCACTTCGTGTTCATCGTGTTCCCAGAAAACAATTCCCAGGCAACATGTTGAATGCCCGGAACCAACTGAGGGCCACTTCGTGTTCTTCGTGTTCCCAGAACGCCATTCCCAGGCCACATTTTGAATGCCCGGAGCCAACTGTAGGCCACGTCGTGTTCTTCGTGCTCGCAGAACACCATTCCCAGGCCACAGTTTGAATGCCCGGAGCCAACTGTAGGCCACTTCGTGTTTTTCGTGTTCCCAGAACACCATTCCCAAGCCACATTTTGAATGCCCGGAGCCAACTGAGGGCCACTTCGTGTTCATCGTGTTCCCAGAACACCATTCCTGTACCATATTTTGATTGCCCAGAGCCAACTGTGATGCTGAGGCTGAGGCAGGCTGAGGCTGAGGCAGGCTGAGACTGAGGCTGAGGCAGGCTGAGGCTGAGGCTGAGGCTGATGCAGGCTGAGGCTGAGAGGCTGACGCTGGGGCTGAGGCAGGCTGAGGTTGAGGCTGAGCCCGAGGCTGAGGCCGAGGCTGAGGCTGAGGCAAGCCGAGGCAGGCTGAGGCTGAGGCTGAAGGGGCAGGCTGAAACTGACACTGAGGCTGTGGCTGAGGCTGAGGCAAGCTGCGGCTGAGGCAGGCTGAGGCTGAGGCTGATGCAGGCTGAGGCTGCGGCAGGCTGAGGCTGAGGTTCAGGCAGGCTGAGGCTGAGGCTGAGGCCGAGATAGCCTGAGGCTGAGGCCGAGGCAAGCCGAGGCAGGCTGAGGCTGAGGCTGAGGCTGAGGCAGGCTGAGGCTGAGGCTGAGGCTGTGGCTGAGGCTGAGGCAAGCTGCGGCTGAGTCTGAGGCTGAGGCAGGCTGAGGCTGAGGCTGAGGCTGATGCAGGCTGAGGCTGAGAGGCTGACGCTGAGGCTGAGGCCGAGGCTGAGGCTGAGGCCGAGGCTGAGGCCGAGGCTGAGGCTGAGACTGAGGCTGAAGCTGAGGCTGAAGCTGAGGCAGGCTGAGGCTGAGGCTGTGGCTGAGGCTGAGGCATGCTGCGGCTGAGGCAGGCTGAGGCTGAGGCTGACGCAGGCTGAGGCAGGCTGAGGCTGAGGCTGAGGCAGGCTGAGGCTGAGGCTGAGGCCGAGGCAGGCTGAGGCTGAGGCCGAAGCAAGCCGAGGCAGGCTGAGGCTGAGGCTGAAGCTGAGGCAGGCTTAGGCTGAAGCTGAGGCTGTGGCTGAGGCTGAGGCAAGTTGCGGCTGAGGCTGAGGCTGAGGCTGAGGCTGAGGCAGGCTGAGGCTGTGGCTGAGCCCGAGGCAAGCCGCGGCTGAGGCTCAGGCTGAGGCTGAGGCAGGCTGAGGCTGAGGCTGAGGCTGAGGCTGAGAAGCTGACGCTGAGGCTGATGCAGGCTGAGGCTGAAGTGAGGCCGAGGCAGGCTGGTGCTGAGGCTGAGGCGAGCCGAGGCAGGCTGAGGCTGAGGCTGAAGCTGAGGCAGGCTGAGGCTGAGGCTGAGGCTGTGGCTGAGGCTGAGGCAAGCTGCGGCTGAGGCTGATGCAGGCCCAGGCCGAGGCAGGCTGGGGCAGAGGCTGAGGCAGGCTGAGGCTGAGGCTGAGGCTGAGGCCGAGGCAGGCTGAGGCTGAGGCCGAGGCAAGCCGAGGCAGGCTGAGGCTGAGGCTGAGGCTGAGGCAGGCTGAGGCTGAGGCTGAGGCTGTGGCTGAGGCTAAGGCAAGCTGCGGCTGAGGCAGGCTGAGGCTGAGGCTGAGGCAGGCTGAGGCTGATGCTGAGGCAGGCTGAGGCTGAGTCCGAGGCAGGCTGAGGCTGAGGCCGAGGCAAGCCAAGGCAGGCTGAGGCTGCGACTGCGAGAACAGCAGAATTCTACAACTGGATTCTCACCTGAATCTTGTGGGGAACGCTTCCATATATGCTTATACACATCGCTGTTAGGTTGCTTTGCCGGGATACTCACCTTAAACATCCTCGCAAGTCTGTGTGACCAGAGATGCCCTGCCACATGCTGGTCTGGCCAATTTCGCCTGAGACATCCTCGCACCTCTGGTTTCCGAGATGCCCTGCGCTGAGGTGGTCAGGCCACTTTCGCCAGAGACATCCTCGCAACTCTGGGTTCTGAGAAGTCCATGTCGCCTGCGACATCCCCGCAACTCTGACCTCGGAGATGCCCTGCCCCATGATGGTCCAGTCACTTTTGCCTGAGACATCCTCGCAACGGTTCTGAGATGCCCTGAGGAGGTGGGCAGGTCATTTTCGCCAGAGACGTCCTCGCAGCTCTGGCATCGGATATGCTCTGAGCTGAGGTGGTCAGGCCACTGTCGCCTGAGACATCCCAACAACTCGGACCTCGGTGATGCCCTTGCCCATGATGGTCTGGCCACCTTCGCCCGGGACATCCTCGCACCTCTGGGTTCCGAGATGCCTTGCGCTGAGGTGGTCAGGCCATTGTCGCCTGAGACAACTCCGCAACTCTGGCCTCGGAGATGCCCTGAGCTAAGGTTGTCCATCCACTTTCGCCTGCGGCATCCCCGCAACTCTGACCTCCGAGATGCCCTGCCCTATGGCGGTCCAGCCACTTTCGCCTGAGACATCCTCACAACTCTGGGTTTCGAGATGCCTTGCGCTCAGGTGGTCAGGCCCTTTTCGCCTGAGACATCCTCGCGTGATCTACATTACCGGAGCGCTGACCCCATCCTTGTGTTGGGTTGGTGTTATATCATGCCGCACGCCTTAAGAGGTTACGGTGTTTCAGTTTGAATGCCAGCCGCATTAGCTTCCTTCCTTCCCCTCGCGTCTCCCCTCATTCCTCTTGCCTGCTTATCTGTCCCTCCCTCCTCCTCCGATTTTTCGACTCTGCGGCATGTGCGCGCATGTGCGTTTCATGTTTTCGGAGTTTTGCCAGACTGCGCATCCGACTGTGCATCGGACTGTGCGGCATGTGCGCGCATGTGCGGCAGTGCTGTTGATGCCTTTGTAGAGTTGCAGGGGCATGTAATATGTGCATTCAACTGTGCGGCATGTGCCTGCATGTGCGGCCCCTTCTGGATTTCAATCTGAATGTGAGCACTGTAGAAGTGAGCGCTAGAGAGATGAGTCCGGTGTAGTTGTGTTCAGTGAGCGTTTCGGCCAGAACAATGACACCAGCGTCGCACAGCTTGCGTTTGACTTCAGCCACATCAGTACCACCATCGTGATGGTTTACCGACCATTTCACGTCTGGATCGCACGCGTATATCGGCAGCACAAGCGTAGCGTTGGATTGGTCTTCGCAGACTGGCTAAGCGTTTCAACAGTTGTTCACTACGCGCACAACTCCTCGTTCACGAATTCTGTATATAGGCGCTACGTCGCTCATTTTTCTGATGTCTAGGTGCATATGATGGGCCCTCATATGTTGACCGATATTGCCTGCGATGACTTCACTGCTACGAACACGTGCGCGGCGTCTAGGAAGGCCGCAGTGATGAAGCTAGACTGAATGCCTCAGTTTTCTGCAGCTGAAAACGCTGGGAACCATATCGTTGAGTTGCACCGAGCGGCGTACGGTATCTTGGTATCTTTAAATTTTCCCGCATCGGGTTTGATGCCAAGGCCAGGATTTGCTTCGGCAGTCCCCTTCTCAGCTTGTCGGCCAACATCTCCATCTACTATGCATGCATATAACGGCGCACCGGGGCCCCGGCCCCTGGGGCCGCGACATCTACCACAAATGGAGGTGTGCAGGCCCTTGGGGGCTCCCCGAGGCCCCCAAAACGCCACCAGAAAACGCCAGTGGAGCCCGAAGACGCTCCAATAGGGACCCGAGACGCCCAAAGGCCGCTCCAAGACGCCCAAGATGACCCCCAGACTGCGTAAGAAGCTCCCAAGACACCCCAAGAGGCCCCCGAGAGGCCAACAAAGAGAGCCCCGGGCCACGAGGGGCAAACATAGCCCCACTCCCTTAGTACAACGTGCATTTGTTGCATATTGTTTGTTTTCGCTGCCGCAGTGTCCTTGACGAGCTCAGAGGCCCCTAAGACGGCCCAGGAGGCGCCCCAGAGGGCCCCAAGGCGGCCCAGGTGGGCCCCAAGACGGTCCAAGAAGCGCCCCAGACTGCCCAAACGGGCCCCCAAAGGGGCCCAAGAGGAGCCTGCAGCCCCCTGCCCCCGCCACTCGGCCCCTTCCTGGTCTCGGCCTGAGTTGCGGCAGTAGGCCTGCTCGCGCTAGGTAATTTAGGACCTCGCGCGGCCCGCTCGGACCTTACACGCCGTCGGCGCGCTCGCCTGCGGCTGGCTACAAAGAAGTACCCCCCACTAGCCCATCCAGAAACGATGCCCAGAGGAATTGCCTCGATCAGGTAAGTGGGCAGCACCCAGAGGAAGGGTCCCCCAGTGGAGGCCTCTTCGAGCGTCTTGGGTGCCTCGGAGAGCTTTTTGGGGCCTTTCGGTGGTCTCTTGGGAGCATCTTGGAGGCCTCTTGGGCGCCTGTTAGGGCCTCCTCTGCGCCTCGTGGGGCCCTCTTGAAGCGCTCTTGTGGGCCTTAAGAGCGCTCTCGGGGCCATCTTGGAGGACATCGATCAATCAAGAAGCAAGCATTAGTTCGCGTTGCCTCTCGGGAGCCCAAAACATCGCCTCTTGGGGCGCTCTTGGGGCGCTCTCGGGGCCGTCCTGGGGCTCGCTTGAGCCTCTCTTGGGGCCCTTTTGGGCCATCTTGGAGCCATCTTGAGGCCTCGGATGGCCATCGGAAGCGAAACGGCGAGAACGTCAAACACATATTTTGTCCTACGATGTTGGCCTCTTCGGGACCTCCTGGGGGAGCCCTTCGGCTACTTGGAGCCGTCTTGGAGCGGTCTTGTGGCATCTTGGAACATTGTGGGGGCCATGCTGAGACATCTTGGGATATCGTGAGCCATCTTGGAGGTCATCTTGGGCTCTCCCAGGCGCTCTTGGAGCCATTTTAACCCGCCCCCCCCCCAAGAGGCCAACATGTGGTTAAAACCTTGGTACAACCAATGGTTTGATATTCTCGCCGAGGCCTCTTGGAGCATCTTGGGTGCCTCTGGGGGGTCTCTTGGGGCCTCTTGGGGGTCTCTTGGGAGCCTCTTGGGGGCATCCTGGGGGCTTTTTGGGGCTTCCTGGCCACCTCTTGGGCACCTCTTTGGGCCCTCTTGGGGCACCCTTGGGAGCCTTGGTGGCCATCTTTGGGCCATCTTGGGCGAGATCGCTCACAGGAGGGGGGGTCCCTAATTTGGGTCCCCCCCTCAGGAGGCCAACGTGGGGCCAACATTTTTTTTGTAAAACCACTGATGTTGGCTCCCCCGCCGAGGCCGTTTCGGACGCCCCAGCGCGTCGCGAAGTGTCCCGTCCAGGTCCAGGAGAGGGGTGGGGGGAGGCGTCGAGACACCCACCCGCCCGCAAGCCGTTTAGCTCACTCCCACCCGCCCTCCCTACACACAAGTAGCACCCGAGCCTGAGCATGTTCAGCGGCCGTTTTTGAAAGCCGATCCCGGGTGCGCGACGTTGGGCGAGGTGCGCCACGCGTGCCAGGGGCGCCGCGCGCGCCAGGCACTCATGGGGCCCGAGCGTGCCAGGCATGCCTGGTGCGCCAGATGCGCCACGTGCTTTGAGTGCGCCAGGTGTGCCGCACACTCCCAGCCGCGCCAGGTGCGCCACGTTCGGGGCACGTGCAGAGTGCGTCAGGTGCGCCTGCGCACGTGACAGCACACATCGGGAAACATGTCGGCCCCCGCCATCCTTGTCGAACACCGCTGCCCATCACCATGCCTGGTGGGCATGCGCACAGCAGGCCACGCGCCACCACCCCCGCAGTCCCTGCCAAAAACCACTTGACAGTGATCGCGGGATGGCCGCGCATGGTCCAGATTTAGCATCGAGGTGCATGTTGTATTTTTTGTCAGGGCTGGTAGCCCTGCGCACAGAAGGAGATATGCCGGCACCCCCGCCGTCCTTGCAAGAGACAATACAAAGTGCTCGCGGCCTCGCGACTATGACTCAAGACTTTGCCCCAAATTGTAGTGGGGAGGGGACGCATCGGGTTGGCCGCGCATGCTTCAAATGTGGAGACAGAGTGCGGTTGTATTGTTTTTGACAGGGATGGTGGGGAGCGGGCCCGCATGGAGTCGGCATGGCTCCGGGTTGGCCGCGGGTCGGGTGGGGGAGGGGGCGTATACTAATCCGGAACAGTGATATACCTCTACCCTGAGCAGGGGAAGGAGGGCATGTGGAGAGAGAGAGAGAGAGAGAGAGAGAGAGAGAGAAAGAGAGAGAGAGAGAGAGAGAGAGAGAGAGAGAGAGAAAGAGAGAGAGAGAGAGAGAAAAGACAAAGTTCGTTAAACCACCTACGCCCTGAGGGCTTGTGGGATTTTGGGATAGCTCGGCACGCATGCGCACGCGCGCAACGCCACTGTCCGTTCTCCGTGGCCTCTCTCCTTCTCCTCCTCATTATCCTCGTCTTCCGTGGCCATTTAAGCTCAAGCCGCGTGGGCCCAAGGGCCCTGAAGCTTGTGGCGCGAGACGCCCGCCGTGCTCGCCCAATGTTCGGGGGTGGACAGAACCCCCACCAGTGACACGTCGATTCGTGAATTGTCCGTTTTCGGTTTTCGTGAGGGCGCCGTGGCCGTTATTTTCGAGGCTTGCGCCCGCCAGGTTTGGGCCCGAAGTCGTTTTCACTAAACCACGTTTTACTAAAGGGAGGCCTGTCCATCCCCGAAATGTCATCGGCACCCAGCGTCTTCAGCGCCATCGGTAATACGCCTCGACGCATGCGCCAGTCAATGACATCGGCGCTTGCATCGGTGTCATCGGTGCTCCGCCAGGAGCCAGAGGCCACTCAGAAGCCGGACGCTGCCGAGCCCGCGGGCAGTACCACTGGACGCAAGCGCCGAAAGCGTCGCAGCCCCGAAGGCGATGCACCCGGGGCGTCGGAGAGCTTTGAAGGCAGGGCGATGACAGCCCCGGAGCCGACAGACCCGCAGCCGCTCAAGGGCGAGAACGAGAAGCCCCGCAGGCGCCGCCGGAGGGAAGCAGGCGAGCAAGCCAGCGCGGAGCCAGGCGCTGCCGAGGAGGCGGAACGCCAGGTGGAGCGCCAGCGCGACCGCTCGGGAGCCAGTGCTGCCGCTCGGGAGCCACGCGCAGACAAGCCCCAGGTGGAACTCCAGGTGCTCAGCGCCCCGAGCCTCGAGGACGACGCGCTCGAGCAGCCGAGGGAGGGCGCCGTGCGCCAGGCGGCGGACCGCTTCTCGGGGGAGGCAGGTAGCGCGGCCACGCGGAAGCCAAGCGCTGACGAGGGGGAGGAGTTGGACGTGGAGTCCCAGGTTCGGGCCGAACGAAAGGGGGGGATATGGAAAGGGGGGGTTGCGAAATCTGCTGCATGCAGCTGGTTTCAGTCTCACCGAGGGGCCTATTCCTCGATGCATGGCAGCCTCCGGCGTCGGGAGGCGCCAGGAAAATCAGCTACGTGAGCTGATTCTCAAGCCCCCCTTCTGCCATCCCCCCATTTCGCCCGGCCCGACAGGTGAAACCCCAGGAGGTGAAACCCGAGAAGGCCGATTGGACGGACGACTTGGATATGGCAGATACGTACGAGGTCAACACGTCGATTTGGGACAGCATGATGTTTTTCGGGTTCCCCGAGCTCGGATGGAACGTGTCCTTTACGCTGCTCTTCGGCTACGTCGTCAATCTCGTATCCCAGCTCGCGTTCTGCTTCGTGGTCTATACATACATGCTCAAACCGAACGTTAATTCGTCCACGCTCAGTAATTTGCTCAAGTTTCGGCTGAGCCTCGCGCACAACTCAGAGTTCGCGGACCCCATGACGAAGCAATCTTTGGCGAGGCAGGTTTGCAGCACAAATGAGAAGGTGCACTTCGCCGCTGGGCAGATAAGCGTCTTGTCGGACGTGCAGAAATTCTTAAGGGGCGGGCCCACGCTGATGATAATCGCAGAGATCCTCTTTCTCGTAGTCATCGTCAAGGAGATGGGCGCCATCGTGCATTTCTACCAAGCCGTCATGTCGCTAGATCGGGCGGATACCACTCAGGTTAATCTGACTGTACAAAGGGGTCCTTACTTGTCATCCATTACGGCTCGATTTGAAAATATCCATCGGATGCGTGTTCGCTTTACCTGGGCTCTCATCACCGTGCCCCGCGCGATCATTTGCGTACTGCTTGGTTTCACAGGCATCCTCTTCATCGGCAAGACCAGCAACATCGATGACCTTATCCTCAACTGCCTGGCGACAGTCTTCATTATCGAACTAGACGAGCTAGTCTACGACTGCTTGGCACCCAGGCGGCTCAAGACGCTGCTGAACAATATGGAGCCTTTGCCGTGCCACGCACGAGTGCTGGCCAGTGCTGTCCAAACGGATCGCATCAAGGATGTCATGCCAGTGCTGGCGCCGGTCTTGAAGGTGGTTTTCGTGTGCGTGTCACTCTTTGCCACCAACGAATTGGTGCTCAAGCGATTCTTCTGGCAGCTGGAGCAAGTCGATCACATCTTGTGCTCACAGGACAGTCTGCTCGATTTTGTGTACGCTCGGAACTCAGCCAACGGCATCATCTACGTGGCCAGGTCCCATGATGCCGACGCCTGGACGGCGGACGAAGTCACCGTGTTGGAGGTGTCGATGCTTGACATTGAGCCCAGTTTCGATTGGAATCCTAGCATCTTGGCCAAGCAGCAGGAGCTCCGCAACGGCGGCGTGGAGGACCCCCCCGCTATCGTTCTCGGCCACTCGGCGGCGCTTGTCCAAGACACAGCGTTCGACGCCAGCAGCTACGACGCCCTCGAGGAGCTCGGCGACAGCCCGCTGCAGCTGGCGGCAAACATCCTCGTGTGCCACGATCTTGGCTCCAAGTCGGAGAGGCCCAGCTACCGCGCAGCCCTGCGGCAGCTGATGGGCAACGCCAGCATCGTAACCTGCGCTGAGGTTCCTTGGGGGCATTGTGCCCGGCGCGAGATGACGCAGCTCAGGGCGCTGTGCCCCGTGCGCTGCAACTGCCACGTGCCCCCGACGTACGAGATCGAAGGCCAGAAGGCTCTCGCCGGCTACTTCCAGAGTCCGCGAGGCGGGTGCCCGAAGTCGTGCCGGGCACAGCTGATGACATCCAACGAGTTGCGCTTCGTCAGAGGGGCCGCACCTAACTCGACTGGAACGAGCAGCACTGATGGCAGCAGGTGCGCAGATGTTGAGCCAGATGCAATCATCTTTGGCGGCGATGGCAGCATGAAGAGTTCAAAGGAGTGCCTTGTCAACGGGACCGTCGCCGCCGAATGTGGCGGTTTGCCCCCAGACGCGTTCTGGTGGCTCTCGTTTGCAGCGGGCTTGTTCGAGCACCTCACGGCCGACGTGGCATTTCCAGACGTTGTCGAGGCCTCCGTGCAACTGGTGTTCCCGGACCTTAAAGACAGCAAGAGGCGTGAGCTTGCCAGGTGGATCTCGAATGGGAGTTTGATTGAATCGTTCCTGGATGGCCACTGGGAGCTGATGCGCGACGTACCGCACCCGCGGAACCTGACTGGGTGCGACTACCTCGCATCTTACGAGGTCAGGGTGTTGTTAAACGCCGACCTCTGCAGCGCGAGCGAGTTTTCCTCGATCCAGTTCATGTGCCCGGTCTCGTGCGGGTGCTCTCTCGGCGAGATGTACAGGTCGTCTCCGTCGTCCGACGGCGTCCAGTTCATGCGTGTTGACGACATCTTCATGGTCAGTAACAGGATGGAGGACCTGGGCTTCTGCCCTGCCGCATGCCTGATGACGCACCCGAGTATCTCTGGAGATTCCAGCTACGATGCCATCGGCGGCCACAGCGACAGCGCGGACGGCGCGGACGACGAGGACTACGGCATGGACGATTACTTCAACCAATATTACTACCACTACGAGGAGAATGACGACTGCGCGAACCGCGGCTCTCAGTGGGCCACGGACGCCGCGGGGTACACTTGCAAGCACTGGGCTTTTTTTCATTGGGAGTGCACGGACTACTACGACGACGCCGACTTCTGTCTCTGATTTGTGCTGTTGGTGCGGTGGTGGAGATCGCTCTCTCTGAGTTTGCACTTTGTCTCAGATTGCTCTTTGCATTACGATGCGTCTTATAATATTACGCTTAATCAATCAATAAGTTTCAAACCCTCTAGAATCGAGATGCAGACCAACCAAAGAGTTGTGTACCTATCTGATGGCGCTGTGCGAGTGCTTCTGGCCCGTATGCGTGGGCGATGATGGTGATGCTGATGCTGATGCTGATGCTGATGATGATGATGATGATGATGATGATGATGATGATGAGGATTATGACGATGATGATGTTGATGATGATCATGATGATGATGATGATGATGATGATGATGATGATGATGATGATGATGATGATGATGATGATGATGATGATGATGATGAGCACGACGGTTGGGTGTGAGGGCTCGGGTGTTGGGGTGACAGGGTGTTGGGGCGTCAGGGGGCTCCCACCCTTATAAGCCGCCCGTGAGCTTTATTTTAAGCTCCTTTGAACATGCTCTTCAAGAATCTGGCCCCCGAGCGGGAGAATCTTCTACGGCGCGTCTTTCTCGCTAGTGCAGGACCTCGTCGAGGGCACCCCTCGTCGAGGGCACCCCTCGTCGAGGACGCCCCTCGTCGACGTCCTTTTCTTCGTGCTCCTTACTGTCCTCTGTCGTCGTCGTCGCCGTCGCCGTCGTCGTCGTCCGCTTCATTCCTCGCGCGTGTGTCCTCCTCCGTTTTTTTCTCCTCCTCCTCCTCCTTTTCTTTTCTTTCTGCTTATCTAAAGGCTGCCGCCTCTGCCGCCGACCCCTATTGAGCGACGTATGTTTGAGTCGTTTGCTGTCGGGATGCGTTTCCGAGCACGGCAGGAAGGGCTCAGGTGAGACATCCAGGCCTGAGCCTCGCACCCTGGACTCCTGATTCTCTGTTGCACCTCTGTTGGTCGTGGGTATGAAGCCTATTTAATCCATTGTGACGGCAGCCCGGGTGGGCTATTCGATCCCAGCCGATCAGCCGATCAGCCGATCAGGCGTCTACCAGCCGATCAGCCGATCAGCCGATCAGCCGATCAGCCTTATCGGCTGATCGGCTGATCGGCTGATCGGCTGATCGGCTGGTAGGCGCCTGATCGGCTGATCGGCTGATCGGCTGATCGGCTGATCGGCTGGTCGGCGCCTGATCGGCTGATCGGCTGATCGGCTGATCGGCTGGTCGATCGCTGATCGGCTGATCGGCTGATCGGCTGGTCGACCGCTGATCGACTGATCGGCTGCCGTCCAGTTCCCCTTGAGACATCCTCGCAGCTCCGGGCTCAGAGGTCTCCTGACCCGAGGTGGTCGGGCCAGTCTCGCCTGCGACATCTTCCTGTCTTTGGGTTCGGAGATGCCCCGCACGAGGTGGTCCATCCAATTCCGTCTGAGACCTTCTCGCAAGTCCAGGCTCAGAGATCCCCTGACCTGAGGTGGTCGGGCCAGTGTCGCGTGAGACATCCTCGCAACTCCGCGCTCAGAGGTCCCCTGACCTGAGGTGGTCGGGCCAGTTCCGCCTAAGGCATCCTCGCCACTCCGGGCTCAGCGATCCCCTGACCTGAGGTGGTCGGGCCAGTCTCACGTGAGACATCCTCGCAACTCCGGGCTCAGAGATTCCCTGACCTGAGGTTGTCGGGCGCAACTACGACCACTACTGCTACTTCTGCTACTACTACTACTACTACCACTACTAATTCTACTACGACGGCTACTGCTATTGCTACTGCTACTGCTAGTGCCACTGCTACTGGTAGTGCTATTACTACTACTGCTACTAGTAGTAGTAGTAGTAGTAGTAGTACTACTACTACTACGACTACTACTACTACTACTACTACTGCTACTGCTACTACTACTACTACTACTACTATTACTACCACTACCACTGCTACTAGTACTACGGTTACTATTACTACTGGGACTACTACTGCTGCTGCTACTAGTACTAAGACTACTACTTCTACTATTACTACTAGTCCTATTACTGCTACTACCACGACTACTACCACTACTACTACTAAGACTACCACCACTACTACTGCTACTACTACTACTACTACTACTACTACTACTACTACTACTACTACTACTACTACTACTACTACTACTACTACTACTACTACTACTACTACTACTACTACTACTACTACTACTACTACTACTACTACTACTACTACTACTACTACTACTACTACTACCACTACTACACTACTACTACTACTACTACTACTACTACTACTACTACTACTACTACTACTACTACTACTACTACTACTACTACTACTACTACTACTACTACTACCCACTACCACTACCACTACCACTACCACCACCACCACCACCACCACCACCACCACCACCACCACCACCACCACCACACCACCACCACTACTACTACTACTACTACTACTACTACTACTACTACTACTACTACTACTACTACTACTACTACTACTACTACTACTACTACTACTACTACTACTACTACTACTACTACTACTACTACTACTACTACTACTAGTACTACTAGTACTACTACTACTACTATACGCCTGAAAAACACGACTGTCGGCATGCTTCGCTGGAGTTGCTGTTTGGGGATGGGCTGGTGGGGATACGCGAAGCGTGAAGAATTCGCATACTTTCGCGCACCTTGAGGGCTCTGGAATACGTGCGCATTCGCCGTCGCCGGCAGCGCCGCCGCCGTCGTCGTCCCTCTTCGGGGTCGGCGGCACCTGTCGTCAGCCCCCTCCTCCTCCTTCTCCTCCTCCTGCTCCTCCTCCTCCTGCTCCTCCTCCTCCCCCATCCCCTCCCCCGCCCCTCCCCGTTCCCTATTCTCCTCCTCATCCTCATCCTCCTCCGCATTCTTCCGCAACCTTACCCTCTCTCCCCCCTCCCCCCGCCCTTGCCCCCCGATCGTCCTCTTTCCCCCGCGCCCTTCTCCGTCGCCTCCGCCGTCCTCCGTTTCCTCCCCCTCCCCTTTGCTCCTCAGCCTGGCCCACCCCGCTAGAATGCGGCGTTTTCCGCTTCAGTCTTCTGGCACAAACTCTGGGCCCGATGGCCCGAGCCTGATAGAAGCATTGCAGAATGCCACCAACTCTGCATACGTCAGCGGCAACTCCGACACATAATCCGACACCGGCAAACCTTTTGCTGGAACATAAGTACCAAAATCGGAGTATCTTCTGGTATTCACATAATTCGTACAGGATGTCCAAGTTACTCCGGCTCTTGTAGAAATCGCCGTGGTGGTCCCGCAGCAACTCGATGATATACCGAAGCATTGGCAGATCCGCCGACCTGCGTGGAGGTGTCAGGCACGAGGAGCCGCCCCGCCGAAGACGCGGTGCGAACTATTTTGGGGGGAGAGGAGGACCAGAGGACCGCACCGCTCCCAGCGCGCCGTAGGTAGACAGGCGGCGGTATTGAATACGACAGCATTCCTCTCCGCCGCGCGCCGGTCGCTGCGGAGCTCGCTACCCCGCGCGCGCGCCGCGTGTCGGCAAGCGACCGAGCGCGAGCGAGGGCAAGGCGGCGACAGCGAAAGCCCCCTGCATAATGGATGCTCTTCTGCCTCGGCGGCGTCCCTTCGTGCAGCATGAAAGGGAGCCCGAAGAGATAATTTGCCGTCCTGCAAGGCCCAACTCCGATTACAGTGACCAATTTATACTGCTCTTGCACCCCGCTCAGGTCCCCGCCCAAGGCGTGGGACAGGCAATCCACGAAGTCGCACAATAATTCTTTGGCTCTGAACCCACTGCCGCTGTATCCCCGGACCGACTGGAGACCCTCGAAAAATTCTGGCACGTCCAAATCCTTGGCGAAAGCCGAGACAAGATCGACGCCGACGGCTTGGAACGCATGCAAGTCCGCCAGCAAATCGGCGAATCCATGCACGGGGCGCTCACCGCGGGTGCGCATGGGGTTCACATAATCACCGAATAAACCTTTGCAGCCAGTGGCGTGAGCGAAATCGTGGAGAACCCCGGGGTTCACCCAGCGGCCGTCTGCGACCTCCAGCCATACCCACGACTTTTCGGCGAGCGCCGCCCGCGCCGCATCGCCCAGCGTGTTCCGCATCAGCACCACGTTGAGGAGAAATTCCAGTAGCAAGTCCGTGGAGCCGAGACCGAGGGTGCCTGCGCGTCGGCGCAAGTGCTTCTCGTAATGCTCATACGCCTGCACGGTCGCCTTGGCATCGAGGCGGGACCGGGGATTCACGCGCACCAAGCAAGCCAGGTCAGAACACACCAATGACTTCTCCACCCCGCGCAATTGCATCATCGCGTCCCGCCGCTGCCCGAAATTCACCATGGTCTGAACCCGCTCCGCGAAGCAGCTCCTCTTGAACCATGCGTCGTGGCCTAAGCTCGTCGACAGCGACCCGGGACTGTGGGCCATGCGATCCTGCGGTGTGAAATTATTGGATGTGGCAGAGTGCTGGGCGGTGCTGTAGGGGTCGTAATTGAGCACGTCTGGCATCTGGGTATCAACCCGCGCGGGCCTCTTTCTTTCTAGCTGGATTGATGGCGTTTCGCATCGCGTCCTCCGACAGCGCCACGCCGTAAATGCATGTCTGGTCGTTCTTGTGCGTGGTTTGGCCCGGGTGTTCGAGCGCAGCGAGAGCCCGACACGCGGCGCAACTGAGGTCGAGCTCCCGGCACCGCTGCGCATCAGATTTGCAAGTGATCTTCCCGCCCAGGCGTGGACTACAGAGCCAGCCGAGAAATGGATACCTCTCTGCTGTGGATGCATGAGTCTTCGAAAGGAAATCCTGGTACTGGTCGGCGGCGCGCTCCAGAATCGCCGTTGTCAGGGCGAGCGCCAAGCTCAGCGTCGAGCGCTCGCTTCCAGTTTCGTCTCTCCGTGACGCGCCATACGATGTGGACATGCGGCGCAATCCGTCACCATGTTTGTTTTCGTGGCCGGGCATGTCGGGAGTCGTTGGGGTTGTCTGGCAGGGCAGCTTACTGAACGAGAGCTCCCGCTACGCTGGCACAAGGCTTGGAATTGCCGCAGGCAATCGAATGGCCTTTGCCCAAGGCCCGCCACTACCTTCAGGTAGTCGTCACGGAGGGGTCCAGCGCTGGCCCCATCACCGGACGTCAGCCAAGCCGCGACGTCGCTGCTGCTCGGCGCTGTCACGGCACCACCGCCCACGTCAAGCAGCACGGTTGCGGATTGTAGCAATCCGAGAACTAGGCCCCTGGTAGGCCAGTCGGGCGTGGTGCAAAAATCACCCCCCTCCTGTTCCTCCTCCTCTTCCTCCTCCTCCCCCTCCTCCTCCTCCTCCTCCCCCTCTCCCTCATCTTCATCCTCTTCCTCCTCCTTCTCCTCCTCCTCCTCCTCTTTCCACTCCCTCGCTCTCCTGTCCTGGCCATCCACTTGCTCACTGCTCCAACTTGAATCTCGTTTTCCCCGCTCGCTGCCTCCCTTTCCTGACGTTACCCTTGCGTCCTCCTGGCGCGTGCCTCCTCCCCCCCTCCTTGTGCGCAGCGGCGGGGGTTGCCGTAGGCGATTGGTTGCCGTAGGCGATTGCCGAATGCACCCTCGCAGCTGGAAGGGCCTGCGGCGGTGGGCGCGCCAGAATCTGCCACCGTGCCATTGCACGGAATGGGCGTATACTCGGGTCCCGAACCCAATCTGTCGCCCCAAGAGATCTCCAAGAGATTCCAAAACGGCCCAAGAGGGCACCAAGACGGCCCAAGAGGCCACCAAGACGGCCCAAGAGAGGCCGAAGACGGATCCCAGAGGACGCCCCAACGGGGAATCCGAACGGACAATTCGAGCCCTCGGCCCCGAGAAGCCCCTGGGGAGCCCCCAGAGGCACCCAGGAGGCCACCACGGGGCCCCCGCAGCCTAGGCACGGTGGCGGGATGAGCCGAAGGCCATTAGTTAGATATGTAAGAAGTGGAATGGAATTGAAAATCGATGTATCGACGTGAAGATCTCGAGCAAAAATGTGTTCGGAAGAAAAGCGGACGCTGCGACAACGACGACGACAAGGAACGAGGATAACTAAATTGAAGGGAAAGGAGAGAGTAGAGAGAGAGTGAGAGAGAGAGAGAGAGAGAGAGAGAGAGGATAGAGAGAGAGAGAGAGAGAGAGAGAGAGAGTGAGAGAGAGAGATAGAAAGAAAGAGAGAGAGTAGAGAAATGAGCGAGGAAACGGACCACCTCGCGCGGGGCATCTCCGAGCCAAAAGATGGGAGGATGTCTCAGGCGAGACTGGCCCGACCACCTCAGGTCAGGGGATCTCTGGGCCCGGGGTTGCGAGGATGTCTCGCTCGAGACTGGCCCGACAACCTCAGGTCAGGGAATCTCTGAGCCCGGAGTTGCGAGGATGTCTCACGTGAGACTGGCCCGACCACCTCAGGTCAGGGGATCGCTGAGCCCGGAGTGGCGAGGATGCCTTAGGCGGAACTGGCCCGACCACCTCAGGTCAGGGGACCTCTGAGCGCGGAGTTGCGAGGATGTCTCACGCGACGCTGGCCCGACCACCTCAGGTCAGGGGATCTCTGAGCCTGGACTTGCGAGAAGGTCTCAGACGGAATTGGATGGACCACCTCGTGCGGGGCATCTCCGAACCCAAAGACAGGAAGATGTCGCAGGCGAGACTGGCCCGACCACCTCTGGTCAAGAGACCTCTGAGCCCGGAGCTGCGAGGATGTCTCAAGGGGAACTGGGCGGCAGCCGATCAGTCGATCAGCGGTCGGCCAGCCGATCAGCCGATCAGCCGATCAGCGATCGACCAGCCGATCAGCCGATCAGCCGATCAGCCGGAGGCCATCTTGGGCGTCTTGGAGGCCTCTTGGGCGATCTTGGGGGCCTCTTGGGCCTTCGGAAGCCGAAAAACAAGAAAACGTAACAACAAACCATTCAAACACCCAAGAAAAAACGATGATGTTGCTCTCTTCGGGCCATCCTGGAGGACCTCTTGGAGGCTTCTTGGGCCATCTTGAAGGCCTCTTGGAGACCTCTGGGGCCGTCTTGGGCCCTCTTGGGGGCTTCTTGGACAAACTTGGAGGCATCTTGGATTCTCTTGAGCCGTCTTGGGCGAACTTGCAGGCCATCTGAGCCGTCGTAGAGGCCATCTTGGGCCATCTTGGAGCGGGAAAGGCCACGACTGGCCCTGTTTGCGCTCCCTTGCGGGCCTTTCCGGGAGGCCGGCGGGCTGGTTCAGGGAGCATTCTGTTGGAAAAGAACCAAAACCCAAAGCGGTAGCGTACAGCACGCCGGGCACCCCTGCGCTAAATCAACAGGGGGCGGCGGATCTAATGGCCTCCGGCCCATCCCGCCGCCGTGCCAGGATTGCGGGTCTGAGTCAGAGGCCTCTTGGCTGCCTATTGGGGTCTCTTGGGAAACTTTCGGGGTGCTTGTTGTTGAAGGCAGTTTTGAAGCCTCTTGGGGCTTCATAGGGGGGCCGGTTGGGAGCCTCTTGAAGCTTTTTCTGGGCCTATTGAGGGCCTCTTGGGTCCTCGTGGGGGCCTCTTGTCGGCCCCGTGGCGGTCTCGGCCCTCCCCCTTCGGGGCGCAGTGCTCGACATCTCAAGTTGGCTTGCCCATCTTGGGCTCATCTTGGGGCCCTCTTGAGGCCATCTTGGGCCGTCTTGGACCTCTCGGCCGAAGATCGGCCGACCCAGCTTCGGAGCCGATCAGCCGATCAGCCGATCAGCCGATCAGCGACCTAGCAGCCGATCAGCCGATCAGCCGATCAGCCGATCAGCGACCGAGCAGCCGATCAGCCGATCAGCCGATCAGCCGATAAGGCTGATCGGCTGATCGGCTGATCGGCTGATCGGCTGCCTGGTCGCTGATCGGCTGATCGGCTGATCGGCTGATCGGTCGCTGATCGGTTGATCGGCTGATCGGCTGGGCTCGGATACCACCCGGGGCGCCGTCGCCCTGTGCTCTCCTATTTTTCTTGTCATGAGATTCGTTTCCTCTGAACTCGAGGTGCAGATGTGCTGGGGAGCTCTGAGGCATTGGAATGGGAAGATAGTTATCATGCGCGCTATTCGAAAGTATCTAGACACCCGCGCTCAGTCTGCTATTAGCGCTAGGGCTGAACACCGATTCGTACTCTGCTACTTCTTGGATGTGATGCTGTTTTTCTTGGTTTTACTTGTGCTGCAGATGAGCTACAGAGCTGTTTAGCACAGCAATGGGGAGGGCGTCGTAAGGGGCAATAGTGAAATATTGAGATCAGTCTGCTATCAGCGCTGAGGCTGAAAAACTATTCGTTCTCTGCCAATTCTTTGGACATAATATATGACAAGGAAGCTCTACGAGTCTCCTGGCGGTAAGAAAGGTTGCCGGTTTACCGCCGGCGCCCAGTAGCTAGTTGGCAAGAAAAATCTCGACGGACCTTTCGGTGACTTTTGGTCGGTTGAAAATGTTGTTCTCGAAATTCAACAATTTGTTTGAGCTCTAGTATTTTTTCCCGTGATATTCGATCGTATTCCCGCTCGCCGTCTTAATCTCAGGTCGATCGGGTAGATGTTACTGCCAAAAAGCGCGGGCGGGATCGACCCTTTCGGGTCATCTTGATACGCGGTGACGGTTTTCTGTACATAACTCGAGCTCTAGGACAGCTACAGAGCTGATAGTCACAGAAACCCTCTTAGAATCATCAGGCGCGTTCGTCTGTTGCATCCAGAGGTCTGAACTCGGTCTGCTACTCGAGCTAGGTCCGCGAAACTATTCGTATTATTCGAGTCATCTTGACAGCTGCTGTCGGTTTTCTGCACTTAAATCGAGCTGTAGGACAGCTATAGAGCTGATACTTAGAGAAACCCATTCAAAATCATCAGGCGCGTTCATCTGTTGCATCTAGAGGTCTGAACTCGGCTTGCTACTCGAGCTAGGTCCGCGAACCTATTCGTATTATTCGAGTCATCTTGACAGGTGCTGTCGGTTTTCTGGACTTAACTCGAGCTGTAGGACATCTACAGAGCTCATACTTACAGAAAACCATTCAAAATCATCAGGCGCGTTCATCTGTTACATCCAGAGTTCTGAACTGGGTCTGCTACTCGAGCTAGGTCTGCGAACCTCTTCGTATTATTCGAGTCATCCTGACAGATGCTGTCGGTTTTCTGTACTTATCTGGAAATTTAGGAGAGCTACAGAGCTGGTACGCACACCAATCGATTCAGCATCATCAGGCGCGTGTGTCTGTTGCATCTAGAGCTCTGAACTCAGTCTTGTACTCGAGTTAGGTTTGCAAAACTATTTGTATTCGACCGACTTTGTTTTCGGAATGATGGTGATTTTTTCACTTAACTCGAGCTGCATATGAGTTTGAGAGCTCTCCTGCACATGAATCAGAAGAATATCATGAGGCGCGCTAGTTGAAATATCTAGACGCTTGGCTTGGGTCTGTTATGAGCGCACACGCCAAACAACCTAGTCATGCTCTTCTATTATTCTTGTGATGGACTTCGCTTCCTGGGCTGACTTCGAGGTGCAGATTAGCTGGAGAGCTCTGAGGCATTGGAATGGGAAGATCATCGTCATGCGCGCTATTTGAAAGTATCTAGACACCCGCGCTCAGTCTGCTATTAGCGCTAGGGCTGAACACCGATTCGTACTCTGCTACTCCTTGGAAATGACAGTGTTTTTCTTGGTTTTACTTGTGCTGCAGATGAGCTACAGAGCTGTTCAGCACAGCAATGGGAAGGGAATCGTAAGGGGCAATAGTGAAATATATCTAGAAGCCTGAGATCAGTCTGCCATCAGCGCTGAGGCTGAAAAACTATTCGTTCTCTGCCAATTCTTTGGACATAGTATGCGGCAAGGAAGCTCAACGAGTCTCCCGGCGGTAAGAAAGGTTGGCGGTTTACCGCCGGCGCCCAGTTCAGGCGCAGGGCGGAGCTAGTTGGCAGACCCGACCAACAGAGAGAATGTGTCAACTTGAGGGCGGTGTTTTGTAGATTTCGTGAAATCTTGAAATTCAAGAACCAGTATTTTTCTCAGGTGTAGTGGGTTATGCCGCGTCTGCCAGTCTAATTCTCAGGTCCGTAGCTGCCATATTACCATCAGAAGCTTCTCCGGAACCGATTTTGGGAAGAAACCAAAAGACGTGATTTTTCGAGTTTCTTTCTTTGCTTGAGAAAGCTTTTTCCGTGTGTTTCGAGCAGCACCGCGCAAGAAAAAAACTCTAAGGGGCTCCTGGTGGTTACCTGGTTGACGGTTTACCGCCGGATCCCAGTACCTCGTAGAGCTCTTCGGCAAGATGAGCTAAGAGGAATTCGGGCGCAGGGTGGAGCTAGTTGGCAGACCCGACCTTCAGAGACACAATTTCAACTTGAGGGCGGTTTTTGGGATATTTTTCAGCAATTTCTTACATGTAGTGGGTCATGCCGCGTCTGTGTAGTGGGTCATGCCGTGTCTGTTCAATTCGCAGGTCCGTAGCTGCAATATTACTATCAAAACGCTTGCCGGAACCGACTTTGGAAACATAACAAATAATTGTTGTCGGTTTTTTGTGCTTAACTGGAGCTCTAGGCAAGCTAGAGAGCTGGTGCGTACAGGAACCGATTCAGAATCATCAGGCGCGTTCATCTGAAGTACCAGAGGTCTGAACTCAGTCTGCTACTCGAGCTAGGTCGCGAAACTATTTGTATTCGAGAAATTCCCTTGGGAGGCGCTGTCCGTTTTCTGTACTTAACTCGAGCTGTAGGAGTGCTATGGAGATGATATGTGGCAGGAAACTCCACGAGTCTCCCGGCGGTAACCAAGGTTGACGGTTTACCGCCGGCGCCCAGTTGACAGCTTCGCAGGGGAGCTTTCCACCGTCTCGAGAGCTCCGTCACGCGAGGTGTCCACCGTCTCCAGGCACGCTAAACCGTGCGTGTGCTGCGCTTCTGTGAATGTCTCTTTGCTCTCCGGGTTTTGGACGCTACAAGTTCCGGCGCGCTGGAGAGCTAGTTGGCGAGAAAAATATCGACGGACCTTTTGCTGACTTTTGCTCAGTTGAAAATCATGTTCTCAAAATTCAACTATTCGTTAGAGCTCTAGTATTTTCCCCATGATATTCGATCTTCTTATTTCCGCTCGCCGTCTCAATCTCAGCTCGATCGGGTACCTTTTACTGCCAAAAAGCATCCCGGCAGGATCGGCGGTTTCGAGTCATCTTCACAGGTGCTCTCGGTTTTCGGTACTGAACTTGAGCTGTAGGGCAGCTACAAAGCTGGTTTTCACAGAAACTGATTCAGGATCATTATGCGTGTTCGTCTGTTGCATCCAGATGTCTGGACTTGGTCTGTTATTCGAGCTAGGTTCGCAAAACTATTTGTATTTCTCGAGTCATCTTCACAGGTGCTCTCCGTTTTCGGTACTGAACTCGGGCTGTAGGAGAGCTACAGAGCTGATACGCAAACGAATCGATTCAGAAGCATCAGGCGCGTTTGTCTGTTGCATCAAGAGTTCTTAATTCGGTCTGCTCTTCGAGCTAGGTCCGCGAAAGTATTCGTATTCTTCGAGTTCTCTTGACAGAGACTATCGGTTTTCTGTACTTAACTCGAGCTGTAGGAGAGCTACATCGCTGGTACGCAAATCGATTCAGAATCATCAGGCGCGTTTATCTGTCGCATCGAGAGGTCTGAACTCGGTCTGCTACTCAAGCCAGATCCGCGAAACTATTCGTATTCTTCGAGTTCTCTTGACGTCGGTGTTCTGTACTTAACTCGAGCTGTAGGATAGCTACACAGCTGGTACGCACACGTATCGATCCAGACTCATCAGGCGGGTTCGGCTGGAGCATCTAGAGCTCTCAACTGATTCTGCTACTTGAGCTATATCCGCAAAACTATTCGTATTCGACCGATTTCTTTTTTCCTACTGATGGTGATTTTTCTTCACTTAACTCGAGCTGCAGATGAACTTGAGAGCTCTTGGGCACAGCTATACTCTGCTATACCCTGCGATACTTTACTATACTCTGCTATACTCTTGGGCACACCAACCAACTAGCTATACTCTGCTATTTTTCTGGTGATGAAATGTGTTTTCTGGACTTAACTTAAGCTGCATATGAGCTTAAAAGCTCTTGCAATGGGGAGATATCATCATGCGCGCTATTTGAACGGTTCTAGATACCCGCGCTCAGTCTGCTATTAGCGCTAGGGCTGCGCGTGCTGCACAGAGCTTTTCAGCACAGCAATGGGAAGGGAATCATCAGGGGCAATAGTGAAATGTATCTAGACGCCTGAGATCAGTCTGCTATCAGCGCTCAGAGTGAAAAACTGTTCGTTCTCTGCTAATTCTTTGGACATACTATATGGCAAGGAAGCTCTACGAGTCTCCTGGCGGTAAGAAAGGTTGACGGTTTACCGCCGGCGCCCAGTGCTTCTTTGCTCTCCGGGTTTTGGACGCTATCAGGTGAGTGGCCCCTTGCTCTCCGTGTGTGGGACGTACCTCGTAGAGCTCTTCGGCACGATGAGCTAAGAGGAATTCGGGCGGAGGGTGGAGCTAGTAACTCGTAGAGCTTCCCTTAGCTAGTTGCTGGAAGCTTAAGAGTAATAACTCGTAGGGCTTCCCTTAGCTAGATGCTGGAAGCTTAAGAGTAATTCCGGCGCGCTGGAGAGCTAGCTGGCAAGAAAAATCTCGACGGAACTTTTAGTGACTTTTGCTCGGTTGAAATTTATGTTCTCGAAATTCAACAATTCGTTTGAGCTCTAGTATTTTTTCCCGTGATATTCGATCTTATTCCCGCTCGCCGTCTGAATCTCAGCTCGATCGCGTACCTTTCCCTGCCGAGAAGCGTTGCGGCGGGATCGGCCGTTTCGCGTTATCTTGACGCGCGTTGACGGTTTCCTGTACTTAACTCGAGATTTAGGGAAGCAACAGAGCTGGTACTTACAGCAACCGATCCAGAATCATCAGGCGCGTCCGCCTGTTGCATCCAGAGGTCTGAACTCGGTCTGCTGCTCGAGTTAGGTCCGCGAAACTATTCGTATTCTTCGAGTCATCTTGACAGGTGCTGTCGGTTTTCTGTACTTAACTCGAGCTGTAGGAGATCTAAGGAATTCATGAGGCGCGCTAGCCTGAAGTATCTAGACGCTTGGCTTGTGTCTGTTATGAGCGCAGACGCCGAACAACTAGTCGTACTCTGCTATTGTTTGTGATGGAATTCGTTTCCTGGGCTGAACTCGAGGTGCAGATGAGCTTGAGGGTTCTGAGGCATTGAAATGGGAAGAGCATCATCATGCGCGCTATTTGAAAATATCTCGACACCAAAATGCGTTGCGGCGGGATCGGCCGTTTCGAGTCATCTTGACGGACGCTATCGGTGTTCTGTACTTAACTCGAGATTCAGAATAGCTACAGAGCTGGTACTTACAGAAACCGATTCAGAATCATCAGGCGCGTTCGTCTGTTGCATCCAAGAGGTCTGAACTCGGTCTGCTACTCGAGCTCGGTCCGCACAACTATTCGTATTCTTCGAGTCATCTTGACAGGTGCTGTCGGTTTTCTGTGCTGTAGGGAAGCTACAGAGCTGGTACGCACACGCATCGATTCAGAATAATCAGACGCGTTCGTCTGTTGCATCGATAGGTCTGAACTCGGTCTGCTACTCGAGCTAGGTCCGCGAAACTATTCGTATTCTTAGAGTTCTCTTAACATACGTTCTCGGTGTTCTGTATTTAACTCGAGCTGTAGGAGAGCTACAGTGCTGGTGCGCACAGAAATCGGTTTAGAATTATCAGGCGCGCTCGTCTGTTGCATCTAGAGCTCTGAATTCAGTCTTCTACTCGAGTTAGGTCCGCAAAGCTATTTGTATTCAAGCGTTTTTTTCGAACTAATAGTGAATTTCTTCACTTAACTCGAGCTGCAGATAGCTTGAGAGCTCTTGTGCACAGAAATCAGCAGAAAATCATGGGGCGCGCTAGCCTGAAGTATCTAGACGCTTGGCTTGGGTCTGTTATGAGTGCAGACGCCGAACAACTAGTCATACTCTGGTATTTTTCTTGTGATTGAATCGTTTCCTGGGATGAACTCGAGGTGCAGATGAGCTTGAGAGCTCTGAGGCATTGCAATGGGACGAGAATCATCATGTGCGCTATTTGAAAGTATCTAGACACCCGCGCTCAGTTTGCTATTAGCGCTAGGGCTGAACACCGATTCGTACTCTGCTACTTTCTTGGAAATGGTGCTGTTTTTCTTGGTCTTACTTGTGTTGCAGATGAGCTACAGAGCTGTTCAGCACAGCAATGGGAAGGGAATCGTAAGGGGTAATCGTGAAATGTATATAGAAGCCTGAGATCAGTCTGCTATCAGCGCTCGGGCCGAGAAACTATTGGGTCTCTGCCAATTCTTTGGACATAGTATATGGCAAGGGAGCTCTACGAGTTTCCCGGCGGTAAGAAAGGTTGACGGTTTACCGCCGGCGCCCAGTTGGCAGACCCGACCTAAAGAGACAATGTGGTGACTTGGGGTCGGTTTTTCTATCTTTTTGCAAAATTTGAAAATTTGTTTTCAGAACCTGTATTTTTCTCACGTGTATTGGTTTATGCCGAGTCTGACAGTTGAATTCTCAGGTCCCTAGCTGCAATAGTACTATCAAAACACTTGCAGGAACCGACTTTGGAAAACAACTAAAAATCGTAATTTTCCGAGTTGCTCAGATCATCTTGAGAAAGCTTCTTCCATGTGTCCCAAGCAGCACCGTGCAAGCGAAGAGCTCTACGAGGGTCGCGGCGGTAACCTGGTTGACGGCTTACCGCCGGCTCCCAGTGAGGAAGTACCTCGTAGAGCTTCTCGGCGGGATGGGCTAAGAGGAATATCTCGCAGAGCTCGTCGGTATCGATGAGCTAGATGAATTCCGGCGCAGGGTGCAGCTGGTCGCTTCGTGGCTGGGTGGTCCTTAGCAAGGTTCTTGCGGGTTCCTACGACGACGACGACGCCGACGGGCCCCAACGACGCACTCCTTTTTCGACGCCGACGCCAACGGCGACGACGGCGACACCACAATCAGTAGAAATGAAACGTGTTCATCACTCGGATGAATATGTGTGTATGTGTATGTGTAGCTACACATACACATACACATACACACATACACATACGCATATGTGCATACACATATACATACACATAGACACATACACACACGCATATGCGCATACACATACACATATACGCATACACACATACACATACACATGCACATATGCACATGTATATGACGCCCACATATGTGTATGTGTATGCGTATGTATGTAGGTGTATGAAGACGTATATGCCTCCGCCTGCTCGTCTTATCCTCCTTCCTCCCCCTCCTCCTCCTCCCCCTCATCCTCCTCCTCCTTAGCCCCCCCCGCAGTAGCATGACTCCTCCTCATTATCATCATCCTCCTCTCCTCCTCCTCCTCATCCTCCTCCTCCAACCCTGTTTCCCTGTCCCTTGCCTCCTCCTCCGCCTCCTCCTCCTCCTGCCCCTTCTACTCCCTCCTCCTGCTCCTCCTCCCTCGCTTCCCCCCCTCCCTCGCTCCCTCCCTCCCTTCCTCCCTCCCGTCCCTCCCGCCCTCCTCCATCCTCCCAATTCCCTCCCTCCTCGCCGTCCCTGTCTATCTACTTCCCTCCTCCTCCTCCTCCGCCTCCCCCTCCTCCCCCCGCGATCCTAACTCCTCCCGCTTCCCTCGCCCCCCCCCCTCCTCATTCCTCTCACTCCCTCCCGCCGTCCCTCGACTTCCTCACTCCTCTCCACTTCCCTCGCCCCCCCCCTCCTCATTCCTCTCACTTCCACCCCGCCTGGTAGGAGGAGGAGGAGGAGGGAGAGGAGGAGGTGGAGGAGGAGGAGGAAGAGGAGAAGGAGGAGGAGGAGGAGAAAGAGGACGAGGAAGAGGAGGAGGATGAGGAGCAGGAGCAGGAGCAGGAGGAGGATCGCTATGAAGCACCCGAATCTCTATGAAGCACCCGAATGCGTTGAGACTGGCTTTAATCCTCCTCCTCCTCATCCTCCTCATCCTCCTCCTCCTCATCCTGCGGTTGCTGATGCTGCTGACGCTGCTGCTCCTCCTTATCATCGACCCCATTCTCATCCCCACCCTCGTCCTCATCATCGTCTTCGAGTTTTCCGAGCGGCGCCCAGCCGTGGCGACGCGCAGGGCCCTCGATGGGGCCATGTGGGGCCTCGAACTTCGATCCTCGATGGGGCCATATGGGGCCTCGAAGGTCCATGGGGTCTCAAGTCGATAAACTTTAACTTCGATCGAAAACCTCGAACCTCGAATTTCGATCGAAACGGCGACTACGACGACGACGACGGCGGCGGCGACGGCGGCGGCGGCAACGGCGATTGCGACGGCGACGGCGACGGCGACGACGACGACGGCGGCGACGACGACGACGACGAACGACGACGGCGACGAAGCCAACGAAGACGGCGACGACCCGACGACGGCGACGGCGACGACGGCGTCGACGACGGCGGCGGCGGCGACGACGACGACGCGTCCGCCGAGCCGCGTCCAGCCGCGGCGACGAGGAGGGCCCCCAAGGAAAACACAAACAAAATGCGCTGCCCCCGCCCCCCATGGGTGTTGTAGTACTTGTTGTCGTCGTCGTCCTGGCGGGGCGCGGTCGTCGTCGTCGTCGTCGTCGTCGCTCCCGCCAGCAGTTGCCCCCCCCTCCCCACTCCCGCCGCCGGCGGACGCCGGCTGGACGCCGTCGACGAGGCGCCGCCGCCCGCCGCCGCGCGCGCGGGGGGAGGGAGGGAAAGGGGGGAGAGGGAGAAGGCGAGATGGAGAATGATGATGATGAAGGGGAATAGCAAGGAGAAGAAGAGGAGGCTCAGGAGGGAGAGCGAGGCGGAGAAGGAGGAGGAGGAGGAGGGGGAGTAGCAGGAGGAGGAGGAGGGAGGACGAGGATGAGGAGGAGGAAGAGAAGGAGGAGGAGGGGGCGAGGGAGAGGGCGGCCCTGCTCGGGGCGGGGGGGGGCCTCCTCCTCCTGCCGTTTCTCCTGCTCATCCAGCTGTTCACCGCCCTCCTCCTCCTCCTGCTCCTCCTCCTCCTCCTCGTCCTCCTCATCATCGCCATCATCATCTTGATTATCATTTCCCTCCTCCCCATCATCATCGTGATCGGCGTTTGCCTCATTCTCTACCGGCGACCTCCCTGCGGCGACGATGATGATGATGAGGAGGAGGTTGAGGATTATGTTGATGATGATGATGTTTATTGTTTTACTGAATACCGTTCCTCGACCGACCCCTGTCGAGCTTGGAGTTGTAAGCAAGAAGCGCGGGCAACTCAAATACGTGCTTTGCGTGCGCGGGCATAGCAGCCTTAATTGCAGACACCTCCACAGCAGTAGCTAGGCCTAGAACTCCAGACTTCATTTTGGCGGCGTGCCGCGCTGCCTCGAACTCAGCAACCGATGCGATGATGGCCCACTTGCTCTGGTCGCTCTGGGCGGCCTTATCCAAAATACGTGCAATGTCAGGCTTCGCGGCCCTAAACCTGGCCGATATCCAGATCTCTCTATTCGCCGGAGACGCGGCTGCGAAAAACGTCAGACACGGGCCTTTCCGTAGGCCTTGGAACACTTCGGGCGTGACGAGACTGCCCCCGAGGATCCGGACGCACACCTCGACGAACTCAGGGATCTGGGACACGTCGGCCGCCACGACGACGCGAGCGACCGCGTCGCCTGCAATCGTCGCTGGCAAAACGCGCATGCGCAGTGCAGCAGCCTGCCTGTCGCAGGCCTCAGACTGGTGAAGAAAAAACACAGCTTGGCCTTGGAGGTCACCAAGGTCGCCAGGTCTAAGTTGCTCTCGCTGGCGTGCTGCTTTCCTGGCCGCCGCCGCAGATCGTTTTTTCTCTTCAGCTGTCTGCGCGGCTGCCTCCTCGACCAAGTCTGCATCTGGGTTGAAAACATGACCGGCATGAACTGCCTCCCTCAAGCGGTGGTCCCGCTTCGCCATCTGGAACGCAAGCTCCTTGTCGTGCTTAGTTGTCCACCCAGGCAGGGCGGCAGATCCAGCAGCGTCGATCTTGTCGAGGGCATCGGCCACCTCGACGGACTCCGCCACCTCGATTGCAGCTTGACGTCGCGCATGCACGAAATCCTTCCCGGCGAATTTGCAATGGGTCTGGCCCGCGGAGCCGCCCAGCTTGCGTTTCGCAAGAACGCCAAAATCAAATCTGCGACCCCGCCCGTCCCCAGGACGGCTCACGCCCAAGCACTCCCGCCAGATGACGCGGGCTCTCACGATGACGTCAGACAACTCCTCGGGGTCCTCGGGCGTGTCCAGGACGACTTTGATGACGTCGTCCTCCGTGGAGCCCACGCCGTTCAGACGCTTCGACCCAAGCGCCTCGTCAATCTTGGAGAAGTCCTGCTCGACCTTGGACGTGCAGGCCCTGAACATGGCCAAGCGGTAGATCCCTTCCCTGATGGTGTGCGTCGGGTGCGCCGACGACATGGACTTGCGTGACTCCGCGCGGCGTATGGCCGCGATCCAAGAATCCAAAGTGTTCGCGCCAGTCTGCGTCCTGTGTTGCCGGGCCACTGGTGTGAGGGCGTCCAGCTCGTTCCTCAGGTCAGCCTCGCCCACGCCCATGGCGTTCGCGAGCGCAGCGATGTCGCGGCGTCGCGCCGCCTCGTGCTCGCGGCCACCGCGCCTGGAGCAAGAGACAACAGGATGGGAGATGCGGCGCTGCTTAATGCCCGCCCCCCCTCTGAGGGGGGGGGGGAGGGGGGGAGGGGAGGGCGGGCGGAGAGTGGCAAGTGCGGCGGAGGCTACAAGGGGGTTGATTTGCTGTTGACTGCTCCGTCGCTCGTCGCTCGTCGGTGTCCTCGCTCTCCTCATCCCATTCCTCCGCCTACCCCTCATCATCATCATCATCATCATCCTCATTATCCTCATCCTCCTTATCCTTCTCCTCCTCCGCGTCCTCCTCCTTATCCTCATCCTTATCCCTCTTACTCGTCATCGTTTCACCATCTCACGCCCCCCTCATACTTCAGACCGTCGCCCTCGCCCCCGTGCGAGAGTTATCGCCCACTCCGGACCTGGATGCCGCATCGGCGTCCAGGTTGAACACGGAGAACCGCTGAATAAGCTCAAAGTCAGGAAACTCCGCGCGCATCACGTGCACGCACAGCTTGACCCAGCGAGACAGGCTATGCAGGCAGCTCTGGATGATCGCCTGAGGGACGCCGTTGCGGTCCCCGATCGTCTTGTAATCGGAACTATCGGTCCCCGACGGGACAACTATCGGAAACTGCCTCAGGCAATCCAGCATGTACTTCGTGTACGACAAGATCGTGCACACTCTGCCCTCCATGTGCAATTCCACGATCCGAATCAAGAAGCAGTGCACATCAGCATTGAGAGCTGACGGGTCGAAGTTCTCCCAGCTATCAACGCCCCTGGTGAAGGACAGCGCGTCGTCGCTCGCGTCGGCCATCAGAGCTAGCATCGCGCATGTGCGAGTGTCAATCTTGACAAGGAACTCAGCGCAACACTGCACCTCCACGCCCGACCGCATGACTATTACCTCCCGAGCAGTCATCACAAACGCCTGGAACCACACAGCAAACGTGCCAAGAGGACTTGCCAAGCTCTCGAACCGATGTTTTGCAGACCGCAGGGGCACTAGTAGTTTGCTGTTTGCCAAGAATCCTGTTTCCAATTCGCAGCAATACTTTGTAAACATACGACGGAGATCAAGCGCCCTGTCAATTTTTTGAACAATGCTTCTCGGGCCGGACACGAAAAACTCAAGTAGCTCGCTGAGTTCCTCATCCGCCTTCCAGGGCCTCACAATACCACGCCTGGAACCGTGTGCTTTGTCTCGCCCGATGAGTTCCAGATTTGGCGCCAGCGGCGCCGATCCATCAGAAGGGTTGCGCATATCCCTCACAGAATTGATCTCGTCCGACGCGCAGTCCACAGCAACCATCCGGACGGTGGCAACCAGGTTGTTGTAGCCGGCCTTTTGGAGGCCGCGCGCCGTCAGCGAAGCAGACCCCCCAACGTGTTGTTGCTTTTTCCCTCCTCCCACCCCCTCATCCGCATCCTCGTCATCATCGTCATCATCATCAGCATCACCGCCGCGACGCCCACGACCTCGCCCGAATCCCCGGACCCCCGAAAGCAACCCCCAAGAAACAAAACTTTGAGTACCACCACATGGCCTCAGAAAACCGTGTCGGGGGAGCTGCATCCACTGACGGCGGTGGCTCTGCCCGCGCCGTCATGGCGCGGATCATCACGTTGCGGGTCGCGTTGGTGATCGCCAAGGCCCCCGTGCCGAAGTGCTTGCGCTGCCCAAGCCGCCCGTGGCGGACATTCAGGTCCGCGTCGATTGCTGAAAACCGAAGCGCCAATCTCCCATGGCGCTCGTCCCGGAAGAGCGTCGTGCACATGCTGCGAGCCAGGGAGTCCCTATCGATGTCTGCTGTAGCTTCCCTCAAACACCATATCATTTTTGAAATCTTGTGTTTCTGCCCAACTCCGTGCATGCCCGCAGTAGGTGAGACGCCTTTCGGCAACTCCCGCAGCAAAGTCTCAAAGGCCTCAGCAGATGGCGCCCCTGCGCCAGCCAGGAGCTCCGCACTGTTTTCATTATACGCTGATGCGGCTTGATTGTGCGCATCCGAACTTTGGTGCCTCTTCAGGTGACGCAGCTGGAGGGCGGCCGTCGTGTTCACGCTAAAGGTCGCCATGTGGCCGATCAGGCCAGCAGCGTTGCAGGCAACGCACCCAGCGCCGTAATCCCGCCACTGCAACCACGTGGTAGCGGCGAGTGGCCCCGCGTCTCCTAGCGGCAGCTCGGTCTTCCAGATGTCAGCGTGGACCGCGAACTTACAGCGCGCACACTGCGAGTCCACGCACGTAGCATAATGGAATATCGACTCTTTGTCAACAATGGTGCCGCCATTGCGCGTCAACAGGGTCTTCAAGAAAGACTGACGGTCTCGCGGTATTGCATCGACAGCTGGCACCTCGACCTTCTTTGAGGCGATGCCCGTCATGAGCCAAAATGGCTAACCACGGACCGCCGCGCTCCGATCATGTCCAACGTCGGCCATGGCGTTGACCTCCCTTGGGGCACGCCCCCTCCCCAACGTTAGTAGGGGCACGCGTAATCGCGTCCGCCCGCTTCCAATGGCCTTCCGCCGGACGCCGCCTAGGGCGAGAGGTCAACTTCCCCTGAGTGGATTTAGCTACGACGGCCATTCCCCGTTCTTCCATTGCCCGCATTTGCTGGCATTCCGCTGGGTGCCGCCTAGGGCGAGAGGTCAACTTTGCTGATCACCAGGTCGACACTCTAGAAAAGCTATTCACGGGAATTCCCACGGTGGCGACGAAAAATCATAACACACTATACAGGGGGGTACCAAAATCTGGCGGCCGACGCCCCTGACACAAAGTAGGTGGTACAAAAAAACTGGCGGCGAGACATTGCACAAATGAAAGGTGTCACTGAAAAAAAGGACGACGACCGACTCTGCACACACTATGTGTAGTATACGATGCTAGCAAAATAACATATTTGAAAACAAGTATAGGAAACGTGTTCACTTTACGCATGTAATAAACAAATGCTTGCGCCACTCACGCCGCTCTCGCCCGACCCGAGCCCGAGCCCGAGCCCGAGCCCGAGCCCGAGCTCGCCCTCCCTATTATATTCTCCCCCTCTCCTCCTGATACCCATCACACTCATCTCTTGTCCTCCTACTGTGTTCTCCTTCTCCTCCTCCTTTTCCTCCCCCCCCCAGCATCCTCTCCCCCTCCTTATCCACCTCCTCTTCCTGCACCCCCTCCTTCTCCTCCCCCTCCTCCTCCACCTCCTCCTCCTCCTCCTCCTCCTCCTCTTCGTACTCCTACCTGCATCGATGTTTCTGCCCTGTCTTCCTGCTTCTCCATGCCCTTTCCACTCCTTCCCCTCCTCGTCCTCGTTGTCCGTCGTCGTCGTCGTCGTTCCACCATCCCCCTCGTAGGTTCGAGCGTCCTTGCCAGCCCGGGCTTCGAATGCTGAAAGACGACCCAAGAGGCCACCAATGTCGCCCCGAGGCCACCAATATCGCCCCAAAGCGGCCCCCTTCATAACCAGGCGGCCCGCCCAGACACTGGGGGGCGTAGAGGCTTAGTAGACCTGGTGATCTTTGCTGCGCGTGTAGATTCAGCTATCCCGCCCCGCCCGTCCCCATTCTTCCATGGCGCCCTCTCCTCCTTCCATGGCGCCCGGCCCGCCCAGACACTGGGGGGCGTAGAGGCTTAGTAGACCTGGTGATCTTTGCTGCGCGTGTAGATTCAGCTATCCCGCCCCGCCCGTCCCCATTCTTCCATGGCGCCCTCTCCTCCCCACCATCCCCTCCTCCCACGCGCGCCCCCCCAGCTGGCGCGTCCTGGTCCACGACGATGCCGTCGTTGCCAAGCCAGGCGCGCGGAGCGCGGCCAGGAGGGAGGAGGCAGGGGGCAGGGGGGAAGCAGCGGGCAGGAGCGGGGAGGAGGAGGGATGGGGGGGGGGGGAGGGGCGGGGAGGAGGAGGGAGGAGGGAGGGAGGGGGGAGGGAGGAGTGAGGAGGCAGCGGGCAGGAGCAGGGTGGAGGGAGGAGGGAGGCGGGAGGGGCAGGAGGAGGGAGGAGGGAGGGGCAGGAGAGGGGAGATATTACAACGCCAGAAGCCCTAGTACGGGAGCCGATGCAATGTCAAAGTACGCTCCGAATAAACGTGCGCCATAGCGCATAGCACAGCAAATGTATGTGCAACAGAATGCCCGACGCAACAGCAACAGAAAAGGTCGCGAGGGCAAGACAGAAGCATCAGTGAATGCTCCGCGACAAGTGTTGTCGCGCAAAGTCTGCTACGGCAACCGAAGACACTGCTGAAGGGCGCGTGCCGTTCAGTTCTGCCACAGCCACATGGTTTTCACAGCCCGTTGGAGGAGCAGGGCCGCAAACCGTGTCCGCCCAAAATGCTGCACATGCAAATTCAAGTAAGTGACGTCATTTTGCGAGTGTCTTTGTACGACATTCAGCTCAACATCATCAAGAGCAACCCCACCAATAAGCTGCACTATTGATAGATGGGCTCCGTAGCTCCGCGTGGAGAAGCACGAGCATGTCTCGGCGGAGCGCGTGCAAACGTTGTCGCCGCTACTCAGGCCAGCCGTGCACTTTGTCATGCCGTTGCAAGGCCATCGTTGCACACGTAGATGAAGCTGTGTGCGGGCATAGGCCGGATGGCAAGGCCGCGGGCGTCGGTGGCGATGTTCGCGAGGCCCTCATGGCCTTGCAGCATCTTCAGCAGGGCATCCTCTGAGGCCGCAGTCTCGCGGTCCGAAAAGGCAGCCACCACTACCATTTTCTTCCACCTGACCTTGTGGCCCACCATGTGAGTGGGGAGCAATCTAGGAGCGCGCGCGTCCCGCTCGCACCTCCAGCACATGCCTCCTTCCCACCTCCACGCGGGATCGCTGGTGGACCCCACGTGCGCGGATCCCCATTCACCGCGTGGCACGTAGTTCAGGACGCGCTGAATCAGGGCGCGCTGCGATATGTCCAGCAGTGGGCTCAGCACTTCGATAAACTCAGGGAACTTCGTGGACGCCTGCTGCGCGACGTCCTCCGCGTCCTCACGCGCCGTCGCCCAGAGGATGCGCTGGCGCTCGTCTGGCGACGGCGGCGGCGCCCAGCGCGGTGCTCTTCTGGCGACGGCGGCGGCGCCCAGCGCGGCAGCGCTACAGCCGTGCGCTGCAGCAGGTGCAGATGCGGCGCAAGTCCCAGACCAGCCCGGAAGATGATGAGGATCGCGAGCGCCCGCCGCCACCCCAGCGGCAGCGCCCGCCGCCCGCTGCTGGCTTCCCGAGTCGTCGTCGTCCGCCGCCAGCTCCGCGGTCTCGCTGCTCCCCGCGGACTTCCGGATGGGCGCGGACAAGTCGAAAGCGTCGTCTATGTTGAGGTCGATTCCGGAGTTGAAAGCGTCTATGTTGGCTTGCACTCCACTCTTCTTGAACGCGCCGTTCTGCAGGCCACCAGAGGAGCACCCAGCGCCCGCCGCCGCCTGCAGCCAGCCAGCGTCGTCGTCGTCCGCCGCCGCCAGCAAGCCTCCACCAGGGGGGTACCCGCCAACAGGAGGAGCAGGCTCGCCAGCGCCCGCCACAGTGCGTTGGTGTTGCTGCCTGTCTTCTTGCCCGTCGCCGCAGCAGGCCACGGCCGTCGTCGCGCCGTCCGCTCCTGCTCCAGCAGCTCGTTCGGGCGCCGTGTCGGCCCCAGCAGCAGTGTCCACCCGTTGGCCTCCAGGACTGGTGGTGGCGGTCCCCTCAACCCTCCCAGCAGATCTGTCGACGACCACCCTGCTACTAGGAGGGCTTCGACTTCGGCCCGGGGACGGGCTGCTGAAACAATGCCTAAGGAGACGATGTCGGAGCGGCGGCCACCGTTCCGCCAAGTTTGGCGACTCCAGGCAACCATGGGCGCCGCTGTGGTGCTATGGGCAGCGAAGTAATGGTTCTTGAGTTTCGTGAGTGTGGGCACCGCTGTGCCCTGGCAGATGATGATCGGGTTGGTTGAGCCAGAAATTGGCTGCATACATGAAAGTTTCGCATGTTGAATCCCACCAGCCTTCAGGGCTGAGATGATACTTTGGCGAACTTTGTCTTGCCTGTGCCAGCCCTCATCCCCCTCCTCTGCAGCATTGCCCTCCTCCGTTCAGCCTCCTCCATCTCTTCACCATCCTCATATCATCATCAGTCATCCTCGTCCTTCTGATCATAATCATTATCCATCATCAATGGTGGATGGATGTTTTTTCTGCATGTGCAGTCGCAGCCATCTCAGTTGAATTCCACAACAAGTAGTTGAGCTCGAAGCTCAGCTGGCGAGAGCCATATAGTGGCTGGCGCCCAGCTCTTACTAGCCAGACGCACAACAACTCGATCACACCTGAGGGCGGCGCCTAGCTGCTACTAGCCAGGCGCACTAAAAGCTACATCAAAACAGCAGTGAGCGCGGGAGGCTACGCAGAACTCCATCGCAATTGCTGAGGGCGGCGCCTAGCTGCTACTCGCCAGGCGCACTAAAAGCTACATCGAAGCAGCAGCGAGCGTGGGAGGCTACGCATAACAACTCGATCACACTCTGAGGGCGGCGCCTAGCTGTTACTAACCAGGCGCGCTAAAAGCTACAATGCGCATCAGTAGGATTGGGAGGCCTGATGCGTCGACTCAAATCCCTGAGTTGCATCTGCCAGCATCCCTGCGAGCGTCGACTCCCCCAGGCCGAAGCCGCTGTTCCCAGGGGTGCACTCCGCCGGCGGCGCCGTCGGCGGTTTCAACCCGCCAGGGCAGCTGTCCTCTGGCTGGTCAGGGAGGCTGTCATCACGCCAGCTGGCACCACGCGCAATCGTTGGCAGCATGACGGCGCGCGGGGTCTCGAAGACGGGGGCGGGGTCCTGGGAGTCGTCCAGGATCTCGGTCGCATCCCCGCGGCCACCGCTGCGGGAGCGACTCCGCCGGGGAACGACGCCGCCGACGCCGGATTCCTGGAGGCGGAGTGGGGGGCGGAGGAGAAGGAGGAGGGACAGGGGGACAATAACATTACAGGAAGACGACCACGACTGGGCGGAGTCCGCAGGAACGAGGGACGAGGAAGAGGCGAGGAGGAGGAGGAGGTGGCGATGGAGACGACGCGAGCGAGGCGGGGGAGTAGGGGAGTCGAAATAAGATGAGGGCGTGGAGAAAGAAGAGATGGAGGAGGAGGTGGAGGAGGGGGAGGAGGAGGCCTTGTTGGCGGCGGACGCCCGCTCCAACTGGCGGCGCGCCCTGAACTCCTTGAAGGTCCCCAGGCTGTGCCAAGAGGGGGGTGGCTCTCCATCGTCGGCAGCAGGTTGTGAAAGCGCGACATTCACGTCTGAGGACAAAGTTGCGCCATCTCCTCCCGTCACGCCCATGCCAGGTGTTTGAAGGGCGTCGAGCGTATCCCCCACCTCCGCGAGCACGTGGGATGCCGACCTAGCGGCGCCAGCAACGGCGGGCACATGTGCCAGTGGCGCCTCCGGAATGATGGCGGGATCCCTTGACAAGTAGTACATGCGTTGGCCCGCGCCAGTGTGCTCAGGACTGTGCGTTGCCATCGGCGGAAGTGATGTCATGCATGTGGCGCGAGCCAGCTTGCTCAGGGCATGCCTCGCAAACTTAGGCAACTCTGTCGAAGATGACCATGCCTGGACGTCTGTCATCTTCCCGTCGCGAGCGTTGGGAAGTCGGCCTTGTCGGATGATATTGGCCTCGATTGGCTTGGCCGAGTGCTCGTCGAACGTGATGCAATGCTTCCGGAAACGCGGCTTGCCGTTTCTGAAACCGACGCACTCGTTGAACACTACGTACCCTTGTTGGGCGAGCGCCTCAGCGGAAGAAGAGGCCATATTGTATGTACGTGGTGGAGTCACGGCGTCGTAAACGTGAAACCGCTTGAGCCCCAAATGGCTAATAATGATTCGGAGGAATCAACAAGGCCCGTGCCAAGTGATCTTGGAGGTGATGGTGGTGAGTGTGGTGATGAATGCGATGAGGGCCGTGATGATCAAGAAAGGGAAGATGGCCCAGAGGACCTCTCGTGGCCCAGGCCAGCGCCGTTGAGAATTACGAGCCGAATCCAGCCGACGAGGGGTAGATGACGATGGCGATGGTGACAATGACAGTGTTAGCCAGTGTTATGATGTGTTATTTTATTTTCTTGCCCAGCCCCAGCAGGCCTGCGTCTCCAGCGACGACGGCCCAGCCCGCGCCTCCAACGACGACGGCCAGCAGGACATCCACCCGGGGGGGGGGGGGGGGCGGGAAGGAGGGCCAGGAAGAGTAAAGGCGTGGAGGAAGAAGAAGGAGGGGGAAGAAGATGCACCCGGACGCGAGCGAGGCAAGAGGGAGAAAGGTGACGAGGAGGGGGGGGGCGGAGGGTGGAGGAGGAGAAGGAGACGGAGGTAGGGTAGTATGGAGAAGGAGGACGATCAGGAGGTACGATGTTCTCCAATTCAAGCTCAAGCTCTTGACTGGTCTGGATATCATCATGTTCATTTTTTCCTCGAGCTCAATCTGGCCTCCAACATTCCCGAACGTTCCGATTTGGGGGTTGTGTGAACGCAATCTGGCTTCCAGCATCCCCGAACGTTCCGATTTGGTATGTTTTTACTCGAGCTCAATCTGGCCTCCAACATGCCCGAACGTTCCGATTTGGGGGTTGTGTGAGCGCAAGATGGCCTCCAGCATCCCCAGACGTTCCGATTTGGTATGTTTTTACTCGAGCTCAATCTGGCCTCCAACATTCCCGAACGTTCCGATTTTCAGCGCGGGCTCCAAGAGCGTGGCAATAACATCCCTGCACGCTCCGAATATGGCATGGGCGCCCCATCTTGCCGAGGAGATTCCCCCAGCTCACGCGCGACCCAAACCCTCGTAAGGACTGGGCTCCGTCGGCAGTAGCCGCCGCGGGCGTGTTGGTAGGACTGGCCCCAGGGCCACCCTCTACCAACACTCCCGAACGAACGGGAGTGTTGGGGGCCACTCTGCAAGGCGCTACGCAAGGACTTCCCCTGTCGGGCCAGTCTCTTCTCGGACAGGTTCTGGGCTTGCGTAGCGCTCTCCAGTGTGGCCCCCAACACTCCCGAACGAACGGGAGTGTTGGTAGCGAGTGGCCCCAGGGCCAGTCCTACCAACGCGCCCGAGGACCTGAGAGGCGCTCTATCGGGCTGGAACCCGAACTCATGCTCACTGCGGGCGCGGCGGGATGCCCAACAACTCATGAGAAAATTGCGGCATGACCCGAGCCCAGCTAGCTTCAAATGCGACAGCGTCGCGCCTGCACGGAGCTACTAGTGGCCGCCGTTCGACCTGTTGACGAGCAGCTCCCAGCGGTCGGGCTTGACGACGTCGGGCAGGATGCCGATGGGGTCCAGCGCGCGGGGCAAGAGCCTCTCCAGCACGTTATGACTCATTGCGTTCCCAATCATGTGTGCCAGGCGGGCATCAGTCACCTTCGCGTCACGCCTGGTGTTGAACGTAGCAGGATCGAACCCTTGGAGCAGAGCCATTTCATCCAGCGTCGCGCGCCGACCAAGATCGGCGACCCAGAAAGCAAAAGACACTGCCCGCGTCGCCGTAATGGTGGGGAACTCGTCGACCGTGTAGTGAGCGAACTGGGACGTCCCCCCGATGTCGACGATGATCCTGGAGTCCGTCAGCTTCACGTCGCACTTGGCCGCGTCGCGGAGTGCCGCCAGGACGTGATCCTTCTCCCTCTGGTTGTCCGGCAGCATGACTTTCAGCGTGGTGATTTTGGGGCCCATGATGATTTTGTTCAGGGGGACGGTGCGAGTGAGCGGCAAGGGCCACGTGAATTGGCGCCTCTTCGCGCAGATCCTGATTGCCACCAGGTAGAAGCGAACCCGCGTCTGAGGCAGTCCGTGCTCGTCCGTCCGGAGGAGGGTGGCGTGCACCTCGTAGCCACCGTCCTCAATCTGCTTGATGAAGCGTAAGCGGTCCGCCTCGAACTTCTTCTGGGTCATCAGGGTCGGGGCGCACTCCAGCACGGCGGCTTTGGGCGTTTTCTGTTTGATGTAGTCGATCGCGTTGAACCACAGACTGCCTTCCGTGCTGTCGTAGCCCTCCTGGTTCCCTCCCTGGGCCCAGGTGCGGCAAGGTACTCCAGCGCAGTAGAGGTCGACTTTGGGAACGTTATATGTTACCCTCGAGGTGATGTCCCTGTAGCGGACCTCGCAGTCGGGGCTGGTAACGTTGGCAGACAGCTTATTGCAGCTCAAGTTCTTCTCGCAATTGAAGACGTGCCTGACCCTGTAGCCCGCCTTCTTGAGCGCCAGCAGCGGTGTATCCATGCCCCCAAAGTCGGTCCCCAAGCGGAGCCCTCCGATCTCGACACGTGGAGTGGGAGCAACTGATGAGCTTGCTGCTGGCTGCTTCATCGGGCTCGCCTTAGCCTTTGCCTTAGCTTTCGGAGCAGATCGGGCGATGGTTCCAGTGATGCGCATGGCCTTCACCACCGCGGACTGACCGGCTCTGCCTATTGATGACGACCTCTGGCGCCTGCGCGACGACGGGCCGCGCTCTCGGGGGGGCTCGCATAGCATCGTCGTAGAGGTGTCACGCAAGCAGTCCGTTGGAGGTGCGCCAATCTAGATGGTCAAGGCAATTGGTATGTATAGCCGTCTACGTGATTGAGCCAGTAAGAGCGAATTGCCATTGGTGGTGGGCGGGCCGTCTGGGATAACAGGTCAGGCGGCGGTGGCCGCCCGTGGTCCAGGGAAATAGGTGAGGAGGAGGAGATGCAGGAGAGCGCGTTGCTTCACCTCTGCACGAGAGCATGTGCATTATTGAGCGCCGCGCGCAGCAGCGGCAGGAGGGTGAAGGAGGAGGAGGAGATGGAGGATGAGGGGAAGGATGATGAGGGGAAAACGGTTTCCCTCCAGACCCGCAGGACAGCGGACCTCATCATCATCATCATCAGCGACGACTGCGAGTACGACACCCAGTGGCCAGGGACATCGGATGCTCTCTCCCTTCCTTGAGGCAGCCCTTCCTCCTCCTCCTCCTCCTCCTCATATACCTCCCCGTCATCATCGCCCACCCGTCCTCCTAGAGTGGAGAGCGCTTGATCAGAAGCCCCCTCTACTCCAAACGCTTCATCCTTCTCCTCCTCCTCCTCTGGGCCCTCCCTCCTCGCCATCCTTATTATCCCCGGGGAGGTGGAGGGGGGGAGCCATTTGAACTTGCCAGCACCAGCGATGTCTCATAGATGCTTCCGGCATGCCTGAGACGAGGATTTTGCTTGCTGGTAGCAGCGAGCCTTGTTGCGTGAAACCCCGCCGCGCCGCCGCGCCGCCAGAGAAATGAATGATGCCAGAGCCGAGTTCTCGCCTGCCCCCTGCGCCACGATAGTAGGGCGCACCCCCTCATTGAGACAGGGCCAAGTACCCTGCCTCCCCCCGCAGCTTGACGGGGCGGCAACAAAGCAGCAAACTCTGCGCCGCTCCATGTTAGGGCGTGCTCTCCTGTGTGGTCGTCGTCGTCGCTCTTCACTCACCTGTCGTTATTGGAGAAGCGTCTGGCAAAGGCGGCTATTGTGCAGTTCAAATGCACATGCATCTCACTCACTTCTGGCTGTCGCTCCAGCGCGCAGCATAGAACCCTCATCAGCGCGGCGCACTCAAAGCCTAAAAGCCAACCGTGGACCGTGAGAGCAAACGAAAATCTGGCAGCGGCGCGGCTTCCCTGATCCATCAGGAGAAGAAAAAGAAAGCTCCAGGCCTAGTGTATGCCGGCAAGCAGCGACTCCAGGCTACCACCACCCGTGGCGCTGATCACCGCCGCGGCGGCGGCGCCGCCGCCCTCGTCGTCGCCGCCCGCCTCGGCATCCGCCTCAGCGTCGGCCGCGGCGCCCGCCGCCGCCGAGGCAGCCGCCCTCTTAGCAGCCGCGCGCTTAGCACCAGCGGTGGCGCGCTGCTTGGGCTGTGGATCAGGGGGCGGAGGAGGCGCGGCGCTCGTCGTCGTCGACTCGTTCTTGAACTTGGCGTAGTCCTTGTTGTAGACCGGGTGGCCCTCCGTGCGCATCTTCGCCAGGTACTCGTCCACCAAGTGCTCCTGCAGCTCCGCCTGGTGGGGCGGCCCGAAGCGGACGCCGATGTAGGGCGTCGGCGGCGTCTCCTCCCACGTCGCAGTCAAGAAATTGCCCGGGCCTGGGCTCAGGTCGATGATGCGGCGACCATAATACGAATGCTTGACCTCTTTGTAGTAGGCCACTGGGAGGGCCCACCAGAAGCCAGGCTCTGCTTTCTTCTTGCCGTTCGCGGTGTCGAGCTGGAAGTTGGGGCGGTTCTTGTCGTCGTCCTCGTCTTCTGCGGCGGCCGCCGCGGCCGTAGTCGGGTCCCCGCCCTCATCGCCGTCGCTGTCGCCGTTATCACCAGGGTTCCGCCCTCCCACTGGGCGAATGTTATCGCCATACATCGCCTTCTTGACATCGAGGGGGCACTTCCAGGACTCAGCCCACTTCTGGAAACCCACAGGGCCCAACACGTCACCCATGTTCGTGCCGCTGTAGACGGACCGCGCCTTCTCGGGGATGACGGTATCGGCAAACATGTACGCGTGCAGGCCCGTCAGCTGCTTGAGGGCCCCTACGCCGCGAACCCTCGAGCGGCGCTCCTTCAGGGAGTCCTCGGAAATCATGACGTGAGCCCAGAGCTTGACGAGATTTTCCTGCCGCGCCACAGAGTTCCACCTGCCTCTGCCAGTGACGAGATGCTTGCTGACGAAATCGGCGATGGTACGCTTGCCCCCGTCGCGGAAGAGGAAGACATCACCTCTGATGAGTTTGCAGCCGTTGTCGTCTGGGTTCGCGGCCTTGCGCAAGGCGATGACGGAATTGATCAGGCGCGATAGTTGGGGCTTCCTTGCCGGCGGCTGCCGAGTGTGCGGCGCCGTCTGGGATTCCGTGAGCAGGTCCAAGTCGCAGTGTATCAGGACGTGCCCGTACGCGTCCCCAGGCAGTTTGGCGATCTCGCTCGCCTGCAGCGTCGCCACGAGCGCCGCCTCGGGAGAAGGCCCAAAAAGGAGGACCACCTGAAGGAGAGGGGGGATGGGGAGGACCACGTCGCGGCCCTCCCCATCCCCCCTCCTCATCCCCCCCTCTCCCCCATCAGGAGGACCACGAGGAGGAGGGGGAGGAGGGGCAGTAGAAGGGGGATGGGGGGAGGGGGGAGGATGGGGCAGGAGGAGGTGAAGGAGGTGTAGGAGGCCTGCAGGGGTAATTTGACTCACCCCCATCATCATCACCTCCGCATTCTCCCTCCCCCATCCCCCCTCATCCTCCTCCAACGATTTGTAGGGGGGGGAAGACGTTGTTGTTGTTGTTGGGCGCACCGCGGGACCTCGCTGCTGCCGCTGTCGCAAATCAGCTTGGCGCTCTCGCCGATCCTGCGGCGCGCGACGACCCTCCACATCTGCGCCTCGGGAGAAGCGGGAGGAAGGAGGAAGGGGGAAGGAGGAAGGAGGAAGGAGGAAGGAGGGAGGAGGAATGAGGAAGGAGGGAGGAGGAAGGAAGGAGGAGGAAGGAGGATGATAAGGAGAAGAAGGAGAAGATATTGCCCCTATGGGCACCTTGTCATCCGAGACCTGGGCTCCCAGATCGGCGACGGCACCCGTAGTCCCCGTCGGCGGCGTCGCGCCGCTCCCCGTCGGCGGCGTCGCGCCGCTGCTGCCCGCCACACCGTGCTGCTGAGCTTGTGCCACGTCGTCAACGGCCAGCTCCAAGGCCACCTGGGCGTCGATCCTGTCAAGCTCGGCCTTGGTGGCATCGGTCTCGACGATCTCCTCCGGCGTCTTCTTGAGGCGCGCGCAGTAGCGCAGTTGGGCGTCGAACTCCGTACCGTAGATGAGGTTCTCGTAGGCGCGGATGGTCATCTTCTCACTGTCCTTGTATTCGGCGAGGAACGTCAGGTCGGGCTCATTGCCGATGGGGCTCAGCTTGGACCTGTACTTTGAGTGGCTGCCCAGCAGGTCGACGATCTCGTCTCTGCGCTTTGAACTGCCGGAGCCGCGCAGGCGCCTGTCGATGTCCGTCGCCAGCAGGTAGACCAACAGCTGCTTCTTGATCACGAAGAGGTCCCCCAAGCCCATGTGCCCGCCAGCTGATTCTTTCAGAGCGCGATTGGAGACCTCGCCAACGTCGAGCATGCCGCTAGTGACAACGTCACGGATCTTCTCCAAGACCCAAGTGATCAGTGTGGGCTGCTTGTCGCACTTCGTCAGCACTGTGTTCAGCTTAGTCATGCTGTTGAGCGGGTTGTTATGGCCGTACTGCTCGGACAGAGAGCGCAGGATGGCAAGGTTTTTCCCGTCCTTGAGGATGTTGTTGTAGACGACCGATGTCTGGTTGATGAATGTGGAGGTCACCGCCTCTGACTCCGTGCTCAAGTTAATCTCGTTCTCGTAGTATTGCGCCAGCGCCTCGTTGGAAACCTTGCCCGCTCCGCGGCTCTGCTCCATGAGCCTCCGAATCCGCAGCACCTCGAAAATGCGCTGGACGGTGTCGCGGCCAACCGCCTTCGCCGTCTGCCGCATCTGCTCTCGAAGATTGATTGACCTGCGGATCGCCGTGTGGGGCGGGTTGTCAATGCCGCCCTCGTGACGCTCGAACTGGAACGCCGCGGACTGGAGGTCCACCTTGAACGCCTCGAGCACATCTTTGGAGGCCTCCCTGTCTATGGCATTGGCGATGCCGATTATGCGCGCGAAGTTCACCTCCTCGGGCGAGAGCCTGCGCAAGGCGCCCTGGTGCTCCATCGGATTGTACGCCGGGTCTGGGACCATTGCCACGTTCGTGCCCGTCCACTGTTTGGGCTCAAAGAAGCTCTTCTCGGCGAGCTGGAGAATGCTAGTCTTGTTGTAGGGCGCCCCTCGCTGCGCGGTGAACCAGAAATCCAACCGCAACTCGTTGCCGCCGCAGCGGTAGGCCCCGTGAAGTTTCATTGCAGTCTGGTACTCAGCGAGATCAAAGGCCGCCTGCATTCCATGGATGTTGCTGCGCTGGCTCGTCTTCTTAGTACCGCCGCTCCTGGGTGCCATGCGGGCGCGCTTGGCAGGTGTCTCCAAATCCCCATCGCCAGCGCCCTCCTCGGCCGCCGAGCTGACGTCCAGGGCCCCCGCGTCCCGCAGGTCGCGAAACACTTCGTGGCTGCAAATCTTTTCATGCAGCACGGCTATCTCGGCCAGGAACTCTTTGTTAATGCCATTGCTTTCGGCGCTGGCCACCTCCGAAGTCGGCGGGGGTTCGGCCTCCGCCTTGGCCTTGGCCTTGGCGCGCACCATGGCTTGGAGTACCTGGTGAGTCGGAGGCGAGGTCTTCAGACCTCTCTGATGGACCAAGGTCGAAGAAAGTTGCCTGCGGCGCAGCAAAGTGCGTCACTCACCACAACAGCCTAAAATGGCTAGGGAACGGATGGGAGGGCGGATGCAACGGGCTCCCCGGACGGAGGCGGACGACGACGGGATGGAGGAGGAGGAGGAGACGACGGCGAGGACCCCAAACAGTTTACCCCGAATTGTGCACCCCAAACAGTTTATTATTAACCCCGGACAGTTTACCCCAGACAGCGGGGAGAAGAAAGAGGATTGGAGCCCAAACAGCTCACCGCACAGAGTTTACCTTGGGCAGTGTACCTTGAACAGCTTACCCCAAACATTGCATCCACAAAACCTTGCGATCTTAACCTAAGAACGGTCATCAGAGCTATCAGAACACATGTTCTTTCCAAGATCGGGATGTTGCGTCTTTGATGCTCGTGCACGTGTTATTATACATGCTATGTGTGTGATACAGTATGTTGTGTAATGCACGTCGTCCTCAGGAGCCGTCGCAGTTTTCAGGTTGTTTTGAAACCCTCTGGAGGCTTCATCACCACTGTCTCTTGTGAAGAATGCTTGCTCTCTGCTGCGTGGCAAGCGGCGCAGGGTGTACTGTAACAGGGCGCATGCACCAAAAGGCAGCGCAAAACCTTGCACCGACGCGCGCAGCGGGCGTGAGCTCGCATGTATTGAAGACCTTAGCCTTTCAGAAACACATCATTGCATGTCATCGTCCGCCGCGGCCTGTAACCCAGTCGCCGCCTCCATATCGTCCAAGGTTAACTGCATGGCTTTGGCCGTGACGTAATACCACTTGTTCTCCATTACCTGGCGGGTGTCTGCCAGCTCGGGGCCCTTCGGGTTGCTGCCCTCCGCCAGCCTGATCTCCAGGAGGTACCGCTGGTGCTCTGGTAGCGCGAGCTCCTCGCCATACTCGGTCTTGGCCTTGATGAAGGCCAGGACGACGCTCTTCAGGTCCTCGACATTGGTGAAGTACTTTGCGTTGGTGCACGCCGCTTTGTTTGGGGGCCAGATCTCCTCCCATCAATTTGACCATGTTAGCTGTGTCCGTTGGCGGGGCGTACGTCTCCCAAATGATGCGGTTGTCCGCGCGATGCCCGTCGCCCAGATCAACGGGCTCGAAGCCAGCGTCGGTCGTCCAGGCGATGAGCCATGTCAAGTAGTGCACCGTGTCGTCCGGCTCCAGCTTTTTCCCGCGCTTCGTCTCCGCGCTGCATCTGTTGATATCGATGGACGGGGCATCCTTGAATTTGGAAAGTCGCTCAGGGAGCTCCCCCTCGATGGTCTCGACTCGAACACGTTTGTTCGCCAACTCTCCGAAGCTGGTGAATTCCTGTTTCTTGATATCCAGGACGATCCAGCTCTTGAACTCGGGCAGCAACACGTGCATCTTGTAGGTGCCGTCGGCGCCCTGCGGGCTCTCGTCCCAAGTAGCGCCGGCTGGCGCTTGCGGGCTGTTCGGCACGACGACCATGGTGTCTAAAAGCTCGGCCCAGAAGCTGGGCAAGTGCCAGAAGACGGGCGGCGGGGGCAAGGAAGAAATGTTTCCTGAAACCAGTTGTGCGATGGATGAATGATGCTGCCTGAACCTTGGGCCAACGAAAGTTGGTTACAGCCGAGCGGGGAGGCGGGCCACAGTTGTTGGGGGCGGGGCGGGCGGTCGAGAAGCGGGGGGCAAGCGCTGTTTGGAGGGGGGGATATGCGCGCATGCACTGCTCGGGGAATAATACTTGATGGGCATATTCTTCCCCCCATGGCCTTTCTGCACTACGTGCAAGCACTGCTTGGGGAGGGGCAGCCATTATTTTGGGATTATGGGCACCCTGCTGGCCTTTTGCCATGCGTGCAAGCACTGCCTGGGGAAAGATGTCTGATGGCCTCCATTGCATGCCTGCCGTGCGTGCAAGCGCTGCTTGGGGACAACCTGATGACGGACTCCTTAGCATTTTGACCTTGCGTGCAAGCGCGGGGGCTGCGAACCGAAAAACTGTCGCCAATCGTGGGCTGCTGGGAGATCCAGCGGAGTCGGTGGGCACGCGGCCCCCTCTGATGACATCAGGCCGAACCCGCGGCACGGGCCCCAGGAGGCCTCCTCAGAGGCCCTTGAGAAGGCTCCTCCTCGTCTTCCTCCTCCGTAGACCATGTTGTTGGTTCAAGTTTAGAGCTTGTTTCATATCGTTTCTGCCAACGTGAAGTCCTTGTTCACCTCTAACGTTGGATTCAGGTGTGCCAAGTGGTGCAAAGTGCCAAGTGCCAAGTGCCAAGTTCAAGTGCCAAGTGGTGCAAAGCCAAAGTGCCAAGTGCGAAGTGCCAAGTGCCAAGTGCCAAGTGGTGCAAAGCCAAAGTGCCAAGTGGTGCAAAGTGCCAAGTGCCAAGTGGTCAAAGTGGTCGCGTCAGAGTTCAAAGCCAACGTGGTTTCATCATCATGGCTGAGGACCCTAGCCACATCAACCAAGCGGGGCCATACACTTTGACAGGGTGGATCGCTTCGGATCTGGACACGGCGGTGATGGAGAGTCACGCTGGACCCGCTCTACGCAGCCTCGGAGTTCGCATTCGTCAGCTCAACAGCTTCGAAGTCTACAACGACAGTGAAGTTCAACACAAGCCATCGCTAGTGATCCAGTCGTGCGTGTGGCCACCGCCAGACGCGCGCGACTACTTGGGGCATCTTATGCAACGCTACAACAGGGGCGAGGCTCCAAGCCACTTGGACAAGTGCAGGTTCTACGAGACCATGATATTCGAGGCGTTGGTTGGCCAAATTCCCATGGGCACCATCGTTTCAATTTGCCGAAGCCAGGACTACATAAAGTCAGGCATTACACCAGCGGTCTTGGCACCTCTCGGACACGTCCCAGGATGCGCGCCGAAGTCCTTGTGGACTAGCGATGACGGCCAGATTCAGGATCTGGCCGGAGGCCATTCTTTGGTCGCTCGTGCAAGCATCAGTGGACCATTAGATCCCCAAGACTTCGTAGGCACCAGAGGCTATTTGAATTTGGTGGCAATGTGTGCGGCAGCAACAGCCCACGGGTTTCAATGCATATTCATGGGTGAATTCGACGGCACGCTCGCGCTGGGATGCGCGACTGGCATGTTATACCACGAGATGGTTCCTCGAGGTCCTAAGGATATTTCATTGGCGCGTGGTTGGACTCGTTCAGACCAGATGCCTACCAGAGCGCTCGGAGGCTATGTTGGTTCCTACGCCGATTTCCATGAGCATGCGAAGGACGAGCAGAGTCGGCGCATTCTCAACCAGTACCTCAAAGACGGCAAAGACCTATCGATCTGGAGGACGCCTACCACAGCGATGCTACAGCCGTTTATGAACATCAGCACGGGGGTCATGTGGTTCCATGCTCGGGCGAGTGCAACAGGGGGCAGAGCGGCCAACTACATCAAGACAGAGCTCACGGCAGCGATGCACAACGGCAGCTGACGGCAGCAGACTACATCAAGACAGAGCAGCTGACGGCAGCAGACTACATCAAGACAGAGCAGCTGACGGCAGCTGACGGCAGCTGACGGCAGCAGACTACATCT
>CAUYUJ010022593.1:0-10000 GCA_963575745.1 Prorocentrum cordatum | reverse complement strand
AAACACTTCGGCGAATAAATATTGCATGGGAACCGAAAAACGCATTCTTCCTAGTTTTTATCTCAGCCTTGAGAAACATTCCTTTCATTCCTTTATGTATTCTGAGCAGCGCCGTGCGAGAAAAGAGCTCTACGAGGCTCTCGGCGGTAACCTGGTTGACGGTTTACCGCCGGCTCCCAGTTACTGCCAAAAGCACGTGGGCGGGATCAGCTCTTGGGTGTTATCTTGACAGAAACTGTCGGTTGCCTCAACTTAATTCGAGCTGCAGATAAGCTGAAGTGCTGGCAGGCACACCTAATCCGTCTAAGATCATCTGGCGCGTTAGTCTCAAGTATCTAGATGCCCGCACTTAGTCTGCTACCTGAGCTAGGACCAACAAGCTATTCGTTCTCTGCTAGTTTTCCAGAGATGATGATGGCATTCGCAACTTAACTCGAGGTGCAGATGAGCTACAGAGCTGGCAGGCACACTTGGTAGCGCCCCAAACCCGGAGAGCAAAGAGGCACTCACACTGGAAAGCTTTCCTGAAGAGCTCTAGGAAGCTCTCCTGAAGCGCTTCTGAAGCGCTGCCAGGCGCGCTTCCACGCGTGCCTGCGCGCGTGCAGGCACGCGTGGACGCGTGCCGGATGCGCTCCCGGACACGCTGCGACCTCAAAGAGGTCGCTGTGTCGATTCTGGACCGCCGTGGAGGAGCTGCTGGCAGGCACCACCACCGTCGGGCTTCTAATCTAAAACCCTATAGCTCTCAGAGAGCTCTCCAGTAACCTCATGCATCTAGAATCACCAGGCGCGTTCGTCTCAATTTTCAAGAGGTCTGAACTCGGTCTGCTACCAGAACTCAGCCAGCAGAACCATTCGTGCTCTGCGCGCGCGTCGTAGAAGTCTTCGGCACGGACGAGTTAGAGGATCCTGGCTCGGGGTGGAGCTAGTACCTCGTAGCGTTGCTCTTCGGCGTCGGAGTGTTGAGGAAGTCCGGGGCGGGCGGGAGCTAGTGCCTCGCAGAGCTCTTCGGCGTCGATGAGCTAGAGGAATTCGGGCGCGGGGTGCAGCTAGTACCTCGTGGAGCTCCTCTGCGTGGATGAGCTAGAGGAATTCCGGCGCGGGGTGCAGCTAGTGACATGCCGGCGGTGAACGTCAACCTGGTCACCGCCGGGAACCTCGTAGAGCTCCTTGCACGCGTAAGAGTGCTCAGAATCGAAGCAGAGAACTTCGCATAATGTTTTCTTACAATACCCTGTAGAGCTCTTCGTTAACGGTGAGCTAATTCCGGCGCGAGGTGGGGCTAGTGAGCTTCCCTTAGCTAGTTGCTGGAAGCTTAAGAGTAATTCCACAGCGCTGGAGGGCTAATTGACAACAAATCTCGACGGACCCTTTGGTGACTTCTGCTCGGTTGAAATTCCCGGAGAGCTCTCTGAGAGCTATAGGGTTTTAGATTAGAAGCCGGACGGTGGCGGTGCCTGCCAGCAGCTCCTTCACGGCGGTCCAGAATCGTCGCAGCGGCTTGTGAAACTTCGCAGCGTGTCCTGGAGCGCTTCCTGCACGCGTCCACGCGTGCCTGCGCGCGTCCAGGCGCGCGTGGAGGCGTCGCTGAAGCGCTTGAGTGCCTCTTTGCTCTCCGGGTTTTGAACGCTACCAGATGAGCTAGAGGAATTCCAGCGCGACGCTACCAGATGAGCTAAGAAGAATTCGGGCGCGGGATGGAGCTAGTTCGTCGACCCGGCCAGAACGGACAATGTGGTGACCTGGTGTCGGTTTTTCGAAGATTGTGAGAGATTTCGCGAGTCGTCGTGAGAATCCAGATTTTTGTTCGCCGTCGATCATGGCGCGTTCGATGATGCAATTCTCAAAACTCTCGGTGCATTATTTCGATTTTAACATACCTCTCCGGCATCGACGAGCCAGAGGAATTCCAGCGCGGGGTGCAGCTAGGTGGTTTACCCGGCCCCGGCGGACAATGTGATGAGCTGGCGTTGTTTTTTTGAAGATTGTGAGAGACTCGAAACTTCGTTTCGGCAACCACCTACTTCGTAACATGAAGTGGGTTGTGGCGCGTTTGCCTGTCAAATCCTCAGGCCCGTAGCTGCACTATTACTGTCAGAAAACGTGGAGGAACCGTCGGCCGTCGGAGTGCATTTTTCGAAATGATAATGGTCTCGTGCGTTTGACAACAACTGGAAGCAAGCTACACAGCTCCAGTATCTTCTGCTCGTGTAGTATGTTATGGCGCGTCGGCCTGTCGAATTCTGAGGAATGTAGCTGTAGTATGAGAGCTGTAGAAACTTGGCGGAATAACTTGGTATTATGCTGAGAGTATTTTTCCTTCTATTCTTCGAGCTAGTATCTATTTGAGCTTCCTCGTCGAAATTGTAAGCGCCATTTCGTGATTCGAGAGCTCTACGAGGGTCCCGGCGGTAACCTGGGTGACGGTTTACCGCCGGCTCCCATTTCCGGGAACCGTCATCGTACGAAACCCGAAAAATACATTTTGCGAGTTTTCAAGCTGACTTTGAAGGACGCTCTCTTCTTGTTTTCTGGCACTCATTTGGCGTGTTTTGAGCTCGACGAGGCCTGGTTGACCGTTTACCGCCGGCTCCCAGTTGGCCGACCCGGCCAGAACAGACAATGTGATGACCTGGGGCCGGTTCTTCGAAGATTGTGAGAGATATGACAATGCATTCCTTGGAGTCGATGGTGCAATTCTCAGGGCTCTAGGCGCAGTATTTTGATAAATACTTCCGGGAACCATCGTTACAAAACCCGAAAAATACATGTTGCGAGTTTTCAAGCTGACATTCAAGAACGTGCTCCCCTCGTTATCCGGCACTCATTCGGTGTGTTCAGAGCTCTACGAGGCTCCCGGCGGTAACCTGGTTTTAGCCGTTTTTGTTTCAAGAACTCGGCCCAAGCCATCTGGCTAGGTCACTTGTGGGGGGCCGTCGGGCTCCGTCGGGCTGCCGTCGGGCTCCGTCGGGCTGCCGTCGGGCTCCGTCGGGCTGTCGTCGGCGCGCCATAGTCAGTTCGTGGTCCCCGTGGACATCTCGACCGACAGCCAGCCGCCGCCTCTGCCTGCTTGCATTGTGTCACGTGCTTGTTCGTTCACTACGACGGAGCGGACTGATTGGACAAGCAGCTTTGTTTTCAATCGCCTTGTGGTTTATCTCCGCCAGTTACCTTTCTTCGCCTTTATCTCCGCCAGTTACCTTTCTTCGCCTCGAGTGGTGTTCAGAATTGATTGAATTTGATTATATTATTTCGTGCGTTTCAACATGCATACACAGGCCTCATGTTCGCAGTGGATTCGCTCGCCACCGTCGTCGTCTCCGGGCATCCTCGCTCGGCTGCTGCAGGGCGCCGTATCCTGTTCCACCGCCCCCAGGTCATGTGCAATCTACGGCGCCTAAGTCAGAGCTCTCCCTGGATTCATTGGTGCCTCGTGTGGTCCCTAACGACTCCGCAGGAGTTGTTTTAGACTACCTTGCTCCTAAATCGCACTGCTGGGCGCAAACATGTAGTGATCCAAAGAGGGTTTTACTGACACATTGTGGGACCCAAATTTGAAGTGAAGGAAGTTTCAGCACTGTTGTTTTGAGCGATGGAGAGACTCAGACAGATAGGTATGCAGACTGTCCATCAGGACACCCAAACGGAAATTCTTGCGACGGGCGAAACTGGGACGAACTTTGCTTCAACCTCTTCTGTGGACTAACGTTGCACTGGATAAGGCTTCCCAGTTGTTTGGAAATGGTCAGGAGGACAAGATCAGGAGTTTTTCCAAGTGTGTCACTTCGTCACGGATTGCTGCAGTATCCTGGGATGCTTCTAGTTTTGAGGTCCTTCTGGAGAAGGAGAATGAGGAGATCAGGATGTCTTCCAAATGTGTTACACAGTCACGGATTGCTTCAGTATCCTGGGATTTTTCAAGTTCGGAGGTTGGGAAGAAGGAAAAGACCAGTATCCTGCGATGTTTCAAGTTCGGATGTCCCGAGGCGAGCTAAACATGTACGGTTTGACGTAGCTGGCACTCAGGAGGGCAGTAAACAGGGAAAGCGGAGTGAGAAGGTATTTCGTAGCCCGTCTCGCGATGGGGTGCCAGAGCTACACTTGAAGGCTTGCGGGGGTGTTGTACATCGTGATCGTATTCCATCGTCATCATTGTCATCTGTTCCATATGTTGCATCGTTGGGAGCTCCTTCTCTAGATGTTCCAGCGAAGCAGGAGTCTGATTTCAAAGGTTCGTCGTCGTGTGGAAGAATTGCCCGCAAAGGCAAAGGCAAAGGCAATGGCGCCAACAGAGGAGTGTGCAGATTTGGCGGAAGACAGGAGTTTGACGAAGTGTGTACATGTGGCAGGACGTTGACGGACTTCGAACGAAGTTGTGGATTTGCGGTGGTAAGCATATAATTTCACTCGCCTTGTGGTTCCTTTCCGACACTTACTTTTCTTCGGCTTGAGTGGAGTTCAGAATTCATGGACGGTCGGTTTGGCAGATATTGGTTTTCTTGTCTCTAAGCACATATAAACAATCGCCTTGTGTGGTTTCTCTCCGACAGTTGCTTTCTTCGCCTTGAATGGAGGTCAGAATTTATGGAACTTGGTTATTTTTGCGATATACAATCCAAATATTAATGCAACTTTCGATGGGGCAACTCACGTTTGCACGATCACCACGTTGCCAGGTTCACCTGGCACCTTAATGTATCGAATTATCGCTTGAGCCATGTTGGCTCTACGGCCCGCTGTGGGCCACCAGCGTATCGGGACAGGATAGGGCCGTACGCCCCACAGCTTCATCGAGTGTTTCGCGCGTGTGCCATCAGAGCTGGATTCGATGGTGGTGTCTCTTTCCACGTTGAGCATGCGACTCTTGTCTTACCGCGGGTTGTTCAAGCGTATCTCGGATTTGAGACGATGTGAATAAGTGCTTGTTTCTCACTCATGCCATGCTTGTGTGCGTGCCGTGCGTGCGTGCTTGACTTCGCATCCTCATAAGAGTTCAGGCTATCGCCTTCCTGATCGTTGGGTCGGTGAGGTTTCGCCTGCTCTCGATGCGTCCGCCTCTTGCTACCGGCTAGGCTGGAAAGCCTGCACAGTCGACCGCAAAGACCGCAACACAAACCTGGCTGACGGTTCACCGCGGGCGCCCAGTTCGGGCGCGCTGGGGGGCTAGTTGGCAAACAAAAATCAGACGGAAGTTTTGCATACTTTTGCTCCTTTCAAATTCGATTTTTCTCGAAATTGGGAAATTCATTAAAGCTCTAGTATTTCTTCCCCATATTCGATCTCCTTCCCGCTCGCCATCTTAATCTCAGGTCGATCGGGTGCATATTACTGCCAAAGAGCATGTGGGCGGGATCGACTCTTTAGTGTCATCTTGGCAGGTGCTGTCGGTTTTTTGTACTTAACTCGAGCTGTAGGAGGGGTGCAGAGCTGGCAGGCACACCTAATCCATCTAGAATCATCAGGCGCGTTAGTCTCAAGTACCCAGATGTCTGAACTCCGTCTGCTACCAGAGCTGGGCCCGCAAAACTAATTGTATTATGCTAATTTCGCGAGATGATGATCAGTTTCTCGATGCAATTCGAGAGGCTGAGCTACAGAGCTGTTTGGCACAGCAATCGGAAGGAAATCATCCGAAACGCTGGTCGACGCAGGGGGAAATATTGGGGATTGGGGGGCGCGTGCGACTGCTCCGTGGTGCTGCGTCGTTGCGCGCGGCGCGTCGCGGTCTCGCTCCAGGTCACCGCGAGCAGCAGCGCCCCGCGGAAGGGCGCCGAAGCGGCGCGCGTCGTCGCGGGGTGGGCAGGAAGGTCGTGGCAGCAGTGGGAGCGCGCGCGACGGAGTGGACGCAAATGGAAGCGTCGGCCACGCGATTGCGAAGCGAGGGCGACGCTGCCGTGCCCTCGTCGCGTCGCCGGGAAGGTGGGAAGCGAGTGCGGACGGATCAAGAGAACTACCTCGTCGCGTGTGGTCTGTGTGATTCAAAACACATTTTTAAAGTTTCTGTCTACGCACTTCGCTGCAAATAAACCAAGCCACACTGAAGTCTCAACCTAATATGAAAACGCTTGAACAAATTAGCTTTAAATAGTAGGGGGAGGCAAAAGGAGGGGGACAAACAGGAACAACATCATCTTCGCGCTCTAAATTTCCGAATCGCGCGGAACGCCAGACGGCCGACCGGACGCCGGACGCTAGCTGATAGTGATTCGTCGCGTGCGGTCTGTGGTTCAATGTTTGTTGTTTGTGATTTTTGGCGTGCAGTCTGTGATTCAAAATGTGTTGTCTGTGCGTTCGGCGCGATTTTTCGATATTTCTAGAGATCGAAATGGGTCTTGGCTCCATCATGCATGCTGTTGGGATCTTTTAAATTCCAATGCGTGCATGCAGTTGGACCCATATATGATGCATCGGTTAGAGTTCCCTCCTACATGCTGTCTGATTCGTTTGATGATTTCGCTGCGCAAAAATCTACTGAAACCCCGGCGATGGTTTCGGCCTCGCGTTATCTCGTCTAACATATGATGGTACATTTTTTATTTACAGTTACATATATACACAATCGGGGACGAAGTTGGCTTCCTGATGCGTGTTATTCATGTATCATTCGATTATGAGCCCTGGCAATTGTTAGTGGGTCACACTATTTTCTGCTAGGCCGATGTGAGCGTAGTAGATATTTTTGTCGGTTGATAGCTGTGGACCCTGAGCTCGCTGCTCCCATTTTGCTGCTGCTAGCTGCCGCCTCCGCTTCTGCTGCCGCTGTCTTGGCCTTCATGCTGACCTCCTCGCGGAGCTCGTGTTTCGTCTTGCTGCTCGTGACTTCGGCGCGTGCAGGTCGTGTTGGCGGTGTTGGCCTAGGTGGCGGCTGCTGTGCTTGAGGTGGGCCTTCAGGTGGTTGGGCGGCTGCGGCTGCTCCACCGTCTGCTTTCTTTTTCTTTGCATTTTTTTTTTTTTTTTTTTTGTTGTATTATCTCGTGGTAGTTGGAGATGCTGGCGTAATCCGTTCATGTACGCTGCCACGTTCTCGTCAGGAGCTGCTCCTTGACCGTGGCGACCTGGTCGAGGGCTGCCTGGTCGCACTCGCTGGGCTCGTCCTCCAGCAGGTCGTCGGCTAGGCCGAAGCTGTTCTCGTCGTCCAGGTTGATGTCCAGGATCTGCTGCACCACGTTTTTCTTCTGGGGCGCCTCCTTGAACTTGGACTCGGTCTTGACTCCCGTGATGTCCTCGACGGCCTTCTCGATCACCGCGCTGGCGCACTCCATCAGGTTTCTGCTCTGCTCCGTGAGGAGTGCCCTCGTGGCCGTGACCTTCTCGTATGCCTTCTCGTACTTCTCGTTGGCTGTCTCCATGCGCTGGGCAGCGTCGCGCAGCACGCGGGCCTTCGACGGTGGCGGGTCCTCAGTTCGATTTGCGAGCCCGTCGACCCGTGCCTTGAGTTGCGCCGTCGGCCCTGCAATGCCCGTGGTGGCCACGGATTGGGCGATGGGTCTCAGTGCGTCGGCCACCTGCTTGGCCTCGCCCGAGGCCGCGGAGGCGTTCGTCGCGTCCCAGGAGATGTGCTTCTCGGGCCTCTTGATCTTGTTGCCGCAGGAGCAGGTCCAGTCCCGAGCTTCCCAGACCTCGTCGTATCACCACTGGTTGCAGTTCTTGCAAGCTGGCTGAGGTGCCCGTTCCCGTTCTCGTTGCCTCGCCCCGTCCTCTCGTCCAACCCCGAGTGGTGGGGGCTCAGCATCTGGTGCGCGGTCTTCACGATGTTCCGCGCCTCGTACCTCTTGGCCCTCTCTTTGCGGTGCCTGGAGGGCTCGGCGCGGCGCTTCGCCGTGACGACGCCGGCCACTACTGCAGGCCGCTGGCTGAGGTCGACCATGTGGGCAATTCGGCTATTGCCCCCTCAACGGTTCGGGCCCTAGGAGAGGGAGGACGGGGGGGGGAGGAGGAGGAGGAGGAGGCGGAGGAGGAGGAGGACAATGAGAAGGATGATGAGGAGGATGAGGATGAGGAGGAGGAGGAGGAGGAGGAAATGGAGGATAATGACGAGGAGGAGGAGTAGGAATATGAGAAATAGGAGGGGAGGGGGATGATGATGATGCTGATGATGATGTTGATGATGATGCTGCTGCTGTTGATGATGACGATGCTGATGCTGATGACGATGGTGATGCTGCTGATGACGATGATGATGATGCTGATGATGAGTACGATGCTGATGCTGACATTGATGATAATGACGATGATGCTGATTATGCTGATGATGATGATGATGACGATGCAGATGCTGATGATGGTGCTGCTGCTGGTGATGATGATGACGATGATTATGATGATGCTGATGATGAGGATACTGATGATGATGCGGATGATTATAATGATTCTGCTGACGATGAGGATGATGACGATGCTGTTGATGCTGATGATGATGATGATGCTCATGCCGATCATGACGGTGATGATGATGGCGATGATGCTGATGCTGATGAGGATAATGACGATGATGATGATGATGCTGATGCTGCTGCTGATGATGATGGTGAGGCTGCTGATGATGATGCTGATGCTGATGATGACGCTGATGATGAGGATGATCATGTTGATGATGGTGCTGATGATGCTGCTGCTGATGATGATGCTGCTGATGATGATGATGATGATGCAGCTGCTGCTGATGCTGATGATGCTGCGGATGATGATGCTGCTGATCACGATGATGATGATGATGATGATGATGATGATGATGATGATGATGATGATGATGATGATGATGATGATGATGATGATGATGCTGATGATGATGATGATGATGATGATGATGATGAGGATGCTGCTGTTTATAATGATGCTGCTGACGACGAGGAAGATGACGATGCTGATGATGCTGCTGATGATGATGCTCATGCCGATGTTGATTCTGACGATGATGCTGATGCTGATGCTGATACTGCTGATGATGATGCTGATGTTATTGTTTTGAATCATGATGATTGTGATGCCGATGATGATGATGGTGATGATGATGAAAGTACTGCTGGTGCTGAGGATTTTGCTGATGCTTCCACATGATGATGGCCATCATGATGCTGATGGTGATGATGATGCTGATGATGATGATGATGGTAATGCTGATGCTGATGATGCTGCTGACGATGCTGATGATGATGATGGTGTTGTTGACGCCGATTATGCGTATGCTGATGCTGATGCTGATTCGGCTGGTGATGAGGACGATGATGATGATGATGACGATGATGATGATGATGATGATGATGATGATGATGATGATGCCGATGATGATGATGCTGATGCTGATGCTGATGGTGGTGGTGATGATGCTGATTACGATGATGATGATGATGATGATGATGATGATGATGATGATGCTGATGATGATGATGATACTGATGCTGATGAAGATGATGCTGCTGCAAATGATGCTGATGATGATGCTGCTGACGATATTGATGATGCTGATGATGACGACGGTGCTGATGGTGCTGCTGCAAGTGATGATGATGATGACGATGTTGCTGCTGTTGCTGCTGCCGCTACTGACGATGATGACGATGATGATGATGATGATGATGATGATGATGATGATGATGATGATGATGATGATGATGATGCTGATGATGATGATGATGATGATGATGATGATGATGATGATGATGATGATGATGATGATGATGATGATGATGATGATGATGATGATGATGATGCTGCTGACGATGATGATGCTGATGATGACGACGGTGCTGATGGTGCTGCTGCAAGTGATGATGATGATGACGATGTTGCTGCTGTTGCTGCTGCCGCTACTGACGATGATGACGATGATGATGATGATGATGATGATGATGATGATGATGATGATGATGATGATGATGATGATGTATGATGATGATGATGATGATGATGATGATGTATGATGATGATGATGATGATGATGATGATGATGATGATGATGATGATGATGATGATGATGATGATGATGATGATGATGATGATG
>CAUYUJ010022592.1:640429-672929 GCA_963575745.1 Prorocentrum cordatum | reverse complement strand
GTTCGACGTTCTTTACGGGGAGCAATATGCGAGCAATGGCGATGAGCAGCGACGAGGAAATGACAAGCAATGAGCGGTGTTGATGTTGATGATGATGATGATGATGATGATGATGATGATGATGATGATGATGATGATGATGAGGATGATGATGATTTTGATATTGATGATGCTGTTGATGATGCTAATAGTGACGATGTCGATGATGCTGAGTATGATGGTTATTCTGCTGAAGATGACGGGGATGATGATGATTTTGGTGGTGGTGATGCTTATGATGACCATGATGCTGATGCTGCTGATGATGATGACGATGCTGTTGATGATGCTGATGATGGTGATGATGATGCAGGTTGTGATGATGGTGATGGCGATGACGATGATGATGATGATGATGATGATGATGATGATGATGATGATGATGATGATGATGATGATGATTAAGGTGGTGGATATGATGCTGCTGATGATGTCGGATGATGCTGATGGCGATCATTGTGATGGTAATGACGATGGCGATGATGACCATGAGTATGATCATGACGATGACGACGATGCTGATACTGATGATGAATTTTGATGCTGATGATGATGAGTATCATGATGATGGTGATGATGATGATGATGATGATGATGCTGGCGAGGATGACGATGATGCTGCTGCTGCTGATGATGATGATGATGATCATGATGATGATAATGAGGATGCTGATGATACTGATACTGGTGATGATGATGATGATGATGATGATGATGAGGATGATGATGATGATTGTGATCGGCTGATGCTGATGATGCTGCTGATGCTGCTGCTGATGCTGCTGCTGATATTGATGAGGATGATGAGGATGATGATGATGATGATGATGATGCTGATGCTGATGATGATGATGATGATGATGATGATGATGATCATGATGCTGACATGATGATTCTGATGATGATGCTGATGATGCTGCTGCTGCTGCTGCTGATGATGATGATGATGATGATGATGATGATGATGATGATGATGATGATGATGATGATGATGCTGATGATGATGATGGTGATGATGATGACGGCGAGGATGGCGATTATGCTCACGACAGTGATAGTGTCGATCATGGGAGGGAGGGTGGGGGGGGAGGCTTGTCGAAGGAGGAGGAGGAGGAGGGAGGAGGTGGAGGGGAGGAGAATAGGAGGAGGAGGTGGAGGAGGAGTAAGGAGGAGGAGGAGAGCGGAGGGAGGGAGGGCAGGGAGGGAGGGAGGAAGGGAGGGAGGGAGGGAGGGAGGGACGGAAGAGGGTGCTGATAATGGCCACAGACTGGTGTGCTGTGTCCCAGAGGGCTCGCGGCGGCGGATGTGGGACGGAGGAGGAACTAGTTGGTAGAGGGATGAGGGAGGAGGGAGAAGGGAGAATGAGGGTCAGAGGAGGAAACTGCACTGGTATCACTACCCTTCCCTCGCTTTCGCGTTATAGGGCCTTCTGGGAGGCCCTCGTCACAACCGCTAGATTCGCTCCGATATTCTGGCCAGAACGCACCCCAGGAGAGGCCTGGGGTAGTTTCTCATCGGTAGGCGGGAGGAGGGGAGGAGGAGGGGGATGGGAAGAGAGGCGAGGGGAACGAGGAGAGGAACGGACATGGAGGGGGGGGACGGGGACGGGGAGGAGAGGAGGGGGAGCGCAAGGGGGGACTGGAGGAACGGGGTGGGACGTGAGGGAGGGGTGGAGAGTGAGGGCGGAAACGGAAGGACGGCTGGGCGGCGCGGCCACCACTTTCCACGCAACTGAATCGATGCAGCGGGCGGCGCGGGCGGCGCCGGGGCGCGGGTGGCGGCGCGGGCGGCGCGGGCGGCGCGGGCGGCGCGGGCGGCGCGGGCGGCGCGGGGAGCACGGGTGGCGCCAGCGGCTTGGGCGGCGCGGGGAGCGGCGGGCAGCGGGCGGGCGGCGGGCGGGCGGCGCGGGAAAGGGGACGGTACCTCTCCCCGAATCTGCACGAACGAAATGGGTACGGAAAGAATGGGTACAATGCCCAGCAGCGGATCCTGTTCATTTTGAACAGGACTCGCTGTCCACGCCGCCGCGGCCTCTGTCCATTCGAGGGAGAAGGCCGCCTGCCCAACAGCGGCCGCTGTTGGTTTGGGACAACACTTGTTGTTGGGCATTGTGCCCATGCTTTCCGTACCCATTTCGGGCGTCCAAAGAAGAGGGTTTTGGAGGAGGAAATGCAGATTTCGTTAGAGCACCTGGGCACAGAAGGCCGGCGGATTGAGTTGGTAGAGGGAGGAGCGAGGAGGGAGGAGGAGGTGCAGCAACCGCGTGTCGATTCGGACACGGTGAGAGGGCACTGTCCGGAGCGGGAGGTCGCCTTCTACGGCGGTGCGGGCCCCAGCAGACGCGGGTGCACGGGCGTCCTCTCCAATTTTCGCTCCCCCTCCACCGTTCTTCCTTCTTCCTCCCCCCCTCCCCTCTAAGAAAAGCAATCGGGGGGCGCTGAAGCGATCCAGCTGATTACGTCGATCCTGGCCAGGATTTTTGACGAAAAATACAAGATACCCGCTAAAATAGTAGTAAAATAGTCTGGAGACTATTTTTGGAGTATTTTTTGACCATTCTGGAGTATTTTTTGAATATTTTTCATTTTTCGTCGAAAATCCCCCTGTAGGGGGACAGGCCCGATTTAAAGCCAATCCCCGGCCCAAGATCGGCAGATGCACTCTCCCTGCGAAGCCTGGAGGGCGTGCTCGCGCCGCTCCTGGGCACCTCGCGGGCTCGGCCACGGGACCGGTGCGGGTGGGCGAGAAGGCGCCAGCCGAGAGAGCGGTGTCGATGGCCGATGGCAGTGCACTGCTCTCCGAGGATCGCGCCTCCTCCTCGCCCGCCCCCCCCGGCCCACCTCGCCTGCTCCCCTCCCCGCCCCCCTCCTCGCCCCCCCGCCCCCCCCCCCGGCCCCCTCGCCTTCTCCCCTCTCGTACCCCCCCCCCTGGCCCCCCTGCGCCCCGCGCCCCATCGCCTGACCCCCTTGCCCCCCAGCCTTCATCCCTTGCCGATGCCCATCCCTTCCTTAACCCTCCCTGTCCGCGTCCCTCTGCAGCTGCTCCGCCGCCTCTCTGGCCCCTCCCTCTCTTCTGCTTGGCGTCGCCGCTTCCGCCGTGAACTATCTCACGCTCTCCCTCTTGTCCCTCTCCCATCCCTTCTGTCACCCCTCATTCTTCCTTATCTCCGACGTACTAGTACTATCCCATCCTCTCCCTCCCTTCCTGCTCCCTCCCGCGCTCCCCCCTTCTCTCCACCCACTTCTCTCTTGCCACTCCTCCGTCCTCCCTCCTTCCTCCATCTTGCTTCTTATTATTCCCGGCGGTGCCGGGTGAAATTCCGTGCCCGCCGGTGACTGACTGATTGACTGACTGATTGATTGACTGATTGACTGACTGATTGACTGACTGATTGACTGACTGAACGTCAGGAGGGCACCTGGAACAACACATTTCAAACCGCCCGCGGGCGCGCAACCGCACCTGCACGACACATTTCGACCCGTGCGCGGGCGCGCAACCGCAACCGCAACTGGGCGACACATTTCAACCCGCCCGCGGGCGCGCAGCCGCAATCGCACCTGGGCGACACATTTCAACCCGCCCGCGGGCGCGCAAAAGGCAACCACGCGACACATTTCAACCCGCCCGCGGGCGCGCAACCGCAACCGCAACTGGGCGACACATTTCGACCCGCCCGCGGGCGCGCAACCGCAACCGCAACTGGGCGACACATTTCAACCCGCCCGCGGGCGCGCAACCGCATCCGCACCTGAGCGACACATTTCAAACCGCCCGCGGGCGCGCAACCGCAACTGGGCGACACATTTCAATCCGCCCCGCGCGGTGCGCAACCGCAACCGAAATTGGGCGCCACATTTCAACCCGCCCGCGGGCGCGCAACAGCAACCGCAACTGGGCGACACAAATCAACGCCCGCGGGCGCGCAACCGCAACCGCACCTGGGCGACACATTTCAATCCGCCCGCGGGTGCGCAACCGCAACCGAAACTGGGCGCCACATTTCAACCCGCCCGCGGGCGCGCAACAGCAACCGCACCGCTCACCTGCCGTTTTCCTCCAGGGGATCTGAGGCGGAGGAAGGGTGGGAGGGAGGTGGGAGGGAGGGGGGAGGGAGAAGGGAGGCGGGAGGGAGGAGGAAGTAATTAGGGGGGGAGGAGAGGAGACGGAGGGAGGGTATAGAGCTCACAATGATTGGGGGCGGACAACTTCTGCCCCCCCCGTTCCACGCAAGTGGATCCCCACAAGGCTCCAGACCCTGGATTCCTTATCCAAAGCTTCCACGGTCTGCTAGCGGGATGGGTGGGTTAACCGCCCCCGAGGGGGGAGACGAGGCTTTGACAGAAGCAGTCCGTTGCACCGCCTAGTTTGAAGTTGGGGGGGCGGTGCCGCGGGGATCGATTGCGCGTTCACCCGCGCGCAAGCTGCACGCGGATGTAGGTGCATCGGCGCCGTCTTATTCATGCAGCTTGCCACGTCTTATCCATGATCTGGTGCAGGAGCAGGTGGAGGAGGAGGGGGAGGAGGACGAGGAGGAGGAGGTAAGGGAGGAGGAGGAGGAGGAGGGAGGAGAGGAGGAGGAGGAGGAGCGGAGGAGGAAGATGAGAGGACAGGATGAGGAGGAGGAACAGCATGACGAGGAGGAGGATGAGGATGATGATGAGGAGGAGGAGCAGCAGGACGAAGAGGAGGAGGAGGACTAGGATGGCCAGGAGGAGGAGGAGGACGATGGGGAGGGGGATGCCAGGGTGGCGCTGCTTGAGAAGGTGCACGAGCAGGTGCTTGTGGCGGAGGACTGAGGAGGATGAGGTGGTGGACGTCAAGGAGGATGGAGGTGGATGTCCTCCTCGCGGCCTCCGGGCGTGACCCGCGGTTCTCCGCCGGGACATTGCAGCGGGGAATCCCCGTTCCACGCTGCTGCCTCTGATTCTTCTTCTTCTTCTTCCCTATTCCCTCCTTCCTCTCGTTCCTCCCCCTCCATCCCTCCTCTCTCCCCGGTCCCTTCTCCCTTTCCCTCCCTCCTGTTTCCTTCTTCGAATCTCGTCCGTCACCCCCTTCCCTCCTTCGCTTCTTCCTCAATATCTTCGTCCTCGACCTCCTTCCCCTCTCACGCCTGCCCCCGTCGCCTTCGTTGATGCCTTCTCCGCTTTCATCGTTGTCTTCTTCGTTCTCGTCAGCGTCGTTGCCGCCGCCGTCGTGGTCGAAGAAATGGAGCAGAAACATGAAGGAGGATGTTGACGAGGAGGAGGAGATGGGGGATGCGGAGGAGTTCCCAAAGGATTGTTCCAATCCGACGCATTCGGGATACCTTCATTTGAGTGGCCTCCTGATCGAAGCTATATATGAAATAGCGTGTTCTACCGCTGCTGGCGGAAAACCGGGGGGGGGGGGATCATTACCGGTTCGAACCCCTCCCCCCCCCCTCTGGAAAACCCGGGGGGGGGTCACTACCGGGTTCGACCCCCCCCCCCCCTAGTTCATCATGAAAAGGGGGGGGGGGTCACTACCGGTTCGACCCCCCCCCCTCGAAAACCGGGGGGGGTCACAACTGGTTCGAACCCCCCCGCCCCCTCGAAAACCGAGTGGGGGTGCGGACAGTGGAGGGGACGGCGTTGGTGGGGACAATGGTGAAGGGACAGCGGGACAGTGGTGGGGACAGTGGGGCAGTGGGACAGTGGTGGGGACGGTAGTGGTGGGGACAGTGGTGGGGACAATTGCGGGAACAGGGGGGACAGTGGACAGTGGTGGGGACGGTGGTGGTGGGGACAGTGGTGTGGGGACAGTGGGGATGAGGTGGAAACAGTGGGACAGTGGAAGGTACAATGGTGGTGGGGACAGTGGTGAAGGCGGTGGCGAGGACGGCGGTGGGACAATGTGACAGAGGCAGTGGGGACAGTGGTGGGGACAGTGGGGACAGTGGTGGTATCAGTGGGACAGATCAATGGGACAGCGGAGGAGTCAGTGGGACAGTGGGGCCAGTGGGGATAGTCGGGCAGTGGTTGGGGCCGTGGACACAGTGGGGAGAGTGGAACCGTGGTGGGAACAGTGGTAGGGACAGTGGGGACAGTGCGACAGTGGTGGGGGCACTGGTGGGGACAGTAGGGACGGTGGTGGAACCAGCGGGAACAGTGGTGGTGAAGACAGTGGCGCTGGGAACAACAGTGGGGGATGTGATGCGGACGGTGGTAGTGACCGGGAGTCGTTTGCTGGCGGTGCGTGGGGGGGGGTTCGAACCGGTTGTGACCCCCCTCGTTTTTCGAAGAGGGGGGGGGGTTCGAACCGGTAGTGACCCCCCCGGTTTTCCGGATCCGGATGGGGGGGGGGGTCGAACTGGGGAGTGACCCCCCGGCTTTCGAGGGGGAGGGGGGGGGGGGGGGAAGGGTTAGGGAGAGGGGGGGTTTTTGCCAGGGGAGGGGGGGGATTTTCGAAGGGGGGGGGGGGGCGACCCCCATGCTCCGGAGGAAAAGGTTGGCAATTTTCCACAGTAAAACGGCGGTGGATCACGCTCTCTCTCTCTCTCTCTTTCTCTCTCTCTCTCTCCCTCTCTCTCTCTCTCTCTCTTTCTCTTGTATATATATATAGGACCTATGCCCCATCTTGGCCCTGAAGGAGGAGGAGGAGGGGGAGGAGGAAGAGGAGGAGGAGGTAGAAGAGGAGGAGGAGGAGGAGGAGGAGGAGGAGGAGGAGGAGGACCAGGAAGAAATTGGTAAGCTGACAAGGAGGATGAGCAGGGGGAGCAGGGGGCGGGGGGGAGCAAAGGGGCAAAGGGACAAGAAGGCGAGGAACTGAAGGGGGAGACGGACAAGGATGATGACGGAGTAAGCAAACATGAGGAAAACGGAGCAAGAGGAGGACGAGGAAAAGCAGGCGGAGGAGGAGGAATCAGGGAAGATTGAGGCGAGAGGCTTGTAGGAGAGGAGGAAAGGAGGACGAGGACGAGATCCCGCATCAGCAGCAGGTGGGCGGTGGCAACCCAGCCCTCCACGGGCTCCCTTTTCTGTGTCGGTGACTTCAAGAATAAGAATGGATGCACGGACGGATGGGTGCTGCTGATGATGATGATGATGATGATGATGATGATGATGATGGGGATGATGCTGATGATGATGATGATGATGATGATGATGATGATGATGATGTTGTTGTTGGTGATGGTGATGGTGATGATGCTGGCAATCGTAATAATGATCATGCTGCTGATGGTGATGATGATGATGGCGGCGACGGGAATGCTGATGTTGTTATTGATGATGATGCTGCTGATTCTGGTACATACGACAATGTGGGTGATGCTGGTTCTGCTGATGGGGCTGATACTGATTATGCTCATCCTGCTGCTGCTGATGAGGTCGATGTTCATGATGCAGCGGTTGATGTTGCTGCTGCTGCTGAGGCTGATGATGATGATGATGGTGGTGGTGGTGGCATGACGATGACGATGACGATGACGCTGGTGTTGATGATTATGCTGCTGATCCTGGTAATGCCGATGATGCTGATGTTGGTGCTGATTTCGGTGGGGATGCGGATGATGATGCTGATTGTGACGATGCTGATGGCGATAATGATGATGATGATGACATGCGGATGTTGCCGATGATAATGGTGACGACATGGTGCTGCTGCTGATGATGATGATGATGCTGTTGATGATGATGATGATGATGATGATGATGATGATGATGATGATTCTTATTTATTATGACGATGATGACGATGACGATGACGACGATGATGACGATGATGATGATAATGATGATGATGATGATGATGTTGGTGCTGGTGATGGTGATGATGGCGATGCTGATGAAACTGATGATGATGGTGGTGGTGATGATGCCGATTCTGATGACGATGATGGTGATGATGGTGATGCTGATGGTGGTAATGATGATGCTGATGATGATGATGATGATGAAAATGACGATGGCGACTAGGATGAGGAGGAGGAGGAGGAGGAGGTGGATCAGTTTAAATAGAGCTGAGGAGAAAGTTCATGAGAAGGACGGAAGGCGAGGTGGAGGAGGACGAGGAGGAGGAGGACCAGTGCAAGCCGAAGACTCATGAGACGCATCAACGGCGTTGCAATGCACCCTCTCTTCAAGTTCCCTCTTCACAAGCTCCTAAAATAATCTATCTCCATTACGCGAAGTCAACCGTATGATAATTTTCAATCGTGCCGAAGCGCCGTTACTAGGACGTCAACGCCGCGGATCAACGCGACTGTTGCGTCCTGACAGTCCTAAACAGTTCCAGGACACCATTCCTCGGGCACCATTCCTCGGGCTTTAACACCGCTGGTCAACGTGACTGTTATCGTCCTGACCACCCTAAATCGTGCCAGAACACCATTCCTAGGACTTCGGCCATACGAACCCTTTTGAGACCGTTGTGAACTTTTAGAACGAATGTGCTCGGCGTCAGGGCGACGGCCAGCTTTTGAGAAGGAGCCGCCCTCCATCCTCGAGACAGTTGAAAAAACTGTCGAGACGAGTGTGCGCGGCACTACGGCGAGAGCCGCATTTTGAAAACCACCCGCCCTCCATCCGTGAATCTGCTGCAAGTTTTTAAGACGAATGACCGCTCCGCTAATGCGAAAGCCACATTTTGAAAACGACCCGCCCTCCACCCGTAAAACTGTTGCGAACTTTTTGAGACGAATGTGTGCGGCACTGGCGAGAGCCACATTTTGGAAACCATTCGTCCTCCAATCTTGATGTTGTGGAAAATTTCAGCATTCGGGATCACATATGGCGTGGAAGTCTTAGCCGAAACGCCCGGCCCGCCTTACAGACACGTCTGGGGGTACGACAGGGATGAGTTATTTATAAGGAAAAGGGATGGTGCAGGAGAAGGAGGGAGGTGGCAGATTAGTAGGAGTCGGGATGAAGGAGTGGGAGAGGGAGAGGGACAGAGAGAGAGTGAGAAAAAAACGCTAGATAGAGACCAGGAGAGATGGAGAGGGCGAGGGGGAAGCGGAGGAGGATCAAATGCGGAGAGATACGGACGATGATGGTGATTGTGATGTTGATGTTGATGGCCATGATTACGTTGATGATGATGATGATGATGATGATGTTGATGATGATAAGGATGCCTATGACGACGATGATGATGATGCTGATAATGATGACGGTGACGGTGATGGTGATGATGATAATGATGATGATGATGATGATGATGATGCTGATGCTGATGCTGATGACGATGCTGATGATGACGATTAGTATGATGACAATGATGATGTTGCTGCTGATGATGCTGATGATTCTGAATATGATGATAGTGATGATGATGTTGATGATGATGATGATGATGATGATGATGATGATGATGATGATGATGATTGTGAGGATGACGATGGTGATGCCGATAATGATGATGACAACAATGGTGATGACGCTGATGATGATGAATATGATGACGATTACGACGATTACAACGATGACGACGATGCTGATGGTGATGGTGATGGTGATGGTGATGGTGACGGTGATGGTGATGGTGATGGTGATGCTGATGATGATGATGATGATGATGATGATGATGATGATGATGATGATGATGATGATGATGATGATGTTGACGATGGTGGTGATGATGAGGATGATGAGGATGATGATGCTGATGATGGCGGTGATGGTGGTGGTGGCGATGATGGTGATGAGGAGGTGGTGAGGGTGGTGGTGGGTCTGGTGGTGTTGGTACTGTGACAAGGAGGAGGACGGAAAGGGGGAGGGGGAGGGAGCGCGAGGATGGCGACGACAGGGATAGTAGAACAGTGGGAGAAGGATGCCAGAGGAAGAAAGAGGGAGAAGGACGCGAGAAGGAGGGAGAATGATGGCGTGCTCGCGCAACGATGGAATGGGCAAGTGCCGTTCTCAACTGTGGGGCGGGGCAGGGTCCCACCTGCGCGCTCTACCTATTGTAAGGAGTGTGAGCAAAGCTTGGAAACGCCCAGGATGGATCTCGTTATATCTTCTTGTGCAGCCTTTGAATGAACGCTAGTGCTTGCTACAGTAAAAAGAGCCGGGTGTCGCCAACGACTTACAGACAGGGGAGGCTCGAAGACCCGAACGGGCGTGCACCAACCCAAGCCCGAAGGGGGGGAATGAAGCAGGGGCGAAGCAGTGGCGAAGCAGGGGCGAAGCAGGGGCGAAGCAGGGGCGAAGCAGGGGCGAAACGGGGGAGCCAGAAAGGAGTACGCTGACTACGTACTACAAAAGGAGCGCCTCATAGACAACTCAAATTCTATAGGCTCAGCGCCAAAAGGTAGTTATTGTGCGGAATGCCCTGCGAGAACAAACTACACTGTCGCCTCAAGAGTCCGCGTGCGCTGGAATGCCCAGCGGCTGGGAAACATAAGCAGAGGCAATGGGGCGACCCACGAGAGCCAGGATCTAAGCAGTGCGCACAAACGAATGCAGCACCCGCAGCAGGTGCAAAAGAAGGAGGGAGGGCGGCGATAGGTGGAAGGAGGGGGCACCAAAATGGCACCGTCCTTCAGGAGCACCTCGGCACCTGATCGATCCGCTGTGAAACCTGCATGGCCTCAGAACCCTCCCGGGACCTGCACGACCGATGCATTCTCTCCCAGGTCAGGTTCTCCATAGCAAGGCTGGGCGGCAGCACTAACGATGGCTGGACGACAGCACTAACGCAGCACGACAGACAGTAGCAGTGTTGATGAATTGGTCCATGGCTATTCGCAGGCCGTGTACAAACGAATTGCGCCCACTTGGTAATGAGAATCAAAGCAATCGAAGCCGCGTGGGCAGAACGGTCTTGGGAGAGCACCCAGACCGCAACGACGGCCACGAAGTTCTGAATGCTGACGGCTTGCAACTGGTACCCAGGCAACTTGCTGTGGAGCTTCAGCATGAAGAGCACTTTGCACGGCGAGACGGCGAGTGTTCTTTTACCCTTTGGGCCATGACGCGCGAAATGCCCCCCCTGTACCCCCCTCCCCTTCCCCCCCATAACGTAACGCTCCCCCCATCAGCGCGTCCTCGGCACTGCCGCAGTGCGTCCGGCACAGTCTGGAGGAGGGGTGCTACGTTATGCCTCCTCCCGTGCCCTTCTCCCCTGCACACCCAGAACGCCCGTTATGGCCGCGAATAAAAATGCGCTCATGCGAATTCGCGGCGAGAACATGGTCACCAGAAGGAAACTTGCGTAGATTGGAGTTGCCCCCGGCCCAAACGCCCTCCAGTACGCTTGGCTCCGGTGTGTAGACTTGGAAGGGAACCACGAGGGGCATAACCAGTTCGCACGCGAACGCGCTCGTCGGGAACCTGGAGTACAAAGACAATCCATTTGCGGACCGCCGACGCAGACAGTTACAGCTCCTTGGTGTCGCAGGACGCAGGCACATTCTAGCCAAACACGCATGCCACTCCTCGACTGCCCTGGGACAGCCCGCTGATCCCACGATTTTGGGCGACTTAGCAGTACGTGCCGTAGCTCATGAGCAACGCTGTCCTGGCCGCGAGAACTCTGGGAAGGAAGCCGAGACTCATCGGGACGAGGGCGAACATGCAGCCCGCGGGCAGCAGTGTGTACACAGACTGTGTGCATCGACTCTCGCCAGAGAAGGGTTCCATCGCCCCCGGCACGCGGTCGGCCTCGGCCATGGCAGGCGGGTCGGCGCGCATAAGTCAGGAGGGGAAAAAACACACAGACACAATTAATCGTCGATTTCCCAGAAAATATGGGAAAATATGGGAAGTGGGGGGGAAGACAAAAACACAGAAAATGTAGGAAAATATGGGGAATCCTTTTATTTGTATGTATTTATTTGTGTGTCCTGGGGCCACTTGAATAAGGTTGCGGCGCGGGAGGGCGGCAGCGGCAAGTGGCGGGCCTCTCGCGCACAGAGCCCTGCGAGGAGGGAGGGAGGCGCGAAAGGGAGGGAGGGAGGTGGCCGAGGGGCAGTTACCAGCTTGGAACATATCCCTATCCCTATGCTGGGCACCTCCTCGTCACGATGCCAATCTTAGGGATTCCCTTATCTTTTGAGGGCGAATCCCTAAGATTGTCATCGCCTTTTGGCGTGTCAATCTTGGGGATAGGGATACGTTCGAGGCTGGTAAGACAGGGGAGGAGAGAGGGAGAGAGAAGCATAGGTGATGATAAAGAGGAGGGAAAGCACTGGCAAGGACGAGGAGGAGGAGGAGGACGAGGAGAAGGGATGTTCAGACAATGTTCCCCCAGACTGATGCGAGAGAACAGGAGACAGGACACGCGCATCTATGTTTGATGTGCACATACACATGCAGATGGACGTGTATGCATGTGTATGTTTACACGTATACCTAAAGCTAGCAATGAGTAGCGCGCGCGAGAAATAGAGAGAGAGAGAGAGAGCCAGACAGGAGGATGAGGATGGATTTATGACGGTACGAGGAACAGTGGAGGGTGAAGGGACGCAGGGAGAGTACATGGTGTGGAATGGTGAATCGAGGGATGATGTCAGTCTGTTGGCGGGTGGTCGCGGGTAGTGGGAGGCAGGGAGGAAAGGAGGCACGGAAGGAGGGAACCATAGAGCGAGCAGGAAGCGATGGAGGGGGTGAGGAGGGAGGAGGGGGAAGGAGACATTTTTGTTATCAAGAAACGGAAGATACACAACAACAGCAGACATAGCACGGAGGTAGAGGGAGGGATAGAGGTAGGACGGGTGAAGGGAGACAGGGAGGGAGCCAGCTGCAGTACGACGGAAGACGGACGAGGACGAGGAGGTGCGTGGGAGGGCTGAGGGTGAAGCATAAGCATCATCAGCATCAGCAGCGGCAGTTGCGTGGGTGGACGGATGAAGTGGGGATGGGGTGAGGGAGATGTGTTCTTCTGCATCTCCTCCTCCTCCTCCTCCTCCTCCTCCTCCGTCTTCTTCCCTCCTCGTCCCTGTGCCCTCCTCCCCCTCCTCTTCCCTCCCTCGTCGTCCCTCTCCCCTTCTCCTGGCACCTCATTTCCTTGGGTGGCGGCTAGCTGAGGCAAGTGCATGATGGACGTCGTGCTGGATCCGTGGCACCCCCATCGCGGCAGGGGGGCATGGTTCCTCATCCCCTCTCCTGTCTCTCCCCATCTCTCCTCCTCTTTCGCCTCCTTCCTTTCTTCTCCCCACTCCCACTCGCTTGTCCACTTCATCCCTGTTCCCCCTCCTTTCCTCCCGCCTCTACCCTCGTTCCCCGTCATCTACCCCTCCTCAGTCCCCTTCTTGCTTCCTCCTTTTCTTCCTCCTCTCCCACAGTTGCCCAGTTGGAGGAATTGCCTACACCCTCACCCACGACGCTCCTCCTCCTCCTCCTCATCCTCCGGCTCCTCCTCCTCCTTCTCTTCCTTCTCCTCCTCCTCCTCCTCGTCATCAGATGCATCATCATCATCATCATCATCATCATCATCATCATCATCATCATCATCATCATCATCCATTCATTCATTCATTCATTCATTCATTCATTCATTCATTCATTCATTCATTCATTCATTCATTCATCATTCATCAATTCATCATTCATCATTCATCATTCATCATTCATCATCATCATCAGCAGCAGCAGCAGCTTCAGCATCAACATCATCATCATCATCATCATCATCATCATCATCATCATCATCATCATCATCATCATCATCATCATCATCATCATCACCATCATCATCATCATCATCATCATCATCATCATCATCATCATCATCATCATCATCATCATTATCATCCCTCTTCTGCTCCTCCTCCTTCTCCTCCTGCTCCTCCTCCCTCCTCGTCAACTTTCTTCCTGTCCTCCTCCTCTGAAGCACCCCTTTCTTATCTGGTCGCTTGGCGCACTCTGCCAGCATCGTTTGCACTTGCCTGCGTGCTCGCGGTGACATTTAGGATGCCTCGTGAGGCCTCTTGGGGGCCTCTTGGAGCTTTGGTTGGAAAATTCTTGGGGGCTTCTGGAGGCCTCTCGGGGGCCTTCTAGCAGTCTTGGAGGCCGGGGGAAAGGCCTCTCTTTGGGGGTTCTCTTGAGCCCTCTTGGGAGTCTCTTGGGCCGTCTTGTGGAGTAGGAGGTGGGAGGAGGGAGGAGGGAGGAGGGAGGAGGGAGGAGGAGGGGCAGGAGGAGGAGGAGGAGGAGGAGGAGGAGGAGGAGGAGGAGGAGGAGGACCAGAGTAAACCCAAGAGCTATCAACGATGTTGGAATACACCCTCCCTCAAAACTCCCTCTTCATGGGCCCCCACAACGGTTCATTTCCAATGAGGGATCTGCCTCGTTGGAAGACAACCGTTCGAAGACCTGGAAGCATGCCAAAACATTATTCTCGGGGGTCCAATGCCACGAATCAATTTGACGGTTGCGTCTTGACGATCCTGGATCGTGCCAGAACGCCATTCTTCGGATTTCAACGTCGCGAATCAACGGATATGTTGCACCCGCAAAATGCTGAATCCTTCCAACACCGTTTCTGGTACGTTCATCGTGGGAATCCGTGAAACTGTTGCAACATGTGTAAACGAATATGCGCGGCGCTCAGGTAAGAGCCACATTTTGAAAAGGAACCGCCCTTAATCCGTGAATTTTTTTACCATTTTTTTAGAACGAATGTGAACGGTGCTGAGGCGAGAGTCACGTTTTGAAAACGGATAATCCTCAATCCGTGAAGCTCTTTCAGTTTTTCTCGGAAAGGGCTTAAGCCTAGGGTTCTTTTTTAGATGGTTTACCCACGGGTTTGACTTGAGGTGGGCCGGCGAATTTCTTTTGCGATAAATGTCGAGGTCGAGGTGGGCCGGCGAATTAAAATGTGAGGATGTCTCGAGCGAAACGCTTGTTCGTCAGAATGTGTTGAGGATGTCTCGAGCGAAACGCATGTTTTGTGTTATAGTTTGTCCTCTACTGGGGACCTGAATTCAGAGGAGCTCTCAAGTGAAATGCTTGTTTTCACGTGCTTAGTTCTTGAGGATGTCTCGAGCGAGACGCTTGGTTTCACGCCTCCAGGTTGCCCAGACAGATTTCTAGTATGAGGATTTGTTGAGGATGTCTCGAACCAGAGGCTTGTTTTCACGTGTCCAGGTCGCCCAGGCGGATGTCTAGCATGAGGATGTGCCGAGGAAGTCTCGATCGAGACGCTTGTTTGTGTCCAGGTTGCCCAGGCGGATGTCTAGCATGAGCATGTGCTAAGAACGTCTTGAGCGAAACGCGTGTTTTCACGTGTCCAGGTCGCCCAGGCACAGCACAGCCCTCGGCACGGTACATCAATACCGATACCCTTAGCATTGCAGCCTGGCATGTTGCCTGGCACTTTCCGCGGAGCGTCCCGTGGCGCGCCCCCTGGCATGTCGCGCGGTGCACGTCCATTATCACGTTCTGTAGCGCGTCCCCTTGGCACGTCCCGCGGTGCTTGCCCATGGCACGTCCCCTGGCACGCCGCCTGGCGCGTCTCTTGGGACGTTCCGCGGCGCGTCCTCCTGGCATGTCCCCCTGTCGATTAGTTCTGGGGCAGCTACCATCTGCTCAGGCAGCTCGAGCTTGAGATCGAGATCAGTTCGGTCAGGACTCGGATGCCATGGAGGACTCGATCCACAACGCTATCTAGAACACCATCGCGGCATGGCACATCGCAGTTCAGCACGGCCGAGCACAGCACAGCCGTCGGCACGGTACATCAAGATTGATACACTCAACATTGCACCTTGGCACCTTCCTTGGCGCGTTCCGTGGCGAGTCCACCTGGCACGTCACGCGGCGCGCCCCCTGGCATGTCGCGCGGCACGTCCATCGTCACGTTCCGTAGCGCGTCCCCTTGGCACGTCCCGCGGTGCGTGCCAGTGGCACGTCCCCTGGCACGTCGCCTGGCGCGTCCCTCGGGACGTTCCGCGGCGCGTCCTCCTGGCATGTCCCTTCTGTGGATTAGTTATGGGGCAGCTACCATCTGCTCTGGCAGCTCGAGCTTGAGATCCAGATCAGTTCGGTCAGGACTCGGATGCCAGGGAGGACTCGATCCACAACGCTATCTAGAGCACAATCGCGGCATGGCACATCGCAGTTCAGCAGGGCGTAGCACAGCACAGCCCTATTCAGCATTGCAGTTGCCCGTCGCCCAATCAGGTGTCTTTGAAACGTTGCCATGCCTTACATGTCTATATTCCTTTCCAGGTTCGTGGGTCGATCATGTTTAGAACGAATGTGCGCGGCGCTAAGGCGAGAGCCACATTTTGAAGACGGGCGATCCTCAATCCGCGAAGCTCTTGCAATTGTTCAGAACGAATGCGCGCGGCGCTAAGGATAGAGTCACATTTTGAAAACGACCCACCCTCCATCTGTGAGACTGGCGTCTATTTCATAATCAGACATGGTGAGGAAGTCTCGGGCGAAACGCCCGGCCCGCCCTAAACATTGGCCTCGGGGTGCGACAGGGAGAAGTTATTTAGAAGAAAAAACAATGGAGGATGAGGAGGAGGAGGACGGGGGTGGAGGAGGGGGAGGAGGAGGAGGAGGGAGGAGGAGGAGGAGGAGGAGGAGGAGGAGGAGGAGGAGGAGGAGGAGGAGGAGGAGGAGGAGGAGGGGGAGGGGGAGGGGGAGGGGAGAAGGCGGAGAAGGAGGAGACACGGAGAAGGGGGAGAATGAGGAGGAAGAGGAGGAGGAGGCGGAGGAGGAGGAGGAGAGTCCTCTTGGGTTTTTGGGGGGCCATCTTGGGAGCCTTTTGGGCTGTCTGGGGCGATCTTGGGAGCCTCTTTGGCCGTCCTGGAGCCTCGATTTTTTTCCGCAGAAACGGCGAGAACGCTGAAATCATCCACAACCAGATTTGAAATCCGTGACTCTATTCTTTCGGGGCCCTCTGGTCGCACTCTCGGAGCGCCCTTGGGACTTTAGGAGGCTTTTTGCAACGTGCAGAGACTATCTTGGACGTCTGGGAGCGCTCTTGGGCCGTGTCGGGCCCTCACAGGCTCTCGGCCCTCCTGCTGGCCTCGTGGAGCGCTGCTGGAGCGCTCCTGGGAGCCTTGAAGGCCGGCCCCTAGGACGAGCACCATCTTTGAGAGAGCGCGTTTCACGGGCGCTTGCCTGGAGAACCTTCGGCGGCGCGTTTCGAACCGGGGGGTGGGCGCCCCCCCCCAACATTCGGCGCCGTCGATCAAAACCAGGGGGACACCACTCCCCCCAAAACCCCCCCCTCCCGAACCCCCCCCTCACCCAAGGGGGGGGGGGGGTTCAAACCCCCCCCCCCTCCCAAGGGGGGGGGTTCAACCCCCCCCCCCCCTCGGCGCCGCGCGCCGGCGCTGGCGGCCGCCACAGCGCCACGGCGTGACGCAGCGACGATGACCACAGGCAGCCCAGGAGGGGGGGGGTTGAACCCCCCCCCCCTGGCGCCGGGAGTGGGGGGGGGTTCAAACCCCCCCCCCCCCCGCGCGCCGGCGCTGGCGGCGGCCAGCAGCGGCGCGCTGGCGCCGGCGACGGCGGGGACGCAGCGACATTTACCACCACTACTACCACCACCACCAACCGCCTCAACCCACCACCACCACCACCACCACAGCACCACACAACCACCACCACCACCACCACACAGCACAACCACCACCAACACCACTCACCACCACCACCACCCCACCACAATCTACCACACCACCACCACCACCGCCACAATCACCACACCAGCAGCACAACCCACGCCACCACAAACCACCACACCACCACCACTCCACCACCGCCACCACCACCACCACCACCACCACCACCACAACAACGTCCACAAACCACCGCCCCACCACAACCCACACCACCACCACCACCACGAACCACCACCACACCACCACCACCACCACACCACCACAACCACCACCACAACTCACCATCACCACCACAAAAACCCACCACCACTACCACCACCACCACAGTTTACCAAAACACCACCACCCCTGCTACAAACACCACCACCACCAGCAGCAAACCCACCACCACCGAAAACCACCACACCACCACCACCACCGCCACCACCACCACCAGCGCCACATCCACAAACCACCGCCGCAACTACAGACCACCACCACCACCACAAACCTCCACCACACCACCAACGCACCACCAAAACTACAACCACTATCACCACCACCACACACCACTACCACACCACCACCAAACCACCACCACCACCACCACACCACCACCACCACCACCCACACCACACCACACCACCACCACCACCACCACCACACCACCACCACCACCACCACACCACCACCACCCACCACCACCACCAAACCACCACCACCACCACCACCCACCGCCACAACCACCACCACCACAACAAACCACCACACCACCACAACCACCACCACCGCCACCACCACCACCACAACCCACCACCACCACCACCACCACCGTCGTCCTTGTCGACGCTCCCCGCCACCGCCGCCCGCCGCCACAGGCGCCGGCGCCGGCCCAGAAATGGAAATCGTCGTCCCCGCCGCCGTCGCCAGCCGCCGCCGACACAAGCGCTCGCCCGAGGAACGCCCTCCCCTGTCACGGGAGGGGGGGGGGGCGGGTATCGAACCTCACCCTTCAACGTCACGGGAGGGGGGAAGGGTTCGAACCCTCCCCCCCTCATCCAGGGGGGGGGGTCTGGTTTCCCCCCCCCCCCCCGCCTCCAAGCGACCACAGAACGCGCTCTTTCCGGCTCTGAATTGAAATGGTTGGGCTGCTTTTTGTCTGAGGACCCCGCGGGGGGCGCGCGAACTGGCATCTTGAGCTCTTGCCGCAGATTCAACCGTTGGACCAGCGAAAGTGCTGTAGCATTCCCCACCACCTTGTATCATCCATGCCATCCACATCCCCTTCCTTCCCATCCGCGTCCTCCTCGCGTTCACCCCACTCTTTCTCTCCCTTTTCTTGTGTGTTCGCCTCCCCCCTGCTCCGCCTCCTCCCTCCCCTCGGGTCGTCGTCATCCTCCCCCTCCTCCGCCGCCTTCCCTTCCCTATGTTCTGTGCCCCTCCTCCCCCTTTTCCCCATGTCACCCCATCTTCCTCATCCCGCCATCCTTCCATTATTATTCCTCCATCCATTCACAGCCTTTTCCCCAACTCCCTCCTCCTGCTCCTCCACACCGTCCCCCTCCTCCTTGCCAGCTCCTTCATTTTTTTTTGTCATCCTTCCTCCGCCTCCTTCCTCTTCAACCCCGCCCCTACCCTCTCATTCCTCCTTCCTCCGTCATCCCCTTCCTTTTTTCCCCCCTCTCCCTGTTAGGACCAGACAGATTTCGACGACAGCAAATACAAGTCCGAGTTTGTGGAGTACATTGAGCTGAAGGCGGGCGGCACGGGGACGCCCGCACGCGCGCGCGCTGCTGCCACACTACCCGTCGATTATTCGTCGCCTTCCTCCTGCTGCCTTACCCTCCAATTGCACCCTCGTCTCCTGCTTCATTCCCCCCCCTTTCCCTTCTTTCGCCACCTTTCACCGTTTGTTTCCCTATTCCATCCCGCCGCCAATACGAGTTCTCTTCCTCCACCCCAAATCTCCCAGCCCTCCCTCATCCACAGTCCACCCTCCTCTTCCTCTCCCCCCTCCTCCCTCTCCCCCGGCAAAAACCCACCATCGCTTCTGTCTCCCGCCCCCATCCCCCCCCCTGTCCGCCCACCCGCCCGCCCCAGCTCCTAGTGTTTTCTCGTCCTCTTGCTGCCCCTCGTTCTTTCCTGGTCTTTGGCACCTACCCCCCCTGCGCACACCTTTGTTCCAAGGACCGACCACAACGCTGCTTAGCTTAGTTTGTGCCCTTGTTTGGTTGTTCACTTCTCTTTTCGTTCTTGTTTCGCTTCGTATGGTGTTGCTGTTGGCTTACACGCCCCGTTTCGTCGTTTTTTTGCTTGGCACTGGCTTCGTTTCAAGCGTTCGTTTTGAACGTTGGGCCTCGTTGTCCGTTGTAAACGCCATTTCGTTTTAAATGTCGTTGCGGTCGGTCTTTGCTCTCTTCCTGTGCCATTACACATCCATGCACAGTTACCAAACGGTATATCGATGCATATTCCCCAGCCGGTGCTCGCAATCAGGGGCCCCTGCTGCTTCTCTGGGGGGCGGGGCCTGTTCGTCGGTCTCCGTCGCCGCCTCGTCGCCGCCCGCTGGGCCTGCCCGTCGGTCTGGCGGCTGTGTGGTCGCCGTCGCCAAGCCGTCGCCGACTGTGCTAGCGCTCCTGCACTGCTCTGCGTCGCGCTGCATTGCATGCGATGGTTTCGCACTGATTTCTCTGCATTGCTTTGCACTGCTCGCACTCGTTTGATTTGCTCTGCATTGCATTGCCGTGTCTTGCTTTCCATGGCGTTGCATGACGTTGCATGGCGTTGCATGGCTTTACATTGCACTGTATGGCTTTGCATTGCTTTGTAGTACTTTGTCACAAAGCACTACAAAGCCGTGTGCTGCGTTGTGCCACATAGATGGCACCACATGAACCGCATCACCTGCATAGATCGCACCACATACATGGCACTACATGGATCGCACGGCACCACCTGCGCCCGCCTAGAATGCACCGCATAGATCGCACGACATCGCTATTTGGGGTTCACGCTGGCTAACACATGTATATACACGCGTCCCCCAGGCAGTGCCTGCACTTAGGGGTTTTTATTTCCTGTCAGCGCTTGCACTGAATGGGTCCTGCGGGCCGATTTCGGTAGCCGGCTGGGTTCCCAGGTTCCTTGTGAAGTGCATGTTCCCGGGTTCCCAGTTGCCGGCTCTGGCCCGATTTCGGGATCCCACGATCGAGCGCGTTATTGATCTCATCATCGATCTCATTATCGTTATCACTCATTTACTCCTCAACTCATTCACTGATTGGCGTTCTTCTCTGGTGGAGTGTCTTCTCGTAAGTAGGGGGCCAGATGCGAACCCTACCCCTACTCCCCCCTCAGAAATCGTGGGGGGTAGGGGTAGGGGTAGGGTTCGCATCTGGCCCCCTAGTAGGGGAACTGTTGAGGTGGCCGGTTGTGCTCTCGCCACGCCGCCGCCCGTGCCGCCCCGCGGGTGGTCCGGTGGGCGCCCCGTGCTCGGGGGGCACGCTGGGGTTGCTCCACGTTGCCGCCTTTGCCACCTCGCGGGCGCCGCGTTGCCGCCAACGCTGCCTCTTGGGCGCCTCGTGGGCGCCCCGCGCTCGGGGGGCATGCCGGCGCTGTGCCACGTGGCCGCCTCGTGGGCGCCTCGTGGACGCCCCGTGCTCTGATCTCACACGGCTTGCACAGCTCAGCTTACGTCACACAGCTTGCACCGCATGCCTCACACCGCGCAGCTTGCACCACACAGTTGTCGCCTCCTCAGCTCACGCCACATATCTGAGAGCAACAGGGCATTGTTCGGGATCCACGCTGACGAACACATACGCAAACACACCCACGCTCATTTATTGTTAGTAATATATATATACATATATGTATATGCATGTGTTCCCATACATGTCTTTACATACACATACAGCATCCTCGCCTCTCGCGACTGCAGATCGCCGTGCCACCGTCTGCCCTCGTCCTCGTCTCCTATCGTTCCCCCTCGGCCTATCCCTGATCAGTTTCCCACTCGCCTTCACCGTCCCCATTCCCGGTCCTCCTCCGCATCATGCGCCCTCCCCGTCAGCCCCCCCCAATTTCCCTTCGTCCGCCCATGTTCTCTCCCCTGATCATCCGCCTAATCCGCCTCTTCGCTCCTCGCTCTTTTCTCGAACGCGGATCGCACTGGAAGCGCTTTCATTTCCAATGTGATTGTTTTTAGTTTTCTTGTGTCCCCGCCACCCTCATGCGTGCCTTCTTTCTTGTCCTTCACCTCCCGATCATCCTCGTACTCATCCCTCGCCCTCTTCCAAAATTTCCCTACCTTTCTCCACGCCCGACTGCTGATCGCCGTACCTCTCCTCCTCTACGTCCCCTTCCTCCCCTTCGCGTCCTCTCCCCTTCCCTTCCCTGGTCCTCTCCCCTCCTCCTCCTCCTCGTCCTCCTCCTCCTCCTCCTCCTCCTCCTCCTCCTTCCCCTCCTCCTCCTTCTCCTCCTCTTCCATCTCTCCCTCCCTTGTGTCCTGCTCCAGAGCCCCGCCGCGGCGCGCACCTGTGCCTCCAACAGATCCCGTGCATCGGGCGTATTGCGAGGCCTGGCGGCGGCAGCGGGCTGCCTTCGCGTCGGGCTTGCCCGAGTCGACGTGGGGGTGCTGGACCGAGTCCGTTCTCGCCCGCGGGCCCCGCTTTGGGTCGGGTATGTCCCCCTACAGGCGGACTCTGGGGGAAGATACAGAGTGGTCGGAACATGTCCAAAAGTAGTCCAAGACTCGTCCCCAGACTGACTTTGGACCACTTTTGAATTCTCCCCCTGTGGGGGGACCTGCCTGACTTACAAACCATGCCCCGACCCTGGGCAGACGGCGCGCCGCAGACCTGGTGCCCTTCGGCGGTCGGCGGGCGCAGGGGAGCGCAGCGCCTCTCCGCTTTGTGCAGGCGAGCGCGCCCGTACCCGGCGGGCACCGGCAGTGGCCCGGGCGGAGGAGGAGGAGGAGGAGGAGGAGGAGGAGGAGGAGGAGGAGGAGGAGGAGGAGGAGGGGCATCAGTAGACGCCTGCCCCAGGGCTACGGCAACCTGAGCGCGGAGTTCTTCCCAGGCAAGAATCCTTGCAACGAGGACGGCACCGACTTCTCGTATCGCGTTGCTCTCTGCATGGCTGCCCCCGTTTTCGTCACGAGAGTGGCGGGAGGAATGGGAGGAGGAGGAGGCGGGGGAGGAGGAGGAGGAGGAGGGGGAGGAGGAGGAGGAGGGGGGGGAGGGGCAGGGGGTGGGAGGAGGGGGAGGAGGAGGAGGGGAGGGGAGGAGGAGGGGGAGGAGGAGGGGAGGGGGAGGGGGAGAGGAGGAGGGGGAGGAGGAGGAGGGGGAGGGGGAGGGGGAGGGGAGGGGGAGGAGGAGGAGGAGGAGGAGGAGGAGGAGGAGGAGGAGGAGGAGGAGGAGGAGGAGGAGGAGGAGGAGGAGGACCAGAGTAAACCCAGTGTGTACCAACGGTGCTGCAATTCACTCTCAAGGTTCCAGGTCCCCTCGTTAGTCCCTACATGGATGTTTTGTTGTCGCTGCGTGGAACGCTTCCCCGTGAAAGACGGGCGCCCCACAGGCCCGCACATCAGGCGGGAGCTCTGTTTCGAAAGACACCGCCCTTCGTCCGCCGACCCAGAAGGAGTGCGATAAGATCGGGTTGCTCCTCCTCCTCCTCCTCCTCCTTTTGTTCCTCTTCCTCCTCCTCCTCCAAAGCCCAGGGCGAGTGGGCAGCCCCGCTCTGGAGAGGAGCCGGAGCCGCCCTCCGTCCGAGCAGCCGCTCTGCTCCTCTTCTGGCGCGGGCCTCGGCGCCTCGCCTCGCACGGCGGACCGGTCGTTGCCAGAGTTCGCGCGCTTGTCGGGGGCGGAAAAGAGGGGGGGGATGATTAGGGGGGGGGGATATTATTCGGGGGTAGACAGAACCCCCAACAGTGACACGTCGATTAGTGAATTGTCCGTTCTCGGTTTTCGAGAGGGCGCCGTGGCCGTTATTTTCCAGGCTTGCGCCCGCCAGGTTTGGGCCTCAGGTCGTTTTCACTAAACCACGTTTTGCTAAAGGGGGGTCTGTCCATCCCCGAATTATGGCGGGGGCATGAGATCTCCCCAGATTTGATGGCGCCTCTTCTTGTTTCATTACGTCCCTGGCCCCCCCGCTGGGCCGCGCACGTGCCGCCGGTCATGATTTGCATCCCCCCCTCTTGGACACCCCCCCTCTTGGCCGCTCCCGAGCTTGCGCGATTGGCCTCGCCGACGGCACCAGCGCTTGGCATCATCGCTCGGGCGTGTGCGTTTTTTCCTGCGGCGAGGACCATCGAGGAGCATCCTTGATCATGCGGCGAAAAGCCACGCACGACACAACAAACAAGTGCACAGGGAACAGATACACGTCCGAGCGACGGCCAGAGCGTGTTGGGGACCAGCGGGCTCCAGATTACCTCACCCTTCGTCCTGGCAGAGCGAAGCGTGTGCGTTGCAGCGAGCGGTCTCTGGCGCCGCCTCGATGCGCTTCTCGTCGTACACGGCCGGGATACCCGACATGGCGAACGCCACCCCCGTGGAGGCGTGAGCTGGCCCGACCCCCAGCCGTGCAGTGCCGCCACAAGTGCACGATCGTGGTGGTATCTTAGCCAGCGTGGACTGCACGTAGCGAGATGTTGCACTCTAGATGTGTGCGCTATGTTGTTCGAGCTGTGTTATGCAGCATGGTGGCTCAAGCTGGGTGGCGAAAGGCACGCGGTGCAACACAAATGGTGCACGCCGCGTGGCGCCAGCCGTGCGGCGCAATGTACGCGGGTATGCCACGTGGCGCAAGCTGCGTGGTGCACTGTGTACTGATGTAAAAATGTGTACACATGCGTATGTATAAAGATGTGTATATATATGTCTATGTTTATATATATATATATATACATGCGTATACATGTGTGTGTGTGTGTGCAAGCTTTCCATGCATGTGCCGTAAACTGCACACGTGTATAAATACATACATACAGACACCTGTACATTGCACCCGAGTGATGCGGTGCAGTGTGGGCAAAAGCTCTGCGGTGCACTCCGTGCGGTGCAGAAGCCGTGCGGTGCCAGACATCCCGGGGGGCAGCTCGGCGCAGCCCAACGGTGGCGGGCGCACGGGGCGCCCACGGAGGCTCCCACGGGCGGGCGAGAACCCTGGCCCACGCTCCCAGCTCGAGGCGCCCACGGGCGGTCCTCCCTCCTCCTCCTCCTCCTCCTCCTCCTCCTCCTCCGTCCTCCTTCCTCCGTCCTCCTCCGTCCTCCGTCCTCCTACTCCTCCGTCCTCCGTCCTCCTACTCCTCCTCCTCCCTCCTCCTGCTCCTCCGTCCTCCTCCTCCTCCTCCTCCTCCTCCTCCTCCGTCCTCCTCCGTCCTCCCCCCTCACTCCTCCCTCACTCCTCCCTCACTTCTCCACCTCCTCGGCGAAAGTCAAGCCCACCCTTCCAATTACTTGGAAGAGGAGCAAGGGAATCCCATAGTGCAGGAACTGTTTGGACAATGCTTTGAGGAAGAGTCGCAGGCGCGAGAGCCCCACTTTGAAGAAAGAACGCTACCTCCGTCGGTGTAACCGTGGGATTAGTTTTCGGACGAGTGTGCGCAGCGCCAAGGCGAGAGCCACATTTTGAAAAAGGACCGCCCTCCATCCGTGTAACTTTTGGGTACCGTTAAGATGTGTATGGGCAGCGCCAGCGCGAGAGACCCATTTTGAAAAGGCACCGCAAGGCACCGCCCTCCATCCGGGTAACTCTTGGGAGTTTCAAGCTTCAAGGCCGCAAAAGGGGATGACATCTAAGGCGAAACGCCCGGCCCGTCCTGACGACACGTCCGGGGATGCGACAGGGAGGAGATGTTTATACGGAAGAGGGGTGGATGAGGCGGAATATGAGGATCAGGAGAGGGGAGGTGGACAAGGATGACGAGGAGGAGGAGGACGATGAGGAGGAGGAGGAGGATTGCAGTGCAGTTCATTTGGAGCCAATGCGTTGCACTGAATTCCTTGTTTTTTGGGACAACCGACATGGGTACGGAAAGAATGGGTACAAAGACCGACAGCAGTTCTTGTCCATTCTGAGCAGGATTCGCTGTCGGCGTCGCCGCAGATTGTGCCCATTTGAAACAGAAGGCCGCCTGCCAAACAGCGGCCGCTGTTGATCCGGGACATCATTTGCTGTTGAGCATTGTGCCCGTTCTTTCCGTACCCATTTCGGGCGTCCAAAGTTTTGGGTTGAGTTTTGCGGATATGACTGCGCCGCCATGAGGTTCACTGCTTGAGTAGCTGTACCTTGCTACCAACCGATTTGACGTCTATTTTAAGCATACTTATCGTTGCCATTCCTGCTTCGTTGTTCATGCACTTTCAGGATGATGATGGTGATGATGAGGATGATGAGTATGAATCTGATAATGATGCTGATGCTCATGCTGAGGCTGAGGCTGATGCAGATGATGCTGCTTATGATGGTGATGCTGATGATGACAATGATGATGCTGATGTTCATGCTGATGCTGATGCCGCTGCTGATGCCGATGCTGGTGCTGATGATGACATGATGATGCTGCTGATGATGATACTGATGATGATGATGCTGATGATGATGATGATGATGCTGATGATGATGATGATGATCATGATGCTGCTGCTGATGAAGATGAAGATGATGATGATGATGATGATGATGATGATGATGATGATGATGATGATGATGATGATGATGATGATGATGATGATGATGATGATGGTGATGTGATGGTGATGATGGTGATGATGATGATGATGTGATGATGATGATGATGGTGATGATGATGATGATGATGATGATGATGATGATGATGATGATGATGATGATGATGATGACGATGGTGATGGTGATGGTGATGGTGATGGTGATGATAGTGATGATGAGCGGGAAGAGGAGTAGGAGGAGGATGTGGAGAAGTAGGGACATGATATTGGGGCGGTTAAGGCAGGGTGGGAGGGAGGAGGGCGGGCCGAGGAGAAGGAGGAGGAGGAGGAGGAGGAGGAGGAGGAGGAGGAAGGACTGACGGATGAGGGACGGAGGAAGGAGGAAGGAGGAGGGAGGATGTGGAGGCAGGATGACGGAGGCAGGAGCTGGCTCGACGAGGAGGACGAGGAGGAGAGACAGGGAGCGGGGCGAAGAGCCGCGGGCAGAGCGAGACGAGACGACAGAGAGCACGGGGGGATTACTGAGGAGAGGTGAACGGGGGTGGAGGACGGGGGGAGGGATAATGATGCGGGAGGAGGAGGGTGGGGGTGGGATCAGGAGGAGGAGGGGGAAGAGGGGAGGAGAGCGAGCAAGCTGGGCAGACGGACGAGGAGGCTCAAGAGGAGGAGGAGGAGGAGGCGGGGGAGGAGGATGGGAATGATGGCAAGGAGTGATGACAATGGCGAGGAGGAAGCGGGTGAAAAGGTTGCCGTCCGAGGGAGAAGACAGCGAGACGGAGGAGCTGGAACGACGAGGACGAGGAGGAGAAGGACAATGAGGAGGAGGAGGAGGAGGAGGAGGAGGAGGAGGAGGACTGGGAGGACTAGGGCTACGCCAGTGGGGTGGAGCTCACATCCATTTTGTATGGCTGGCTGGTGTGCTGATGGACCCATCTTGTCCTTTACGGCCGAGGTGTTAGCTCCAGGGGAAGTTTTGGGCTCCGTGTGCAGCACGTGTGGCGAGCTGGCCAGCACACTGCTTTGAAGCCGGGGGGAAGAGGGAGACTGGGCGACCAAGGAAGGACCGGGAGGAGGACGGGCGCCCCCGCCGCGCCGCCGAGGAGTTCTCAGGGATGAAGGTGCCGCCGTCGCACAGGGCGCGCTCGCACCCCCCTCGGCGCGGCGGCGGGCCGGGCGTCCGTTCAGCTCCCGCAGCTCTGGCTTCCTCCAGGGTGCTCCCCGCGCCACCCAACGTCCTGCTTCCTTGGTTGTCGTCTCCTCCTCCGCGTTCCTCTTCTACTCCTCCCTCCTCCCTCGTCCTCCTCCTCCTCCTCTGCCTCCTCCTCCTCAGTCTCCCCCAGGCGGAGGAAGCAGAGGACGAGGAGGAGGAGGAGGAGGAGGAGTCATCCCCGTCCATCCCTTCCTTTTTTCCCTCTCTCTTCCTCATCTATTCATCGTGCCCTCGTCTCCGACGCAATCACTCAACATGAATGCTACTTCCCTCTCTTCCCCGAAGACAGCTTTCCAATCCAGAAGTTCTCGGCGCTTCGAGAATGGTGTTCCCGCTGCAGCGTGGACCTCATCGTAGGATGTGGGCTTGGTTCGGGAGCATGTTCACCTAAACTTTCTTTCCTGCGTGTTCACTGTTTCATTATGAGGGTTCAATGTGTGTTTTTCATGCATATTTGTTGTTAATTTAACTGATTTGCAACGGTCGGTTGGTTGGGTGGCCGGGTCGCCGGTTGTCCCGTTGCCCGGTTGCCCAGTTTGCCGGTTGATTGGTTTGTTCGTTGGGTTGATCGGTTGGTTGGTTTGTTGTTTGGTTGGTTGTTTGGTTGGTTGTTTGGTTGGTTCGTTGGTTTATCGGTGGGTTGCTTGGTTCGTTGGTTGGTCGGTTGGTTCGTTTGTTGGGCGGTCGGTTGCGGTTGGTTGGTTGGTCAGTTGGTTGGTCGTCCAATCGGTTGGTTGATCGGTTGGTCGGGTGGATGGCGGCGCGTTGCGGGTACGGCATGGCACGTCATGGTTTGACTGGTTGATCAGTTGTCCTGGTTGCCTGGTAGACCAATTAGCTGGTTGGTTGGTTTGGCGGTTTGTTGGTTGGCCCATTCCATTATACTCCTCTCCTCTCACTGCACAGCAAGAGGGTGGAAACAACTTGTTTTCACTGTGTTCGTTACGTGGCAGCGCCTAAGGGGGTGGCGAATCAGCGATCAGATTGCACTCGCCACTTGGAAACGCAGCGGGGCGGAGTTTTTGTTCGCCCTCTGGCAGCCCCTCAGGGGCGAACAGACACGGGTACTACTTTACGCGCCATGCGGCAAGGCAGCGGAGCTGAACACTCGGTTCTGCTCTCTTCGCCACGGGGCAACGCAGCGAGACGCAGACAATAGCGCTCCACTCTTGCTCGTCGCGCGGCAACGCCCAGGGGGGCGCCACGATGCTCTTCGATTTGGGGGCCACATGCGAACCCTACCCCTACCCCCCACGATTTCTGAGGGGGAGGGTGGGGTTCACTTCGTTCGGGAGCTCCCGAGCGAAGTGAACCCCACCCTCCCCCTCACAAAATCGTGGGGGGGAGATTGAGCAATTGAAACAAAAACTGGATATAGGAATAGAAAGAGGAGGTACAGCGAATTATGAGACGCTGTGATTGATGAGATCAAGCAACGCGAATCAGAGGGTTCAAATGTGGCCCTCTATCGATGCTGCTCGCCACGCGGCACCGTGGCGGGGCGCTATCAGCTCCTGTGTGACTCTGCTCGTCACGTGGCGACGCCTGGGGCCGGAACAAGTGCCAGTCTGGTCTCGCCACGTGGCAGCGCCTGACGGGGCATCGCTCGGACGCGTGCATTTTTCCTTCGGCGAAGGCCATCGAGGAGCATCCTTGATCATTTGGCGAAACACCCACGCACGAAACCGAAAAAACACATGGAATGGACGTCCGAGCGATGGCCAGCTGACGGGGCGCGAACCAATGCGGTTCGAGTCCACAGTGCCGTTTTTAAGACATGCTCCGCGCGCGGATCATGTATTAAACATGCAGGGATTTAGTACAAAAAGCAATGACGAGTTCATGCATACATTTATTCATACATTAATCATGTATTAAGCTCCTATATGTTTAGATATCCCATGTATTAGAAATTGCCTTGTACTCTGCGCATGGCAACGCTGTAGGGTGAGGAGCATATCAATTACGTATACGCTTACTCGCCCAGTGGCGCCGCTTGGGTGCGGAGAATAGTCGCCATTCTACGCCTGGGGACGAACCACATGCTATTCTATTGTACTCGCCATGTGCCAACGCAGCGGGCGTCAAGCATTTTGATGTCAGGCAACTCGGCACGTGGCAGCGTTTTTGGGGCGGAGGCAAGGTACGATTCAATCATATTCGTTGCGTGGCAAGGCATTGGGGCGAAACGCACATACTATTCCACCCTTCTCGTCACGCCGCAACGCCCAGGTGGCGTAAACGAAATACTACAAACCATTCGCTACGTTGCAACAGAAGGGGGAGGAAGCAATATGACTCTACCCGCCACGTGGTAACGCAGCATGGCGGAACTTTATATTCGCCACGTGGCAGCTCCTGAGGGGCGGACCAACACGATTATGTTATGCTCGACACTGACATCGCAGCGGGGCGGAGAGCGTCCAATTCTTGTTCAATTCGCCAAGCCACAACGCAGCGGGGCGGGAACAGTACCATCAATGTTTCCCTACCTAGGCTCTGCCTAGAAGGGTTCTTACTCTGTTGGCTTAAAGGGGCCGGGCAGTGGAAAGCGCCCCGGGCGGTTCCCCCAGTCCCCTGGGAGCCAAGCAAAAGCAACAGCAACGGTAAAACCAAACGCGCGGTTCCCCCAGTTGCGCTCCTTGGGTGCCAAGCAAAAGCAAAAGCAACGGCAAAAGTGTATGCAAAAGCGAAGGCAAAGCAAAAGCGCAGCATAGCATAGCATAGCGCAGCATAGCATAGCGCAGCATAGTATAGCGCAGCATAGCATGCCATATCATAGCATAGCCTAGCCTAGCCTAGCTCAGCATAGCATGGTGCAGCATAGCATAGCATAGCATAGCATAGCATAGCATAGCATAGCATAGCATAGCATAGCAGAGCAGAGCAGAGCAGAGCAGAGCAGAGCATAGCATAGCATAGCATACCGCAGCACAGCATCCACTATTGCTGCTGCTGCTGCTGCTACTACTATTACTACTACTACTACCGATACTGCTACAACTACAACTACGACGATGAGGAGAAGGAGGAAGCCGGCGTTTACCGCTCCTACTAATGTTGCTTTGCTAGAAGCTCCAACTCCTAGGTATGGTCGCACCGGGATAATTTTCTCTCCACGTGGCAAGACCCGGGGGCGACACAAGACTATTCGATGCTGCTCGCCAGGTGGCAACGCAGCGGGGCGAGTTGTTTCTTTTTCTTGCAGTCAGCCCGCATACTGCGGATGAGCGACTTTCCAAGCTTACCGTTGCACCCTTCCCCTCCGGTCCATCCCTGACCGCTCTCGCAGGCCGCGCCCCGCCCGCAAAGTATCGACATGGTCTTCCCAGGCCCTTGCATCCTTGTCATGCGGTCTTCTTGTACGGGTTTAGCTGCACCCCCCTGGGGCGGGAAAATCACCAGTCCACTCTACAGTCGGGTCGCTGAAGCAGGAACCTTCTTCGTTGGGGAGGGCCTCTGTTCCTTCACTGTGTTTGCAGTTCTTGCTCAGGCTCTCCCCAGATTTTCTATGGGACATCGATGTTTGACTTATAGAGAAAAAGGAGCCTCGTTCCTGATTGTGCAGGCCTTGCGGCTGGTGCCGCCGACCCAGAACGACGACGACGACGACCACGACGACAACGACAACGACGAGCTGATGACCCTGCCACAGGTTCGGGACATGGAGCGGGCGGTGGAGGGAGGAGGGGGAGGAGGACGGACAGGAGGAGGAGGAGGAGGAGGAGGAGGAGGAGGAGGAGGAGGAGGAGGAGGAGGAGAAGGAGGAGGAGGAGGGTGGGAGGAGGCGGAAGCCTCGTTCCTGATTTGAGGTTTCCTGCGGCGGCGTTTCGACTCCCCTCGCCGCGCGGCAGTGCGCGTGGGGGCGCCGGCGGCCCGCGAGGCGGCGGCCGGGAGGCGGCGGCCAGACGCCGGCGCACGGGGCCCAGAGCCGGCATCCGTTGCGGCACAGCTTGGCACACCTCGGGGGCCCTAAGCGGTGTGTCACCACCCACCAAACCACCCCAACCCAACCCGAAGGCCTCAAATTGCCCTCCATTTCCGGTTGGGGGGGGTCGGGGAACACTGAAAAAACACATATGGAACCCGTACCCCCCCCAACCCGAAATTGGGGTCTTCGGGTTGGGTTGGGGTGGTCTGGTAGGTACTCAGTGTGGTGAGCACACCGTGCGGTGAGTCGGTGGGGATTCGGGGTCACCGCACGGTTTTGGGACTCGGGTCCCTCTCAGAGGACGTCTCGGGCGACAGGGGCCTCTGGGGTCCCAAGACCGTGCGGCGACGGACCGTGCGGTGAGGTCTTGGGGGATTTCGAGGTCACCGCACGGTCTGTCACCGCACCGTTTCGGGACTCCAAAACACCCCTCACCGCAGCGGTCACCGCCAGAACGACGATAGCAACGGCAACGATAACAGCGACAGCGATAGCACCGACGGCAGCGGCAGCGACAACAACAGCACAGCAACGAGAACAGCGTCAGCGATAACGACGACAACGATGGCATCGATTACGATAACAACGACAGCGACGATAACAACGACAACAACGGCAACGAGAACTACGACAACGATAACGACGACAACAGTGACAAATATAACGACAACCTAACAACGATATCCACAACAACGACAACGATAACAACGATACCAACGACATCCACGATGACAACATACCAACGATAACAACGGAAACAACGACAACGTTGACAACTATTACAACGACAACATCGAGATTATCGTTGTTATCGTTGGGATCGCACCTCGGGGGCTGGAACCGCTGGCGGCGGGCGCCCTGGCCTCGAGTCGGCGTCCAAAGGCCAATTTTCGCACACTGCTCACATTGATCGCACAATTGTTCTGATCGAACCTTCTGAAGATGTTTCCTGAGCCGTACAGAAAAAGTTCATCTTTCGGTATTGTTTCAATTGAGCCCGAGTTCCCTTGGCTCCCGACGTTCAGAACGGCACTGTCCGCCGTCCCCGCTGGCGAGGCCGTCATGGTCCTGTTCACCGAGGCCCCTCGTGTCGCTGATGTCGATAC
>CAUYUJ010022592.1:617929-635429 GCA_963575745.1 Prorocentrum cordatum | reverse complement strand
TCCCCACCCTCATTCCCCGCCATCATGCTCCTCCTCACTGCCAGCTCCATCATCCTCCTCACGACCAGCTCCAGAGGCCTCCTCGTTCCGCTTCCTCGTCCTCCTCCATTGCCAGCCTCGTCGGCCCCTTCCGTTTCCACAGTCTCCGACTCTCGTTCTGTTCTTTCTCCTCCCTTTCTTTCGTGGTCCTTCCCTTTTTCTCATCTGGAGGGGCAGGGGCGGGGAGGCGGCGGCGCCTCCCCCCTTCCCCTCCTCGTGGCCTCCGGAGTGCCCGCTGGCTCCTGGGCCCGCCTGCCCCTCCCCTCTCTTCGGAGGCCCTCGGGGCGTCCTCCCCTTTCCTTCCCTCTGGGGGCGGGGTCTTGGCCCCAGGCTCCGTCGCGGCGGGCGCGCGGCGCGGCGCGGGCGCCGCGCGTCGGAGTGAACTCCGCGGGCCTTCGGCCCCCTTTGGGGAGCGAGAGAGAGAGAGGAGGAGGAGGAGGTGGTGGAGGACGATGCGCGACGGGTGCGCCACGCCCTCTCCTGGATTTGGGTCGCCGAGGGCAAGCACGCCGTTGACCGGGCGCGGGGTATCCGAACTATGCCAGGAAGTGTGGAGTCAATTCAAAGCGGAAGTACGAGTGTGAGACAGAGGAAACGCGGACACGTGAAACCAGTATGGAACATGTGCGCATCTGAGTTCCACCATTTAGAAGCATCTGTTCCAAACATTGTGTCCAACCTTCTTTCAAGTGTCGCAAACAGGGCGAACGTGCTTCAGACGTTGTCCAAACTTTTCCCAACTCCCAGATCTGGGCGTTTTTTTATAGTTTCCCAAGTCTTTTTCAAACCTTGCTTAAGTTTCCAAATCCAGGCGTCATTTGTTGCGTTTCACTGATGATTTACATATGTGTTAAACTTCCAATTCTGGGCGTAATGTTCAACGTTGCGAATATGTTTGTCTTCAATCTTTTGCAAGCTTCCACACCAGTGTGTAGGTTTTCCTAACTTGTTTTGCCATGAACTTTCTTAAGCCTTCCAAGCCCAGGCGTAACTTTCAAACAACATATTTCAACTGTTTTCTGCTTTCGTCACACTTTTCCAAACTCTTCAAACTTCCAACTACGGGCATACTTGTCCCAAACCCTTCTCAAACATGTTTACATTCATGTTCAAGCTTTCTCAAACTTCCAAATCTGGGCAACTGTTCCAAACTTCCAACTCCTGGCAATACCACACTCATGTTTCGCCCGCTTTGCGATTTCAAAGTTTTTTCGTGTTTACTTCAAACTTTGAATGGAACCAGGATTTCAACAGTTTGCCTGCTCCGCGGCGACATAGCACTATATGCGGTGCAATGTACGCGGTGCAATCTGCGTGGTGCAGTGTAGGTTGTGCAACACATGTCGTGCAATGTATGCGGTGCAGTCCATGTGGTGCAATCGATGTTGTGCAATCGATGTGGTGCAAACATGTATTGCCATCTATTTGGTGCAATCAAGGTTATGCATTGCATGCTGTGCCATCTATACGGTGCAGTTTATGTGTTGCAGCCGACGTGGTGCAATGTAGTTCAACATATGTGGTACAACCTATGTGTTGTAGTACATGTGGTGAACTCAATGCCGTGACATCCTTGTTGTGCAATCTATGTGGAGCAACTCACTTGCCGAACTTGAAGTTGTCAACTCCACTGCTCGCGCAATCATCCCATCCACCCACCCGCAACTTGGTTTGCAAAACCCATGCGGGACCGAGCACAGATATCGCTCCGGGGTCGTCTTGGAGTCCTCGGGGGCGTCTCAAGAGCGCCCCAAGAAGTCCGGAGAAGCAAGACGGCCGATGACGACGACGACGACGACGGCGGCGACGACGACGCCGACGTCGACGACGACGAAGACGACGACGCCGACGCCGACGACGACGACGAAGACGACGACGACGTCGCCAACGAAGACGACGACGAGGGAGGAGGGAGGACGACGACGGCGACAACGACGACAACGACGACAACGACGACAACGAGGGAGAGGGAGGACGGCGACGACGCGAACGACGAAGAAGGAGGAAGGACGGCGACGCCGACGACGACAACGACGAGGGAGGAGGGAAGACGACGACGACGACGACGACGACACGACGACGACGACGGCGCCGAAATAGGAGGGACGACGACGAGACGCCGACAACGGACGACGACGACGACGAGGGAGGAGGAGGAAGGACGACCACGGCGACAACGACGACGGAAACGACCACGACGCCAAAGAGGACGACGACGACGAACACGAGGAAAGACACAGGACGACGTAGGCGACGACGACGACGACGACGCGGGAGGAGGGAGGACGACGACGACGACGACGACGACTCCGCAATAGCGCGCGCGCACGCTTTTGTTGAAAATCCGTGTTGCGAGACCTTGGGTTTTTGTAGGTTTTTTGGACGCGCGATTTTGAAATCCATCCTAGACCGATGGGTTTTGAAGGATTTCGGCGTACGCGCGCGACGACGCGCGCATCTGCTCTTCGTCCCGTTTTTTGCAGAGGATTCTCGCGACGGCACACGCGCAAGGGCGTTCGACAGATTTCGACATGCGCGCGCGACGCCCGTTTGGTAGCATGTTGTGAACATCTTGAAACACCACTGGTTTGTGTTAAGCTTTCGCAAGAGCTCGCGCGTAAGTTATATATACATATATATATACACACATCAAGATAGTATTACGAAACACTGTGGTTTTGTATGGTTTTTGGAAACTCGATTGCGAAATCCTTCCGGCGCCGAAGGTTTTTGAAGGATTTCGGCATGCGCGCGCAACGGCGCGCGCGTGTTCACTTCGTCCCGCTTTTGCAATGGATTCGTGAACAAGTGTGTATGTTAGAACAAGAAAATGTCACCGCATAGTGTTTTCACAAGGGAACCTCAGGGGGGGAACCCGGCTGGCCTGGGACATTGTGATTTCATAATTAGGATGGACATGTGGTCAGAATCGTATGTGATTTGCATACCCGAAAGGGGAGCGATAACGCCGGGGGGGGGTAGAGTCTATTCTCTGTTTTGAAAGGAGAGTCTGTGTGGCGGCGACGGGGAGGCGACGGGGCGGGGACGGCGGCAAACATAGCCGCCAGACCTGCAGACAGGTCCAGATGACGTGCGGCGACGGGGCGGCGATGGCGGCGACATATCGGCCAGACCTGCACGCAGGCCCAGACGACTGGTGGCGATGGGGTGGCGACGGGGTGGCGACGGGGTGGCGACGGCGGCGACGTAGCCGCCAAACCAACACGCAGGCCCAGTTCCTTAGACAGTTGGTAAGGACCCCTGACGAAACAGAGAGAGAGGGAGAGAGAGCGAAGAAGGGAAGAGGAAGAGGATCAGGAGGACCGTGAGGGGAGAAGAGAGGGACGCAGAGGAGGGCGAGGGCGAGAGGGCGAGAGCGAGCGGCAGGGAATATTATCGGACAATCACCAGGATGAAGCGCAATAGGAGGAGGAGGAGGAGGAGGAGGAGGAGGAGGAGGAGGAGGAGGAGGAGGAGGAACAGTAGCTGGATGATGAAAAGGAGAAGGATCAGCAGCAGCAGCAGCAGCAGCAGCTGCATCCGAGCGGCCACGATGAGCAGGAGGAGCAGCGGCAAGAAGGGCACGGTGGCGATTCAGTTTTGCGGGGCGAGATCAGCAGCAGCAGCAGCAGCAGCAGCAGCAGCAGCAGCAGCAGCAGCAGCAGCAGCAGCAGACGTGGTGGCGGCGACGCCAGCAGGACGGGGGAGGCAACGAAGATAAGCGCAGGGGCAGCAGCAGGGGCAGGAATTGCACCGGGAACAGCAGTCAGTGAAAGGCAGCGGCGGCGGCAGCAGCGGCCGCAACCGAGCGGGCCGAGCAGTGCGGGCGGGAGGCGAGGCGGCCTCGGGGGCCCTCCGGAAATCGGTGGGGTGGACGCCCGCAGCCCGCCGCCAGGCTGTCCTCAAGGGCAACGTGGGGCTCGCTCGGCGCTCGGCCGCTGGCCCTGGCTCCCGCTTCCCGCCCCCGCCCTCCTGCGACGTCAGCCCGCGCGAGTCTCCTCCTCGTCCTGCCTCTCGTCCCCCTCGTCCCTCCTCCTCCCTCGCCCTCCTGCTGTCCCTCTGCGTTCGTCCCTTGCCTCACGTGCTCCATCTCCTTCTTCCTCCTCCTCCTCCTCCTCCTCCTCGCCCTCGCCCGTTCTCCTCGTCCTCCTCGTCCTGCCTCTGGCCTTGGTGCTGCTCCTCCTCCAGTCGCCTCGTACTCCTCCCCCCCGCGTGCCTCCCCTGCTGCCCTGCCCTGCCCCCTCCCCCACCTCCCTCCTCCCCCTCCTCCCCCCTCCCCTCCTCCCCTCCTCCTCCCCTCCTCCTCCTCCTCCTCCTCCTCCTCCTCCTTCTCCTCCTCCCCTCCTCCTCCTCCTCCGCCCTCCTCCTCCTCCCTCCTCCTCCTCCTCCACCTCCTCCCCCTTCCCCCCCTGCTCTGGCGCCCGTGTCCTCGCCCCGAGAGAAAACGTGCGCCGCGCGCCGCCTGTTCGGCCTGGGCGCGCGCGTGCGCGCGCTGCGCTCAGGTCGGCACGCTGCAAATCGAGGGGAAGATCTCGGACATGGCGCCGCGCCGCTCCCCCTGAGTCCCGTCCTGCTGCAGGCAGAAGAGAGGCGAGGAAGAGAGAGGTGGGAGGAGGGAAGAGCGCGGGGAGTGGAGGAGGAGGAGGAGGAGGAGGAGGAGGAGGAGGAGGAGGAGGAGGAGGAGAGGAGGAGGAGGAGGGAGGGAGGGAGGGAGGGAGGGAGGGAGGGAGGCCGAGGGAAGCCGAGGGAGGCCGAGGGAGGGAGGGAGGGATGGAGAGGGATGGAGTGAGGGAAGAAAAAGGAGGAATGAGTGCGAGGAGGAGGAGGAAGAAGAGGAGGATCAATCCACATAACGCTAAGAAGAGTAACGATATCATGATACTACTAAGAATACAAAAGCTAGTAATAAGAAGACGAATGCGATTTGTATTAACAATAGAGTAATACTGAGACGAATGCCAATACGAATAATATTCGTGTTAATAATGCTACGGATTTTAGCTATAGTAAGAAGTAGAAACACAGTCATATTAGTAATACGATTACTACGAATATTCTTCTTAATAATAGCTCTAGTAATACCAATCGTCCGTAAGCGCTTCGCCCCCTGCCGCCAGACCCCCTCTCTCAGAATGGGACTTGCCAGAGCTGTGTTGGATGTCTGGGCGCTGACGTGAAGCAGTGTCGGGACTTCAGCTTCAGGGGCGCGAATCTTCAGTAATTTACGAGGGCCTCGAGGACGCAACTATTGCAAAAGCTACGAGGTTGTATAGCTTCGGGGACGCGAATATTGTATTACCTACCAGGGTTTATGGCCTCGAGGGCGCGAATCTCGCGTTAATTTAGGAGTATGTCTAGCCTCGGGGACGCGAACACGGTGTAATTTACGAAGGGTTTTTGGCTTCAGATACGCGAGTCCCGCGTAATATACGAGGGCTAGTGGCCTCGGGGACGCGAACATTACATAATTTACGTGGGTGTATGGTCTCGGTGTTGAGGAAAGGAATTGTTGAGTAGGCTACTCAACAATTCCTTTCCTCAACAATTTCGTTCATCCTACCTTCTCGCACGCTCGTGCCTGCAGCGATGTCTTCTTCAGGTGATGCCGGCGGCACCCGCGCGCCAGGTCCCCCAGCCAGGCACGTGTTTCAGGATGCCCGTCAGCCACATGCTTTTCAACCACGTTCGCCGCGTGCATCAGCGGGGAGGGCGAAGCAGCACCGGATCCACAGCCCATTGCATGAAATGGGCGCGGTCGAGGATGCCAGGGGTTCCAGTGCATTACGTCATCTATCGCAAGCACGTTTGCGCGCCGCCGATAGTTACCCACTGACTGGCTACGACTTCCAGAATATTTTCAACGAGCAGCTTTACCCGATCAGGGACGACATACACGCCATCAAGACACGGAGTGTCTCAAGCGGACCTCAAGGGCTCCATTGCACCGATCAACTCTGCCATCGAGGATATCACAGCACGTTTGGAGGCACTGGAGGTTCGGGACTCGCGGGCACCTAGACCGGGACCGACATCGGCGAGGACGGCGTCAGAGGCCAGCGTCGGTACCATAATGCAGACGAAGCTCCAGGAACTGGAACGAGAAGTTCAAGTAATCGAGCACCACGGAGGCCTACGTGCTTCCGCCAATGTGCACGATAAGAGGTCGGTCACTGCAGTTTTCGGCAACATCGACGGCCTCGACATGCTCAACACCGCCGCAGCATGGCTGAAGGACCAGCTCGCACTCTTTCAGCTCCGACTTCACAGATTCTGTACATAAAAGGTGACACAAACCACATTTTGCACGCTGGGTTCGGGGACGCGCTGGACCGAGATACGGCCGTTGCCCTCATCCGGAGTGCGAGTTTACAGCGCAACGGGAAGACGATTTAGGCATCCCCGGATCGACGTCAAACGGACCGCGCAGCGCAAAATTCTTGTTTTGGGTTCAAGGACACGATGAAAGAGCATCTGAACGTGCAATTCGTCGTCAAAGGCAACGACGAGATGGCGTTCCAGGTTCAGTCCTCGCCTGCTGAGCCAGGGAGTTTCCGCCACCTCGAAGAGAGAGCTCGCCGGCCTAAGCGGCTCCAGGTGGCCTCTCACTGGGGGCAGCCTCAAACTTCTCCCTGCCCATTCTCCCATCCTCCCTCCCCAGTCTTCCCTCCCCATTCTCCTTCTTCACATTCCTCCCTCCCCATTATCCACCGTCCGCCCTCCCCACTCTCCACCTCCCCCCCTCCCCATTCTCCTTCTCCACCCTCCTCCCCTTTCTCCTTCTCCGATCCTCCCTCTCCGTTCTCCTTCTCCACCTTCGTCCCCCCAGCGGCGCTGATGGTTGGCTGCCGGGACGTCCCTGGAGCGCGGGCAGGAGCGAAGGCTTCAGGGCGGTGGCGGGGGGGGGAGGGCGAGCACGCAGGCCGAAGGCTTCGTGGATGCCTCGCCGAGCCTCTTCGGGCGTCGCTTGAGAAGCTCCTGCAGTCTTCTCGGGGCGTCGCGGGTGCCTCTCTGGCGGCCCTGGGGGGGCTTCGGGGCGCCTCCAGGGGCCCCTCGGGGACTTCGCGGGATCTTCTGGGCACTCCAGGCGCTCCCCGGGCACTCTCGGGTGCCTTGGGGGCCATTTCGGTGCCTTCGCGGGGGAGTTCGATCAGGGAGAGAGGGGGGGGGGGGCGGGCTCGATGCCCCCCGCCCCCCCCGCCAGCAAACCTCGCGGGGGGCAGGCAGGAAACGCCGCGAACCAAAGGGGAACGCCAAGTCGACAGGAGACCAGCAGGCTCTACGCGACCCCGAGTGGGCGCGCCTTCATATTAGAATCGGCCTGTGCATGGCCGTCGTCAGAGGCCGGTCGATTGAGGGGTTGAAGAAGCAGCTCGACACGCGGCGCGCGACGAAGGCGACCGCAGGTCACCAGCGAAAGGATAGTGTGTTGGTATGCCATCACAAGAACGTTTTCAAACATAACGGGTGAAATGCTGACGCGCTTCGCGCTCGCAGTTCCAGAGTTTCGAGGCGTCGCGAATCACCTAAGTACGTCTATTCTGACGCAGCCGAACAGAACCCGCAAACCTAGAACGCTGTCGCGGGGGCCGAGCATTAGGAACGCGGTGCAGGTCTTGGTGGAGCGGGGGGAGTTCAAGGTCGGGGGCCCTGATTCACCGCTGAGCAGGATCAGTAAACACATGCCAACAGGAATGAGAACATCGGGAAGCTTCAGGAGATCTGGACTGTCCTAACATCGGTGTGCAGGGTTGCTTTGGGGTCAGCCTTGAGTGCAATATAGACGTGTAGCGCTCCGAGGGCCACGGGTCGGCCTACACGGAGTGGGGCGACCATGGGGTCGGTGCCAGAGCACGGCTCGAAGTGTTGGGGCTTTTAATCAAACCGCCGCGATGGTGCGTCGCGATTCTCTCCGAGGAAACATCCGCGGACACGTGCAGTTTTCGCCCCCAGCAGAGCCGAGGCCCAAGCATGTATATTGCGCTGTTGCAAACAATTTGTGCCACGCCCCCCCAGAAGGGTACAGGGAAAGCGATATATCAACATCATCGCCATCACAATCATCAACATCATTAGCATCACCATTACCACCACCAGCATCATCATCATCATGATCATCATAATCAGTGTCAGCCTACTCTTCCCAGCTATTTTCTTGTTATCCCAACCATCCTGTGGTGTTGGGTCTTCGTTTTGAAGAGATGGTCCCCGCGTTCCTCCTCTCCTCTCCTCTCCTCTTCCCTCCTCCCTCCTCCCTCCTCCCTCCCCCTCCTCCCCCTCCTCCCTCCTCCCCGCGTTTCACCCACCCAGTACAACGTTTCGTGGCCCCGTAGGGAGCCCCACCGAAGGTCCCAGTGCTACCGTCCGCATCCGTCTCGCACACCCAGCACAACGTTTCGTGGCCCCCTCCTCCCTCCCCCCTGCGTTTCACCCACGCAGTACAGCGCTTCGTGGCCCCATAGGGAGCTCCACCGAAAGTCCCAGTGCCACCGTCCGCATGCGTCCCGCACACCCAGTACAGCGTTTCGTGGCCCTTTTCCTCCCTCCTCCTTGCGTTTCACCCACCCAGTACAGCGCTTCATGGCCCCATAATGAGCCCCACCGAAGGTTCCAGTGCTACCGTCCGCATGCGTCCCGCACACCCAGTACAGCGCTTCGTGGCCCCATAGGGGGCCCCATCGAAGGTCCCATAGCTACCGTCCGCGTGCGTCCCGCACGGCCAGTACAGCGCTTCGTGGCCCGATGGAGGGACCCGCCGACGGCCCCAGTGGGACCGTCCGCATGCGTCCCGAAAACCGAATTTGGCATTCTCACCCAGCCAGTACAACGCCTCGTGGCCCCATTGGGAGCTACCGAAGCCCCCAGTGGGACTGTCCGCATGCGCCCCGAAAATTCAATTTGGCACTGTCACCCGCCAAGTACAACGCTTCGTGGCCCCGTAGGGAGCTCCGCCGAAGCCCCCAGTGGGACTGTCCGGGTGCGTTCTGAAAACCAATTTTAACATTTTTTCACCCACCCAGTACAGCGCTTCATGGCCCCTTGGGGGCTCCACCGAAGCCTCCAGTAGGACCGTCCGCATGCGTCCGAGGAAACCTAATTTGGCATTTTCGCCCACCCTGCACAGCGCTTCGTGGCCCCATAGAGAGCTCCACCGAAGCTCCCAGTGGGACCGCCCGCATGCGTCACACACGCACACACAACCACACACACACACACACGTGAATTTGGCATTTTCACCCACCCAATACATCGTTTCGTGGCCCCATAGGGAGCTCCACCGATGATGCCCCCCAGTTGGACCGCCCGCGTGCGTCCCACACACCCAATGTGGCATTTACCCACCCAGTACAGCGTTCCGTGGCCCCATAGGGAGCTCCACCGAAGCCTCCAGTGGGACCGCCCGCATGCGTCACACGCACACACACATACATACAATTTGGGATTTTCGCCCACCCACTACAGCGTTTCGTGGTTCCATAGCTCCACCGAAGCCCCCAGTGGGACCGCCCGCATGCGTCCTACCCACACAACACACAACACAACACACAACACAGAACACAGAACACAGAACACACACAACACACAACACACAACACACACAACACACACACACAACACACACACAACACACACACCACACACACACAATTCGGCATGTTCACCCACCCAGTACGGCGTTCCGTGGCCATTGTGTTACCGCCCGCATGCGTTCCCCCCCACCCAGTGCAGCGCTCCGTGGCCCCAGAAGGAGCTTCACCGAAGCCCCCAGTGGGACCGCCCGCATGCGTCACACACAATTCGGCATACTCACCCACCCAGTACAGCGCTCCGTGGCCTTCGTGCTACCGCCCGCATGCGCTCCCCCCCGCCCAGTGCAGCGTTTCGTGGCCCCATAGGGAGCTTCACCGAAGAAGATACTCAGAAATGTGGTACCCACAACTGCATATAGTTGGCCCTTTGCCAGGATGATTGTTTCTTCCTCTTTCTGCTCTTCGGTTCCTGCCGTACCCCAAGGTAGACGAGTGTGCCTACGAGGGGAAGTGGCTACTGCACGCCTCGGCGAAGGCTCCCCGGCGGCCGCTGGAGTGGCATGGGGGGGGGGCGATGAGGGAGAGGGCGAGGACGAGGGAAAGGAGGACGGAGAGAGGGAGGGAGGGAGGGGGAGAAGGAAAACAGGGAGCATGCATGTTGTCGTTTCCTGCCCAGCCGTGGGTGGGGGGTCCTGTGGACGTCCCCTTGGAGGCTTCTCTGACGTCGCACGGCGCGCCCCGGGGAGATGTGCAGATATTGGAACGTGCGTGGGTGCGCCTGGCTGGCTTCGGGCAGCGCTGGGACATCTTGATGTCGTTCTGGGACGGTCGTGGCTTTCCGACAGGTGCCGAGACAGTGAAAGTGCAGTGGAAACGACACACGGTAGGTTTGTATCGTGTCGACGTGGCAGCTACCCTGCCGCGGACATTCAGGTTGAACTCCGCCAGTTGACCACATTCAGCCAACACAGGATGACCTTGCGATCGAAGAACCGCCGATCATTCAAGATTGAACGATCCACGTGGTGTCAGAAACCAGCATCGCCGAAGTCGCCACGGCACGAACTTACCGTGTGGGGGATGTGCTAAGGATGCGCGCGTCGAGGCCGGGGGAGTGCGCGGGGCGTCGTCTGGAAATTACAGAGGCCCTACCAGACAGCTGGCGAGCACTCCAACGTGCCCAATCGAGCCGCTGGCATGCTGGTTGGTTTTCACACGTATTCGGTATCCCCGGGTACAGTCTCAGTAATGAGGGTGCTCAGAGTTCACCATTACTAGAGGTCATTCGGTGCTCCTACTCCGTAGTACGAGTGGTGTCACTCGCCAGTACAATCGTTAATGCTTATGGTGCTAGTGCCACTGGCATTTCTATGCCCATTCTCGATAGTAATCACACGTAGAACGGGTGCAATGGATAAATATTTGTATATATATATATATATACACATAATATCCTTAGCTTTGCATGTGCATGTGTGTATATACACATGTGTATATATACATACATACATACATACATACATACATACATACATACATACATACATACATACAGACAGACACACACACACACATACATACATACATACATACATACATACATACATACATACATACATACATACATACATACATACAAACAAACAAACATACATACATACATACATACCTACATACATACATACACACATACATACATACATACATACATACATACATACATACATACATACATACATACACACACATACATACATACATACATATACATATATATACATATATGTCTTAATATATGTATGTTTATGTGCGTGCATATATATATATATATGTATATATATATATATGTATGTATGTATGTTATCTCTATGTATAGCCGGTGGAAGACATCTGTGGCCAATATCCACGCCCCGACCCTCAAATTTGGGCACACCCTTCCGGGGTCTCCCAGAGGGGCCCCAGAGGGCCCATCAGCCCCAACTTGGCACCAGGATGACCCACGCTTCATCTGGGAGGTGACAGTCCTGAAAATGAAGGGCCCTTGAGGGGCCTAAGAGCTCTCAGATGGCCTCCAAGACGGACCAAGGGGGCGTCGGGAAGGCCATGACCCTTCAAGCGCAGGGCCCAAGCTGACTCTAAAGTCGCCCCAGGGCCCCTCAAAGACGGCCCCGAGAGTACCACATTGCTAGGAAGCATTGCGTGTCCTCTTGTTTGCGGCTTCCTCACCCTTTGGGCTCCGACAGGGTCGTGGGGGCCTCAAGCTGGCTCCAGGAGAGCCCCAGGAGGGGTTCAACACGGGTCCATGAGGCCCCAAGAGGGCCCCGATACTCGAGTAGGGGATCGATTACAGAATTGGTTTACCCCAAAATTGATTTTGCGATCCCCTACTCGAAACACAGCCCCAGCACGCTCCCCCCCCAAGTTGCGCCAAAGAGGCACAAGAGTTCATCAACAGGCCCAGGGAGGCCCCACGAGAGCGACAGGAAGCCCCCCTGGGCTCCCCCCAAAAGGCCTCCAAGGGCTCCTCCCTGGGCTCCTCCCCCTAAGAGGCCCACCCGGGCTCCTCCCCCAGGCGGCCCCAAGAGACCCCCACGAGACCCCCTCCTTCTCCTCCTGTCGTCATCCCCCACTGATGCCGAAGGTGGCCAGGAAACTCATTAATGGGCCCCCATGAAATCGAATCGTTGAACTCTAGGAGTAAAATGGAGACCCAGAGGATCTCAAGGGGACCATTGGACGGCGCAATCGCTTAAAATTCCATTTGAGGCCACACATAACGAGCACATTCCGCTACGCAGCGCTAGCGCGTTGTGGTCTTCTATACCCGTGTGGAAATGTATTCGCGATGATTCTTGCGATTCCATGGCGCTGGTACACAAATCCCGCGATCTTTGGTTGTTGAGAGTCGACGTCAAGAGTCCCATGGCCCGCTTGTCTTAGCCATGGCGATTTTCCGTCGCGAGTGGATGGTGTCTCATGAACGGTACCACATGCGTCATGTGGTTCGTTGGAATTGGTCCTCGATGCTGCACTTCGCCGGTGGCAGTCCTGGGTCATGCATGCTTTCGTTACGATTCGCCGTCGGCAGTCCTGGGTCCCATCCCCCCTGGCTATTGCGATTCGCGGTCGATGGCGGTGGGTGTCATATGGTTGGTGTCCTAGGACGGGCACCAAATCCTTCTCCACCCAAACGTATCTCTCCTCCTACAGTCGGGGCCCTGAAGAAGGAACCCTTTGCGTTGGGGAGGGGCTCCGTGTTCCTTCATTGTTTTACAGCTTGCCTCAGGTTTTCCTTATGTTTTCGATCGGAAATCGAAGTTTAACTTATGGAAAAAAGGGGTCCCGTTCCTTATTTAGGGTTCCTTAGGTCAACGCCCCGACTGTACTCGCCCTCTTCATCTCCTCCTCCTCGTCCCTCTCGTCTCGCTCCTCCTGGCTCCTCGTCCTCGCTCTCCACGCTCCCATTTCCCCCCCCCACACCCCCAGCTTCCTCCGTCCCCGTTGCCGCCATCGTCGCAGCCTCTGTCGCAGCCCGTCTGTGGAGGAGAAGGAGGAGAAGGAGCAGCAGGAAAGGAGAAAGGAGTCGACTTCGACTGGACAAAAAGCGCGCCCTCGCGAAGCGTTATATATGCAGAGAGGGAAAGAGGCAGGGAAGGAGAGAGGGAAAGAGAGAGAGAGAGAGTCCACGTGTGTGTGTGTGTGTGTGTGTGTGTGCGCAGAAAAAGCGAGAGAGGGATAACGAAACAAGACGAGAAAGAGAGAGAGAGAGAGAGCGAGAGAGAGAGCGAGCGAGCGAGAGAGAGAGAGAGAGACACAGATAAACAGAGGTAAGTAGAGAGTGAGGGAGAGAAGACCATGACCTTGCGCGAGGGGGTTTGGAAGGATGTCATGCAGTAGAGTGGCACCATGGCGTCGGAAGTTGGTTTGGTGGGTGCGTCCTTGGTGGATGCCTCTGCGATGGTGTCCCGTAGTGCTGCTGGTGGTTGTTGTGTTGCTGCTGGTGCTTGGTGCCACAGTCGCTGCGCGCAGGTGACCTGCACTCCGAGCCCCAGCATGTCGGCGCCAGCCCACCGCAGCCCCTGCCAGCTTGAGCTTGTCTGCCTTTCATCCGTTGGCATTGGCTCTCTTCGCGTATCGCCACCAGCCCAACCAGAAACAACCAGGCGAGGTGCCTTGCCCAGGGGAGAGCAGGAGCCAGCAGTGGAAGAGGCATTAGGGGGGGGTGTCGGCCGCCACACCAGAGATCGGGATCAGCCCGAAGAGGGCACCCGAGAGGGCCTCGGGAGGCCAAACACATTGATATCCCGAGGGTTTTTGCATGTTCTTCGGGTTCCCCCCCTTTCAGTCCCAGAAGGGTCCCAGACGGCCCAAGAGGCCCCAAAGATCGTCCCAAGACGGCCCCAGAGACACCCCAAAGGGGCCCACAACGGTCCATGAGGCCCCAACGATCGTCCCAAGACGGCCCCAGAGGCAACCCAAAGGAGCCGAAAACGGTCCAAGAGGGCACCCAGACGGCCCAAGAGGGGCCCGATACGGCCCAAGAGGGCCCCCAGACGGCCCCAAGAGAGCCCCAAGAGGACCCCAAGAGGCTCCCAAGCGGGCCCGAGAGGTTCCCACGAGGGCTTGAGGACAGCCCAAATGGGCCCCAAAACGGCTTGAGAGAGCAACAAGACGGCCCAAGGAGGGCCCGAGAGAGGCCCAAGATGCTCCCAAGAGACGCTATGTCGTCGTCATCAGCATCAACAGTATTATCATAATCTTCATTCGTGTTTTATCGCGCTCTGGTGCCTTCCCAAGATACCAACACGACCTAGTTCTCCCTGAAGAGGCCTCCTGCGGCTTCTAGATAGTCCTAGAGGGCGCCCAAAATGCCACCAAGATGCCCCAAGAGAGCCTCCAGACGGGGAGACAGAAAGAAAGAACGGGCAAGCCAGCGACATCTCGCGCTCCGAAAGTAAATGCGCCTGCCGTCCCCGTGCCAAGCAGGTGACGGAAAGCGCGCGTTAGCGTGCGGTCCGTTGGTCGGAAGAAATTGGATTTGGGGGAGTTCGAGGGGGGTGGCATCGCGAGCCCCGGATGACGGAAAGCGCGCGTTAGCGTGCGGTCCGTTAGTCGGAAGAAATTGGACTTGGGGGAGTTCGAGGGGGGTGGCATCGCGAGACCCGGATCTAATTGCCCTCCCGCCTCGTTTTTTATCGAGTAGGACGGCCTTCGGGGCTTAAAAACAGCGTTTCGCTCGAGACATCATCGGAAAACGCTTCTTGGGCGCTTCTTGGGCCGTCTTAAGCGCCTAAGACAGCCCAAGAAGCGGCCAAGACGGCGCCCGGCCCAAGACGGCCCAAGAAGCGCCCAAGACGGCCAAGAGCTCTCCAAGAGAGCCCAAGACCGCCCAAGGCGGCCCCAAGACGTCCCAAGAGGCCTCCACGACGCCCCAGGAGGCGCCCACGAGGCGTCCCAAGAGGGCCAAGAGGCCAAAATCATTGATTCTCTGGAGGAAAACGTCCATTTTTAGCATATACGGCTTTTCGCCTTTCATGGCGTTGAAGACGGTCCAAGAGGCCCCCAAGACCGCTCCAAGACGGCCCAAGATGTTCCCAAGAGGCCCCCAAAATAGCCCAAGAGGGCGCCAAGACGGGCCAAGAGGCGTCCAAGACTGTCCAAGAGGTCCCCTAGAGCGCCTCAAGAAGGCCTAAGAGGCCCCCAAGAAGGCCCCAAAACGGCCCAAGAGGGCGCCAAAACGGCCCAAGAGGCGCCAAGACGGCCCAAGACGGCGCCAGGACGGCCCCGAGAAGGCCCCAAAGGCCCCCGAGAGAGCCCAAAGACGGCCAAAGGCAGCCTAGTCCCTTCACCCCCGCAGAGGCCCCCGAGAAGCCCCCAAAGGTCCCCAAGAGGCACCCAAGAGGCTCCCCAAGAGCCCCCCAAGAGGCCCAAAATACTCCCAAAGGATCTTAGCACCGCGGCTTCCAAGAGCGAGCGGTGACGAAATCGAGCTGATAAGACCAAAGCTCCCAACAAAGAGCTGCGGCGTAATAAGTTTTTGACGCCAGGGCACAGGGACGGGCGGCAACGCGTGGACAACGAGCGGTCCACGCAAGGAAAACGCGGGGTCCTGGAAAGCTGGCAGCCCAAACGCGGAAAACGCAACGCGACCCGACCGCCCCCTCAAAACAAGAAACGCGCTCAAAGAAAGCTCCGCGACTCTCCGAGGCTGAGATAGGACAAGAGCGAGGGGAAGGGAGTCAATAAGAGGTGTAAGAGCGGACGAGCCAGCCCCGTGCCAAGCAGGTAGGACGGCCTTCGGGGCTTCAGAACAGCGTTTCGCTCGAGACATCATCGGAGAACGCTTCTTTGGCGCTTCTTGGGCCGTCTTAGGCGCCTAAGACAGCCCAAGAAGCGGCCAAGACGGCGCCCAAGACTGCCAAAGACTGCCCAAGTAGCGCCCAAGACGGCCCAAGAGCGCTCCAAGAGAGCCCAAGACCGCTCAAGGCGGCCCCAAGACGTCCCAAGAGGCCTCCACGACGCCCCAGGAAGCGCCCACGAGGCGTCCCAAGAGGGCCCCAAGAGGCCAAACTCATTGATTTTCTTAAGGGCAACGTGCATTTCTAGCATCTACGGCTTTTCGCCTTTCATGGCGTTGAAGACGGTCCAAGAGGCCCCCAAGACCGCCCCAAGACGGTCCAAGTTGTTTCCAAGAGGCCCCCAAAATAGCCCAAGAGGGCGCCAAGACTGGCCAAGAGGCGCCCAAGACTGTCCAAGAAGCCCCCAAGAGCGCCCCAAGAAGACCCAAGGGGCCCCCAAGAGGGCCCCAAAACGGCCCAAGAGGGCGCCAAGAGGGCCCAAGAGGCGCCAAGACGGTCCAAGACGGCCCCAGGACGGCCCCAAGAAGGCCCCGAGAGGCCCACAAGAGAGCCCAAAGACGGCCAAAGGCAGCCTAGTCCCTTCACCCCCGCAGCCCAGAAGCTCCCAGGAGGCCCCCAGAGGCCCCCGAGAAGCCCCAAAAGGTCCCCAAGAGGCACCCAAGAGGCTTCCCAAGAGCCCCCCAAGAGGCCCAAAATACTCCCAAAGGCTCTTAGCACCGCGGCTCCCAAGAGCGAGCGGTGACGTAATCGAGCTGATGGGACCAAGGCTCCCAACCGAGAGCTGCGACGTAATACGTTCTTGACGCCAGGGCACAGGGACGGGCGGCAACGCGTGGACAACGAGCGGTCCACGCAAGGAAAACGCGGGGTCCTGGAAAGCTGGCAGCCCAAACGCGGAACACGCAACGCGACCCGACCGCCCCCTCCAAAACAAGAAACGCGCTCAAAGAAAGCTCCGCGACTCTCCGAGGCTGAGATAGGACAAGAGCGAGGGGAAGGGAGTCAATAAGAGGTATAAGAGCGGACGAGCCAGCGATCTCGTGCGCTCTGAAAGTAAGTGCGCTTTCCGTCCCCATGCCAAGCAGGTGACGGAAAGAGCGAGGTACGAGCGAGTGACGTTGAGTAGGGGGCGAATCCCTTCTTAGGGGGGGTCCAGGGGGGGTGCGAGGCCCGCACGTATGGTCTAATAGCCCGTTTCCCTCGTATTTTTTCTAGCGAAGCGGCTCCCGGGCGGCTCCCATGGCCCGCTTCTTCCCCAGACGGGCCCAAGACGGCCCAGAGGCCCCAAAGGTCGTCCCAAGACGGCCCCGAAGGTGCCCCAAACGGGCCCAAAACTGTCCAAGAGGGCCCCCAGACGGGCCTAAGCCGGCCTAAGAGGCCCCACATATCATCCCAAGACTGCCCAGAGGCGCCCCAAAGGGGCCCAACACGGTCCAAGATGGCCCCCAGACGGCTCCAATACGGCCCAGAGGGCCCCGAGGGTCCTAAGAGAGCCCAAGAGGGCCCCAATAGGCTCCCCAGCGCGCCCGAAGAGGAGGAGGGGGAGGAGGAGAAGGAGGAGGAGGAGGAGGAGGA
>CAUYUJ010022592.1:572475-617829 GCA_963575745.1 Prorocentrum cordatum | reverse complement strand
GGCTCAAGGCATCCCAGTTCAGGCAGACCTGGGGCAGCTTCCATCTTGTCCGTAATCTAACTACACACGCGAAAACATTTGGCTCGCGGGTCCCTTCCTTTCTGTTCCGTGGTATGGCGGTCCAGAAGGCACCTTGGACCGTGCGGTCCGCGGTTGCATTCGTCCTCAGCATCAGCGTACCCATTGCGACCTCGATCGATGTGAGTTCCAAGTCGAAGTGTGCAGATGACGACGCCCACATTATCGCGTTGGCCAGCGGCATCGGCGTCAAGATCAGTGGTTGTACTGAGGTACAGCCTTATTGCGAAGATGCGGCGTATGGCAGCACTGTGCAGGCGACCTGCCCTGCAACGTGTGGCCTCTGCAGGGTGGCCAGCCCCAGCAGTTCCCAGGCGGCGAAGGTGCTGATGGACAGGAGCTTCAAGGGTTCCCAGGTCGCGGATGATCAGCAGTCTTTGGACAGGTCTCTGGCGGCGAAAGGGCCCGACCCGACACCGAGGCCGACGCCGTGGCCGACGCCGTGGCCGACACGGTACCCGACGCCGAGGCCGACGCCGTGGCCGACGCCGTGGCCGACACGGTACCCGACGCCGAGGCCGACGCCGTGGCCGACGCCGAGGCCGACGCCGTACCCGACGCCGAGGCCGACGCCGTACCCGACGCCGAGGCCGACGCCGTACCCGACGCCGAACCCGACGCCGAACCCGACGCCGAACCCGACGCCGAACCCGACGCCGAACCCGACGCCGTACCCGACGCCGAAGCCGACGCCCTACCCGACGCCGAACCCGACGCCCTACCCGACGCCGAACCCGACGCCGAACCCGACGCCCTTCCCGACGCCCTACCCGACGGCCTTCCCGACGCCCTACCCGACGGCCTTCCCGACGCCCTACCCGACGGCCTTCCCGACTCCCTACCCGACGGCCTTCCCGACGCCTTTCCCGACGGCCTTCCCGACGTCCTACCCAACAGCTTTCCCCACGCCCTACCCGACGGCCTTCCCGACTCCTAGCCCGACGCCCAGCCCGACATATCCTCTGGGTTGGCCAACGCCACAGCCGACGTTTCCTCCCGCAGCTCCTATGGCGGGCGGAGCTGCCGGAGGCGTGGCTGCCACGGGCGATCCCCACCTTCAAAACGTTCACGGCGAGCGGTTCGATTTAATGCAGGCGGGCCAACATGTTCTGATAAACATCCCTCGTGGAGTGAGCGCTGAAGACGCATTGCTTCGTGTGCAGGCCGATGCGCGCCGCTTGGGTGGAAGTTGTTCGGATCTGTATTTCCAAGAACTGAACATTACAGGCTCTTGGGCAGAGGCTAAGCAAGTTGGAGGGTATCACTACGGCGTACGGCAAAGCGTTACGACGATTCCGCAATGGGTTGTTATTGGTCAGGCAGAGCTGAAAGTCGCCCATGGACGCACAGAGAGTGGCATCCTGTACTTGAATGTGTATGTGAAGCATTTAGGGCGATCAGGGTTTGCCGTCGGAGGTTTGCTGGGGGAAGACGACCACAAGGACGTGATGACTCCCCCGGCGTCTTGTACCAAACACATTCCTTTGGTAGAAGTAGTGACGAGTAGCCAGGTTCCTTCCTCCGAGTCGTCAGTTGCAACGGCAACCTTCGCGTGACCATGCGGGATATTTTGGAAACGCGGTTAACGACAAGCACTTCCTTTCTTGCGACGCATGCGGTAGTGCTCTCCTGCGCCATGGAAAAAGAAACACCTTGCTTGGCCTACATGGTGCCCTGGTTTTCTTTGTTTTCGGAGGTGTTTTGCGATTGCAAGCAGTGACGGGCCTCATGGTTGGGTTCCTCTGGTTCCTCGCTGAGGCTTCTCGTTGTAGAGCTTCCTAGGTACGAGGAGATCCCATGCTTTTTCGTTTCCAGGGCGCGGCCAGCTGGAAGCAGGACCCTGCGCACTAGTTACAACATTCGTCGTCACGTGTGAAACGCGTTACCGTTTTTTTCATGCTGTAGCAGTCGTACTGGCTCTGGCGATGTTGGGCTCGGAAAGGACACGTTCGATTCGGTCAAAGGGTAGTTGTGAAGAGTGCACTCCCCTGCCCCTCTGCCGCCCGTGCCACCATGTGTGTAGGTTGTACACGCTTGTCTTGTTTTGTGGCATGCACGCTGCCCGCCGCTGTTTTGGCCCTAGTCCTAGGGCCCTGGGACGCACCCGCAGTTGGACTGCCGCGCGGTCTTTGCTGAAAACAACTGCACTGACATTGGTAGCGGAGCTAGTAAGCTCCAGCGGACGCACTGCGTGCTCTGCTTCGGTGGTTGTGACCACCCGCGTGGGCCGCCATGGCTACCAGCCACGACGGCTCAGACGTGGAGGCTGCGTCCTCCGCAGGCACAGGTCCCCCGGACCTGCGTGCAGTCCTGCGCGTGATGGCCGAGACCCAGCGGGAGCTCTTGGCCTTGCATCGGGATCGTGGCGACGGCGGTCCCAGACGTACACGTCTACTGCTGTCGCAGGTGAGGCTCCCAGAGTTCGATGGTGGAGTCGGTACGAGTACTAAGAAGTACCGAGAGTGGCGCAATGAGGTTGAAGTCATCCGCAACCTCAATCAGCTCTCAGACGTGGAGCTGGGCCTGATCATCTACAGTCAAGTGACAGGTCGAGCCAAAGAGCTCATCGAGGTGCTTGACGCGTCGGACCTCCGACGCGAGGAGACGCTCGAGACCATCTTTGCTATCTACGATGACGCCTTCGAGAAGATGGATCACGAGCGCCTCGATCAGGTGCATCAGGATTGGGAGCGAGCACACCGTCGAGCTGGGCAGCCGATCATGGATTGGACCACGTACCTGCGCAAGAAGCGCATGGAGTTGCAGCTCGAGGATCCCACATCAGCGATCAGCGATCGCGCATTGGCAAGCACGATGCTTCGTGGCGCTGGACTGTCGCAGAAGGAGCGAGCGCAGGTGCTCTTCAACTGTGGCGGCATCTACGACTCGAAGCGGATGGAGGTTGTGCTGACGGCAGCCTATTCGAAGGTGCACGACACCGAGAAGCGCTCAGTGCTCCCTCGCCGCTCGCCGTTTGCGGCGCAGCGTGAGCACGGGCGCTCCTCTGGGAGTTCGGGCGGTCGCTATCCGCACCCTCCCATGGCTCGTAGGCCATGCGTGCTGCGAGGGCGCCCTGGCCAGCACGTACACGAGGTAGAGAACGGCGAAGACTACGATGAACACCACGGCGACCTCGAGGAGGCGCAGCATGACGAAGATGAAGCAGACGACCAGGACGATGGAGACCATGGAGGGGCCGATGGCACCCTCTTCGAGGACGGCGCTGAGGTCGACGAGGAGCTGGTGTCGGACAACGACGGGCCTGACGACGAGGAGTACGAGGCACCGGAGGATCTTCAGGAAGCGTTCTTGGCCGGCTGGAGGGCCAAGCAGAAGACGGCGGCACAGCGTCAGAAGCGCGGGTTCGTTGCTCCTCGGCAGCGGGACCCCAAGAAGATCAACGCCAGCGGCTCCTTCCAGGCTGGTCGGAAGCCGACAGACCAGCGCAAGGCTAACAGCCGGTGTGCTGACTGCGATCAGCCTGGCCACTGGCGTGGCGACCCGGAGTGCCCCAAGGTGAAGAGTGGCGAGCGCGAGCCGTGCAACAAGATCGGGCCTAAGAATGGCCAGCCAGCGTCGCCCAACCAGCGGACCTCTGTGAAGCCGCCGGCGCCTAGGCAGGTGCATGGGCCGATCGTCCACTGGGTTGGCATGGCAGGCAGTGCCGAGGAGCGTCGTGGCCGCGCTCCATGGCGCCGTGCTCCCCAGTCGGTGCCTGCCCAGAGGCATCCAGTGGAGGGTCGAGCGGACGCGCCAGAGCGGATCATTATGCACCCCAGGCCCAAAAGCATGCCTGCGCCGAGCCTACGCCAGGACGCCGACGACGGCCCAGGGGCCGCACAGAGCAGTGATGAACGCGCGCGCGCCCGTGCCAGGCGCGGGGAGGATCAGGAGGACGAGGATGCTGTCGTGCGTTGCCATCGCAGTCTGGCCAACACCCACGCAAAGGGGCACAGCGTGGAGTTGGAGTTTCCTGACCTTGCCACGGTCCATCACTTCGTGGAGCGCGTGACGAACAAGAAGCCTATCTTCTTCAAGCAAGGCCGCTTCGAGAGCCTCGACTTCGTCCAGGGTCGGCTCGTGCGCCTGCAGCTGACCACATCGAGGCCTTGTACGGCGGCTGAGGTGGATCTCGACGAGATCACGGCAACTATATTCAAGATCGTGATGGGCGGCAATCGTGATACCAAGCCCCTTGACGATCGGCGCGGTGAAGGCGGGAGTCGTGACACCAAGCAGCGTGAAGATCATCATCGAGATCGTCGGGACGACCGCCAGCGTGATCGGGGAGCTGTTCTTCGCGAGCCTCGCGCCCCTCCTCCGCCCGAGGCGGAGGCTTCCTCGCGTTCAAGGTCGCGGAGTACACCAGGAGGCCGCGGTGTGAAGAAAGAGAAGCGGAGTCCACCAGAAGACCGCGGTGAGAAGGAAGAAAAGGAAGAAAAGGAAGAAAAGAAAGAGAAGAAGAAGAAGGCGAGGAGCAGCAAAGAAGAGAAGAAAGAGAGAAAGAAGGCAAGAAGCAGCAAGGAGGTGAAGAACGAGGACGAGGCCAGCGAGGATCCTGAGGCCACCGAGGACGACAACGACCAGCGGCGTGAGGATAAGGAGGTGCCGTTCACGCCAGAGGAGATGGACGAGATCTTCTGCAGCTGGTATCCGCGTCAGGATATCTTCAGGGATTACCTGACGCCGCCGGCAACCATCCACTTCATCACTAAGAACGATCGCATCGTGCGCCTCAATCTCTACACGCGCCGCTGCGAGAAGCCAGATTTCTCCTTATCCAGCGGCCCTGCGAGGGCCCATCCCGTATGCGTGGTGGAGGCGTCGGCAAAGGGAGCATCGAAGACCAAAGAATCCCCAGACGGAGCTGTGCCTGGACTAACGTCTGCCGCTCCGACTGGGGAGGCCGCCGCTGTCCCTAAGGAAGAGGACTGGGTCATGGCAGGGGCCTCCGAGGAAGTGAGAAAGAGCGAGGAAAAGAAGCGACTAGAGGTTTTGCAGCGTGATAAAGCTGAGTTGCTGGATCGCCTCGCGCTGATAGAGAAACAGGAGATGGAGATGCACGCCCGATTGAACCCATGCGAGGTCTACGACGGCCTACAGAAGCGACGTGAGCAGGCACCTCTGCCAGAGCGTGCCCTGCCCACATCTCCTGAGCAGCAGGGGGTCGGAAGCGTGTGGAAGAACATGGAGGCAATACGACGGCGTGTCCACCTTCCAGCGCCTCCAGGAGCCGCGAGCTCAGGTGCCCCTGCCGCTGCGACGGCATCTTCAGCTGCATCTGGAGTCCCGCGTGTAGTCACCGCCTCTGGACGGAGCTACGTCATGAGTGTCGGTGCCACGCAGAGTGACCTGGAGAAGCAGCAGAAGCATCGAGCCATGTACGACTCGCAGTTCGACGGCGAGAGGCTGGTTCCAGGCCCGAAGGCGAAGTTCGACCCAGAGCTCATGCAGCAGCAGGCTGAATGTGTTCATCCTGTGGGCGAGTTGAAGTGGCAGTCAAACGGCACCGTGATCTTCGCGAAGTGCAAGAAGTGTTCGCTGAAGTCGGTGATTCATTACACGCTGGAGAAGCCAAAGAAGGATGAAGGGGAACCTTCCAAGAACACCCCAGACGGAGCTGTGCCAGGACTAACGTCTGCCGCCCCGACTGGGGAGGATGTTGCCGTCAAAGGGGGCGCGGACCCCTGGGCAGCAAAGGGCGCAGACCCTTGGGCAGCAAAAGGGGGATCTGCGGCCCACATGGTCACCACCCGAGAGGAGTGCCCCCGCAAGGGGGTAGATGAGCAGTCCGTCATGCTTGTTGTCTTGCCCGCGGGGCTGGCTATGATTGACACGGGCTGCAAGCGGGCTGTCGGTGGACGTCCGTGGCATGTCGAGCTGCAGAAGACTTTGGATGCCATGGGCGTGCCGTACCACAGCATCAATCAGCGCGAGTACTTCAAGTTCGGCCCAGGCGTGCCGCTCTTGTCAGAGCGTGCGTGGTGCTACACAGTCGGCATCAACGGTACGCAGGGCGAAGTTGTGATCTCCGAGGTTGATGCCGAGGTGCCAGGTCTCATCGGCCCTGATGAGATGGCAGAGTGGGACGCAGCAATCAGCTTCAGGAACGGTACTTTCACGGCGAATGGTGTGACCAAGCCGTTGGTCCCGGCTGCGTCCGGGCATTCGTGCGTCTCATTGCTGGATTTCCCGGCACCGGTCACGAGTGCCTTCCCCGTCGGACAGTCCGAGGAGCAGGACGAGCTCGCAGACGAGATGTTCAGCGGAACTGCGAGTCACGAGGAGAAGGATGAGCGCAGCGTCGCTGAGACCGTCGAGGAGGAGGACTCGCACGATTCTGACAGCAACGACGGCCAGGACGCAGGCGACTCAGAGCTGAGCACATCCCACTATCACACCAGCGACCCAGAGTCCGCGGAGACGGCATCGAGTGACGAGGAGGTTTTCAGGGAGAACGCGGACAACGAGGTTTTCATGACGAAAGGTGCTCGCAGGCACGTCCGGAGCAACCTGAAGGAGCTGGAGGTTCTGATGACCGAGGAAATGGCGAACAGGAAGCTTCGGGCTGATCAGCAGGAGCAGGACGCCCTCAGGTACTACCAGGGGGAACGTGCACTGCCCTTTCAGAAGGAGACCCGGCGGCGGCCGGGGCCCTGGAGGATCGTAGAGGTCTTCGCATGGGCTTGCCAACTCACGATCCTGGCGGCGAGCATGGGATGGGGCGCCCACCAGCCCATCGCAGCGCCAGAGTTCGACCTCCTGACCGTCCAGGGCAGGAACGAGGCACGGGCGTGCCTGGACGCAGTTGACCCAGACTTCGTGGCTTTGTCCCCACCTCCTACGGCATGGAGTCGGATGCAGAGTGTCGACAAGCGAAGGCCTATGCGAGTGCGCCGGCAACGCCGAGAGCGGACCGAGTACCGCATGTTGCTCTCGTTCACGGACGAGGTGATGCAGTGGCAAGCTGCAAGGGGACGCGCAGCCATGGTAATGGACCACGCGCAATCGACAATCTGGAGCCAGCCACCCGTGAGTGCAACGAAGTCGAACCCAGCACTCGAGGACGCAATCTGCCTCAAGGACACCACGAGAGTGTTGGCGAACCCTGGGGTTTGCACGGCCGTGCGCGGGAGCTGCGCAGAGGAGTTCGGCACGGCTGTGATGAGCGGTGCCGCGGATCATTTGGCCTGGCAGTTCGAGAACTCGAGTTTTCCTGCAGCACAACTCCCTGACCCCACGGAGGAGCCCAGGAGTTATGGACCCGAGCCCGCGGAGCATGGTCATGAAGAGGCTCCTAGGGACGTTTCGGAGAGACCTGAGTGGGGCAAAACACCGCAGGAGGTTCGAGCCGAGATTCGCGAGGCACTGCAGAAGACGGTGAAGGAGGAGTCCATGCAGCACCCTGCGGAGGAGGAGGAGGTTGCAGCCTCCTGGTCAGAGATGGAGCTTCAGAGGTGGTGCGGCAGGACATCATGATGAAGATTCCGCGAAGTACGCGACGTGCTGTGCGCAAGGCCCATCGCGGTCTTGGACACCCCAGCCGACCGACGTTCATCAAGATGCTGCGTCTCGGCGGTGCCACACCTAACGCGTTGGCATACGCGAAGCATTGGCAGTGTCCGACCTGTGCTGAGTCGGAGGCGCCGCCCCGTCCGGTGCAAGGGGCGGCGGATGTGCGACCATTCGGCTTCAATGTGACGGTTGTGATCGACGTGAAGTACCTACGGGACGCGGCCAAGGAGCAGCTGGTGGTCCTCAGCATGGTGGATGCCGGCACGGGATGGCACTGCGCCTGCCTTCTCAAGAATAGGACGGCCAAGCACGTAGCACGCCAGATCATGAACGAGTGGTTCAAGCATTACGGCGTGCCAGAAAACATCGTGATCGATCAGGGCGGCGAGTTCGAGGGCTACTTCAACGCGTTGATGGAGCAGTTCGGCATTAATACGAAGACGACGGGAGCTCATGCAGCATGGCAGCATGGCCTGGCCGAGCGCCACGGAGGATTGCTCGGCACTATCTGGGCAAGGTGGTGCACGAGTTCCACGTCCAGGGCAAGTCGATGTCTACTGTGGCCCTGGCTGCCATCATCAATGCGAAAAACTCCACGATCAGCCGCAATGGATTGACCCCGGAGCAGGCTGTCTTCGGGCGGATCTTGAACTTTACGGAGGTGACTAAGAGGGACGACGATGAGGTTCTCATGTCGGTCCTCGGCGCCAAGGGCATAGCTTGGCGTTCGCCCCAAATCCGCACCGCAGCAAAGATGATGTTGCTGGAGCGCGACGCGACGGACAAGGTGCGGAGGGCGTTGCTACGACAGGCGCCGACGGTCGTCGGTGATCTGTGCCCAGGATCGAGGGTGTATTTCTGGGCACCGAATCCGTTCAAGGGACGTCGTCGGCAAGATCCTGAAAGATGGCGGGGTCCTGCGACTGTGATCGCGAAGGAATCAAACAGCCGTTACTACGTATCCTGGCGTGGTCACGTGCTACTTGTTGCTCGTGAGCAGCTCCGGCACGCCTCCTCCCAGGAGGCCGCAGCTGCGGAGTCCATCCAGACGGACGTGCGACTGACGCAGCAGCGAGATGACCGCGCTTACCACGACATCGTGGACGTCACGCCCAAGGTGAAGGTTCAGAAGGTGAAGAAGACGTTCTTGAAGAAGGAGCGTGACCGACATGGGGAGCTCGAGGGGTCCAGGCAGCCTCGTGTGGACCTGAGGGCCCTGGACGCCATTGAGGGACAGGCCAAGGAGGAGGAGCCGCCTGAGCAGCAGCAGCTGCCGCAGCTTCCCCCTCCGAAGAGGGAGCGTTCTCGTTCCCCTCCAGGGCGGATATCCTCTGAGGTGTACCCGAAGGCCTCTCCGGGAGCATCGGGCTCTGGCGGCCCTTCGGTGCCGCCGATTCCCAGAGACGATTTCGAGATTGAGCGAAAACGGAAGTTCCTGGTAGATGACGTGCCGATTTGCATCAAGAAGACGCGTCTGCAGGCTGCTCCTACGAGTGGTTTGCCGGCCCTCCGCGAAGTGGCCATGAACGCCGTTGTGCACTCCGGCCCTCAGGAGTGGTTCGACCAGAATGCCTTGGATGGTGTCTCCACGCTCGTTCAGAAGGTCGTACGAGGAGTACGTGTACACCGAGAGCCACGGCGGAGACTCTATGATCACGACCGCCACCGGGAGTGCAATCGCCTCTCGGTGATGCTCTCCGCAACGGGCCAGTGTGCCTACAAGGGCGACGGCGCGAACCGTACCAACGAGCGCACGGAGGACAGCTGGGTTGGTCTCACGCTGTTCTACCACGACAAGCCGGACGCTCATGCACAAGGGGTGTACTATTTGGACACTCCGGAGGGGCTTGTACGACAGCCGATGACTTACGAAGAATGGATCAACGTGTCATCTGTGTATGACGCATGGCTGCAGGAGGCCAGGTACGAGCACGACGTGTTCGCACTCGTGATGAAGCAGAACGCGAAGGAGCTAGACCCACGTCACTTCAACCAGCACGAGAAGGCTAAGTTCGACGTGGCCGATGCCGCCGAGTGGCGGCAATGGATCGCCAACAACACGGTCGAGTTGGTCACCGAGGAGGAGGAGAAGAGCATCCCGAAGGACAAGATCATCTCGGTGCCCAGGCGTTCGGTTCGCACGAACCGGGGGCGAGGGCTGGAGCTGGAGGCGAAGTCTCGCTTGATCATCCCTGGCCATCTCGATCCGCAGCTTGGTCTATTCAGGACGGATTCGCCTACTACTTCCCCTTTGGCTGTGATGGTGTGTGCGTCTATCACAATGGCGATGGATTGGACATTCGAATGTTTCGACGTAGCGACTGCGTTCCTGTCCGGGCTGAAGCTGGAACGGGAGCTGTATGTGAGGGCTCCTAAGGACGGGCTTCCAGCCGTCGACGGTGCTGGATGGCCAGCCGTGCGGCCTTATGCGTTGCTGCGCTTGCTGAAGGGGGCGTACGGTCTGACTGAGGCGCCTCGGTTGTGGCATCTCCGAGCCCGCCAGGTGTTGACGGACGAGGTCGGTTTCGTGGAGCTGCGCTTCACTTTCATTGCTATTTCTCTGCCTGGGTGATCTTTTAGATTTTTATTTTTGCCCATTTGTTTTTTCTTTCTGGTTTAGTCAGTTTATTTCTGTTGGTTTTTTTTTTTTCTCGTTTTTTTCTATGTTGTGCTTTACTTTTTTTGCTGGCCGGGTTTGTGTTTTGGGGTCTTTTCTTGTGTGTGTGTGCTGCTTCGGAATGTTTTTTGCTTTTGTTTTTATTGTCGTCTGTTATGTTGTGCTCGAGCTGTCTTCGTTTATCGGATGAAAGACAAGTTGATCGCTATGTTGACCTTGCACGTCGATGACGGCATGCTGTTTGGAGACCCACGCGATCCCCAGTACCAGGAGGTGAAGGCGAACATCAACAGTCGTTTCAACATCAAGCACTGGAAGAAGGGCAACGACAAGGAGGCAGTCGCCTTTCTCGGTGAGGAGTGGTGGCGCCACCCCGATCACATCGAGATCAGCATGCACGAGTACATCGGCAAGCTGACGAAGCACCCCCTTGCAAGGGGTGACAACGAGGAGCGGGAGATGACTCCCGAGGAGCACCGCGACTACCGGAGCTTGCTCCAGAAGGTGCGGTGGCCTGTCGCACGCGTGGTGCCACAACTCGCGTATAGTGTCTCGGCGCTCGCTCAGAAGGATCCGAAAGGTCGGGGGTTGCTGCACCTGCGAGTGCTCAATGACATCATCGACCGGCTTCAGGACTACGACAAGAGAGGTCTTGCGACTCTCCGGATCCGCCGTGTGGACATCGAGCGCTTGCAGGTGCCCACGCTTATGGACGCTTCGTTTGCGAAGGAACCCGGCTGTAAGAGCCAGATGGGGTTCATGAGTATGATTACGGACACCCGAGTTTTGAAGGAGCTAACCGTATGCTGTCTAGTGGAGTTTCAGAGCAGTACTATTACACGAGTTGTTGGATCTTCGATGGCCGCAGAATCTGCGGCTATGTCCGTGGCTTTGGATCGGCAGCTTTACCTCAGGCTGCTGATTGAGGCAATCTTGTACGGGGAGCCGCCCTTGCAAGGGGACTGGAGGCTGGCGCTGAAGGTTCCAGGGGCGCTCGTGACGGAAGCGAAGTCGCTCTACGATCACACGTCCAAGATCGGGTCGATGCCGGTGTCTCGGCAGACCCTCATTGACTTGCTGGTGGCCAAGGATTTGATAGAGCAGGAGGCCATCAAGTTCAAGTGGCTGCCTAATCGCCACATGCTAGCGGATGTGTTGACAAAAGCCGTGCAGCCTAACGAGGTACTATCGCAGTTCCTCCGCCACGGCCTGTTCAGCATGGTGCCTACTGCTGAGCAAGAGGATGAGGAGGCACACCGACTGCGGCTGCGCCGCGGACAGCGTGAGCGAGCCAAGGAGCGGAAGGCCCAGCGTCGGGTCGCCGTTCCAGGGCCTGCGAGCCCGTGAGGTCCTGATTGCAGCTGCTGATGGACCTAGTGAGAGCTACGGTGATGTATGCATATCCTTTGAGCTGATCGTCTGGAGTAGTGTATCCAGATATTCATATTCTTGTATTTATAGTTTGAGCCTCAGGCCGCACCTTGCTTGAGGTGTCTTATGCATATCTTTTGAGTTGACAGTCTGGATTGGTGAATCTAGACATTCATATTTATATTTCGAGCCTCAGGCCGCATCTGCTTGAGGTGTTTCGGCCCGTGGGCTGATATACATTATAAGTGCGTGCAGCGTTGCCCTTTCAGAGGGAGCGGCATCGGGGCAGCATTGTACTCACCCAGTGTGAAGAGTGCACTCCCCTGCCCCTCTGCCGCCCGTGCCACCATGTGTGTATGTTGTACACGCTTGTCTTGTTTTGTGGCATGCACGCTGCCCGCCGCTGTTTTGGCCCTAGTCCTAGGGCCCTGGGACGCACCCGCAGTTGGACTGCCGCGCGGTCTTTGCTGAAAACAACTGCACTGACACCAGGAGGCCCCCAGAGGCCCCCGAAAAGCTCCCAAAGGTCCCCAAGAGGCACCCAAGAGGCTCCCCAAGAGCCCCCCAAGAGGCCCCAAATGCTCCCAAAGGCTCTTAGCACCGCGGCTCCCAAGAGCGAGCGGTGACGTAATCGAGCTGATAAGACCAAAGTTCCCAACCGAGAGCTGCGACGTAATAAGTTCTTGACGCCAGGGCACAGGGACGGGCGGCAACTCGTGGACAACGAGCGGTCCACGAAAGGAAAACGCGGGGTTCTGGAAAGCTGGCAGCCCAAACGCGGAAAACGCAACGCGACCCGACCGCCCCCTCCAAAACAAGAAACGCGCTCAAAGAAAGCTCCGCGACTCTCCGAGGCTGAGATAGGACAAGAGCGAGGGGAAGGTAGTCAATAAGAGGTGTAAGAGCGGACGAGCCAGCGATCTCGTGCGCTCTGAAAGTAAGTGCGCCTTCCGTCCCCGTGCCAAGCAGGTTTAATGGCCTCGGGGACGCGAATTTTGCATACTTTACGAGGGTTCATGGCCACGGGTAAGCAAATATTGGTTACGACGGCTTATGGCTTCGGGGACGCAACTACCGCGCAATTCACGAAGGTTTGTTGTTTCGGGGACGCGACCATTACGTGACTTACGAAGGTTGATGGCCTCGGGGACGCAACTATTGTATAATTTACATTGTTTTTTGGCCTCGGGGAAGCGATTATTGTGTAATCTACAAAGGATTATGGCTTCGGGTGCGCGAATATCATGTATTGTTATACGTCCCACGGCCCCCCGGGAATTCAGAGCACGCGATTCGGGGACGCTAGCCAGGACGCTTTTCGGCTGCCCCCCCCCTCGCGCGGACTTCAACAATTTACAGTAAAAACCAGTACGTAGAACTATAAAACTGAAAACTGGAACCTGATACTGGTGCAGGGATCATGAAAGCCGAATCTTCGCAGCCTGATGGCCCCGCAAGGGGGCCGGCCCGCGACATGTATCAACAAAACAGTGCGCAGTGCAGTGATCGCCCCCCCCCCCCCGCGCATGGTCCAAGATTTCGCCGCAGAGTGCAATTTGCATTCGTTTTTGTACAAGGATGGCGGGACAGCGCGCAACGGGCAGTGGGTTGCTCCCCCCCGCCGTCCCTGACAAGAACACTGCAGAGTGATCGCAGGGCCCGCGCGCATGGTCAAGCATCCTGTCGCCAGAAAACTATTCGTATGGTTTTTCTGTAAGGATGGCCTGGGGGGGCAACATGGTTCATTGGAGGCCGCTGATCGAGTGGGGAAGGGGGTGTTTATGAACACGGAGCAGTGATAAGTCCTTCCCCGAAGGGGAAGAAGGGGGTTGGAATAACGACTTCATTCACCCACTCGCCTTAATGGGCTGTTGGAACTTCAGTCGCCTCTCCATCCCACATTTCCGCCTCCTCTCCTCCCTCTTCCCCTCCATCCCCCTTTCATCCCTCCATCCTCCCCATCTTCCCATTCTCCCCACATCCCCTCCCCCGCTTTCTCCCATCCTCCTCCACCTCCGCCTCTTTCCTACCGGCTCCTGCCCCCTCGCCACCCGAGAGGTCGGGCCAGTCATTTCACCCGTCGGGCGGTCTGGGTTGTGGCGCGGGCGCAACAGGACCACGAGGTGGGGGTCCGGGACAGGAGGAGTGAACCAGTGCAGATGCCGTTGTATTCATGCCTCCAGGTTAAAGAGCTCGCACGGGACTGCTGAGAATTTGGGATGCCGTCCATTCTTCGGCAAATCATCCTTGGGCTCAGAGATCCACTGACGCCTCAGTTTGTTGAACTGACCTTCTTCAATCGAGAACCCCTAAGCACCAGGTACACAGATAAACCACGGGTCCGCAGCAAGTCAGTCGGGATTCATTTAGAAATGTTGGCCTGACCTGCCGCTAAAAAATATCAAACAGCTTTGGCAACTCCAAGATGAGTCCAAGCCACTGCTCATCAGAATTAGACCTCACCGTCCCCGAGCGCCGCGAAGTGCGAAACTGTCACCAGTTTCGTGTGCTTCTGGGGGGGTCTAGCGAAGTGGCGTCCTACGCAGAACTGAAAGAGACCTCGCCGTTCCTGGGGGCTACGAATTGTGAAACGGTCGTCACTTCCGCGTGCTCCTGGGGGTCTAGCGGAGTGGCGTCCTACGCACATCAGAATGAGGCCTCGCCGTCTTTGGGGGTTGCAAGCTGCGAAGCAGTCGCCCATTTCGCGTGCTCCTGGGGGTCCAGCGGGGTGATGGCTTATGCACATCAGAATGCGACCTCGACGTCCCTGGGGGCTGCGAGCTGTGAATCAGTCGCCACTTTCGCGTGCTCCTGGGGGTCCTGCGGGGTGATGGCTTATGCACATCAGAATGCGACCTCGCCGTCCCTGGGGGCTGCTGCGAGTTGCGAAGTAGGCGCCACTTTCGCGTGCTCCTTGGGGTCCAGCGGGGTGATGGCTAGAGCACATCAGAATGCGACCTCGCCGTCCCTGGGTGCTGCGAGTTGCGAAGTAGGCGCCACTTTCGCGTGCTCCTTGGGGTCCAGCGGGGTGTGACGGCTTGAGCACGCGACCTCGCCGTCCCTCTGGGCGGCTGCGCGCTGCGGCGCAGTCGCCCCTTCTCGCGTGCTCCAGGAGGTCCAGCGCTTCTGCGGTGGAGAAGGACGAGGAGGAGTCGGAGGAGAGGTGGCGGAGGTGGGGGAGGCCGTGGAGGTGCCGGAGGAGGGCACGCTGCCCTCAGGGTCTCGCGCGCTGGCCCCGTGCGGAGAGCCCGCGGAGGGTTCCTCTGCGGTTTCGCCTGGGGCTCCGCCGGGGCCATCTTGGGCGGCGCACCCGGTGGTCACCCGGCCGTTTTGCCCTGGTCCGCCAGGGTGCCTCTCCCCTTGTACACCGTGCGCTCCGCCAGCCGGATTCGCGCCCGCCAGAGGTGGAGGAAGAAAACGAGGAGGAGGAGGAGGAGGAGGAGGATGAGGAGGAGGAGGAGGAGGGGAGGAGGAGGAGGAGGCGGAGGCGGAGGCGGAGGCGGATGCGGAGGGCGTAGGCGTAGGCAGAGGCGGAGGCGGAGGCGGAGGCGGCGGAGGAGGAGGAGGAGGAGGAGGAGGAGCGGAGGAGGAGGCGGATGAGTCGGAGAGGAGGAGGAGGAGGAGGAGGCGAGAGGAGGAGGGGGCGGAGAGGAGGAGGAGGAGGAGCGGAGTATGAGGAAGGAGAGTGGAGGCGAGGCGGAGAAGGATGAGGAGAGGAGGATGAGGAGGAGGAGGCGGAGGGGAGGAGGAGTAGGAGCAGGCGGAGGAGGAGGAGGAGGCGGAGGCGGAGGGTAGGAGGAGGAGGAGGAGGAGGAGGTAGGAGGGAGGGAGGAGAGGGAGGGAGGCGGAGTAGGAGGATGCGAGGCAGCGGAGGAGGAGGAGGCGGATGAGGAGGGGATGAGGAGTAGGAGGAGAGGGAGGAGGAGAGGAGGAGGAGGAGGAGAGGAGAGTTGTCTGAGTTGTAGGAGTTCGAGAAGGAGGGGGAGGAGGCTCGGGAGAAGGAGGAGTAGGAGTATGAGTAAAGAGTAGGATGAGGGGAGGAGGAGGAGGAGGAAGGAGGAGAGGATGAGGAGGAGGCGGAGGCGGAGGAGGCCGGAGGCGAGGAGGAGGAGGAGGAGGAGGAGTAGGAAGGAATGAGATGAGGCGTAGGAGGAGGATGACAGGCGGAGGAGGATGGAGAGGAGGCGGAGGAGGAGGAGGAGGAGAGGAGGGAGGAGGCGGAGGCGGAGGCGGAGGCGGAGGCGGAGGAGGACGGAGAGGAGGAGGAGGAGGAGGAGAGGAGGAGGAGGCGTATGAGGAGAGGATGAGGAGGCGGAGAGATTTGGAGGAGTTGGAGGAGAAGGAGAAGGAGGGGGAGGAGAGAGGGAGGAGGAGGAGGAGGAGGAGGAGGAGGAGGAGGAGGAGGAGGAGGAGGAGGAGGAGGAGGAGGAGGAGGAGGAGGAGCTGGAGAAGGAGGAGGAGGAGGAGAAGTTGGAGGAGGCGGAGGAGTTGGAAGAGGAGGAGGAGGGAGAGGAGAGAAAGACCCCCGAAGCGGGGGAGCAGATGCAGGAGCAGGAGGAAGAGGAGGAGGAGGAGGAGGAGGAGGAGGAGGAGGAGGAGGATCGGAAGGGGCACGAGGAGGGCAGTAGCCAGCAGCAGGAGGGGCCGTGGCCGCGTGCTCGGCCGCCAGGCGGCCGAGCAGGTGGCGGCCGTCAAGGTCGCGGAGGGGCTGGGCCCGTCGCGGCTGCCGTGGGGCTCGCAGGCGGGCGCCGCCTCGCCCCCCGGACCTCCTCGACCTCGCTCCATCCTCGACCTCCTCCCTCCTCGACCTCCTCCGATCGCCTCGGCCTCCCTCCCTTCTCGCCTCCTGCCCTGCGCCCCCCTGCCTTCCAGGATCCCATTCCTCCCTCCCTCCCTTGCGCCCCCATGCCTTCCCGGCTCCCTCCCCGCCTCCTGGTCCTGGCTGCTGCTCCTGCTTCATACCTCCTCCTCTCCCCCCTCCTGCGGGTGCTCCTCGTCGTCGTCCCCTCGTCCTCTTCCTCCTCCTCCTCCTCCTCCTCCTCTTACTCCTCCTCCCCTCGCTCTTCTTCTAATGGTTAGTATCATTAATTTTCGTATCCCTCGTGTTATCATTCTTTTTTTTGGGGGGGGGGCCAAATGCATTAACTAGTATTGCTATTACGTAATCGGATTCCTCTCCGTCTTCTTGATTCGCATTTCAGAGTATGGTTGGTGCCTGCATTGTTTAATTAGTATTGCTTAGTGCTGTCATCATCATCATCATCATCATCATCATCATCATCATCATCATCATCATCATCATCATCATCATCATCATCGTTGTATCCTCATCTACAGTGTTGCGATATGGGTTTTGTCTTATGTGTCATGTATTGTGTATATTGGTGTTTGTAGTACGGATGTATATTTATATATACTAGAACCATCGCGCGCTTCGCGCGCACTCAAGTTCTAGCTAGGCTTGACAGGCTAACTCATGTACTCTCATGTTGGTCGCTTCTTGCGTCCAGGGACTCCCTTGGAGGCCCTGCGCAAGCCTCAGAATCGTATAGAAGGGGAAGTGCGGAAACGCAGAAATCATTAATTTCGTTTAGGTATTCAACGGTTCGGGGCCCTCGAAGGCTTCCTGGGTTCTTTTTTGGGAGGTGAGGGGGGTCTGAATTGTGGTCTGTTGTGCAAGAGTCAACCAGAAGCCAAACTTGAATAAAAAAGGAAGTGTGGGATTCTCATTTTCCCCAGTTTCTCGGCGCTGTTTTTTGTTTGTGCCTCGCGGGTTTTGTTAGCCAGGCCCCTCAGGGGTGTGGGATCTTCCAGACCCGATGGGGATTCTGGAGGCCTCCTGGAGGCCTGGAGAGCCGTCCGAAGGGTGTCTCGGGCTGCGGGGGAGCGTGTTGGGCCGTTCTTTACGTTCTGGGGGCTCCTTGGGGTCATCTTGGGCTGTCCTTGGGCGTCTTGGGAGTACCCCGGGAAGCCGGGAGGCGCGGTACCGGCCAGATGTCAGGGGATGCGTGGGATCTCCGAGTAGGAGACAAAACAAGAATTATGGGAATTCCCTTCCAATTTCGAAATCCTCGATCTTCGAGGGTTGGAAGCGGGCAAACGTGAGATGGCGGAAACAATAGAAATCAACGACTTTACCCTCTTTGGGCTCTCTCGGGACGGCTCTCGCAGCTTTCTTGGGCTGTTCTTGGAGCCTCGTCGGGGTCTTTTTGGGGCCTCTCAAGGATCGGGGGTGTGTTGGGGGCCTCTGGGGGGTCCCGAATGCATCTCGGAGGTCTCTGGAAGCCTCTTGCTCCCGCTCTTGGACCCATCTTGGGCCTGTTCTGGGGTGGTCTGGGGCTGTCCTGGGCGCCTCTTCGGCAGTCTTGGAGCCTTCTTGGCCCGTCTTGGGGCCGTCCTGAGTCTCTTGGGTGGTCTTGGGGCGGTCTTGGGAGCCTCTTCGGCGCTCTTGGACCGTTGGAAGCTCGAAAACGCGAGAAGCCAAAAGCATGGAAAGAACAAATGAAAATCGACGATTTTGGCATCTTCGGGCCGTGCCGGGACGCCTCTCGGACCTCTCGTGGGGTCTCCAGGAGGACACCTGGGAGCCTCGAGAGCCGTCGGAAGGCTGACTTGGGCTGCTTGGGAGCGTCCTGGGCCATCCTTTCCCATTCTGGGGGCTCCTGGGAGGCGTCTTGGGCCCTCCTGGGGCGCTGTGGAGGCTCCCCGGAAAGGGCGGGGGAGCGGTACCGACCGGGAGCGTTCCCGAGATGTGGCGGGGAGGTGTGGGACCTGGGGCCGTGGGGGGCGCGGTATTTATTTATATTATATATGTTATTACGTATGCATACATGTATGTATCTATGTATGCCAGTGTATGTATACATGCGTGCTTGTATGCATGCATACATAATGTCTGTATGTATGTATGGACACTGTTCTTTATTATTATCAGCATTATCAATAATATTCATACTTGTAGTATGATTAGTTGTAGCAGAATTATTGCGCTGATATGAGTATCCGCATTTTCATTATTACTATTATTATCATTCGTCGCAGTATTGGTATTAGCATTTCGCGCTGTTCTTTTTTTATTCATCAGTAGTGTGACGCTCCTTGCTTTTAGTATTATTAGCGTTCGTATCATCATGAGTATTCGTATTCGTCTTCTTATGTGCCTTCTGATTCCCCTGATTATTATTATTAGTATTACTACTATTAATATTATTAGTATTAGTATTATTCTTCTTCTTCTTCTTCTTCTTCCTTTTCGTTTCAGTGTAGTGGCCTACGGCCTGTGCCGCCGATCCCAGACGCTCCTAGCAGACTAGCAGACGTGGTACGACACCCTGGCGGTCCTGGGGGTTATGCTGAGATGTCATCGGGTTCTTCTGGCGCGTGTGCTTGCTTTCTTCGGGAAGGGGGCAGCTGAGCTGGAGCCCTGTGGGCACCATCTAATGGCGTTCGGTCCATCCCGCCACCGTGCCTGTGTTATGGGTCATAGGCCTCTTGGACTGTTGTTGGGATGTCGTGGGAGGCCTATCGGGGGCCTCTTGGAGGCAATTTGAAGGCTCTCAGGGGCCGTTTTGGGACATCTTGGGGCGTCTTGGGTGCCTCTGGAGGGCCGCTTGGGGCCTCTGTGGGGCCATGTTGGGGCCCTCTTGGGGCCTCTTGGGCCGTCTCGGGGCGGTCTTTGGGGCCCCTGGGGCCGTCTTGGACGCCGTGAAGGCCGAGAAGTCGTATACACTAGACATGTACGTTTCCCCCTCAGGAATCTGAGGCCTCCTTGGGGATGCTCTTGGAGGCCTCTTTGGATGCTCTTGGAGGCCCCTTTGGGCTCTCTTTTGGCTCTCTTGGGGATGCTCTTGGAGGCCTCCTTGGATGTCCTGGGCGCTCTTTCGGCCGACCGGAGCCCGCCTCTGGGGGCGCCTTCGCCCCGTCGTCCAGCGACTGGAGGGCCCGAAGAGGTCCTGGGCCTTTCCAAAGTCGGGCGGCGAGGTCTATACATATCCACTGCTCCCCGGCCAGGCCCATCCTGAGCTCACGAGCTGTGTATACGCCCTCCTGGCCAAGCCAGGAGGGCGTGGCGTATGCACCGCTGCTGGGTTCAGGCTGGGCCTGGCCAGGGAGCAGTGGATATGTATAGATCTCGCCGCCCTACAAAGAGGGCCTGGGCAAGTCGGGAAGACCTCCCCCCGCTTTCCCAGAAGAAGAAAGAAGCGCCGCGCACGTCAGAGGTGCGTTGGCAAATCAGTGAAACAGCAAGTTCCGCTGCCGGAGGCGCGGCTGCGAAACAAGAAGACGCCGTGCAGACACCGACAGCGACGACGGCGGCGGCGAAGGGGGGGGAGGACGACGAGGGGGAGAAGAACGAAGGCGGAGATTCTGGGGGATTCCAGGGAAACCCCGACCCGCCCCCGCAGGGCCCTGGAATTCCAGGCCCTCCCCCATCCTGGCAAAGCCCCCCCGCCCCCCCTCCCGCCCCGAGTGAAGCACTCTGAATCGATGAGATTCCTTCGAACGCTCTGAGAGTCTAGAAGAAAGCACACACCAGATCGACGGATTCTTCCTGCTCCTCCTCCTCCTCCTTTTCATCTTCCTCCTCCTTGATCATGGACGTGACCATTCGATGTTGCAGGTCGCGCCCAAAGATATTGGGAAGAGGCTGATCCTATCCATTTGCAGCTGGCAAGTGGAAAGGGTGTTGCAGCATTTGCACGAGAGGATCGGTGATGAGCAGATTTTGAGAAGGGCTGTGCGCAAAGCGATTATGAGGCTGCCGCTGCGGCCGCTCAGAGGATCCATTCGTCGATTGTGCTCGGAAGGTTTGCTTTGCCCAAACAGATCGTTCGAGCTCGGCCTGACGACATCCAGCCAATGTATTCACTGTGAAGCACCGAGAGGTACACTGGCGCATCAATGGGATGTATGCCCGAAGTTGTTGGGGAAGTCGGATATACTACCAGAAGAGATACCAAAGGAAACGCTCAAGTTCCGAGCGGGACGCGAGAAGCTGGTGGCCGAGAACGGCTGAGACTGCGAGACCTTTGATTTGACCTTCGGTATCCCGCTGGAACCACTACAGCCTGGGCCACCATCGGATACTCCTGTTGTGCACGAGTGGGGAGACTGCTTAGGTGAAGGGAACACTGCTGCGTATTGCGACGCGCGTCGGGCTTGCACAATGCTCACCCTACGCTATGCAGAGTCGGCTGGGCAGTGGTGCAGTTGGGCCTTGTCACTGGATGGCCTGTTAGGGCACAATGCGGAGGTCTCCCTGGTCTTGAACAGTCTGTCCCAAAGGGCGAAAGATGTGCTGGATTGATGGCGCTGAGGTATATGAGGAGGCTAGGATTGGTTGTTTCGGATCACCTCAGTTTCGTGGAGGAGGCGAATAAGTGGGATGTGTCGTTGTCGATTGCATCAGCCACGCATGCAAGTATATGGAGATCCATTTTCGAGCTGTGCAGAGACGATGTCGGGAGGTGCAGATTCGCAAGGGTACCGAACCACTAGGACCTGTACGATTTCGTAGGCGGAGGAGGCTGTTTTGCGCATGCGATTGGAAACGCATGGGCGGATTTGTTTGCATATGCTTGAGCCGCGGACATCCAGGTGGCCAGTGTGTTGATGGAGAACCATAAGGAATTGTTTCGGCGATCTAGCCACAGCACTAAGCAGCTGGCTTTTCTGGTGTCCAGACCAGTTCGGAGGTACCGTGAGTCACAGGAGAGTGCCCCGCAGGCCCCCCGAAGAGATGCGCCTCGTGGGTGCCCAAGCTGTCGATTACTGAGCACAACTTTGAGCAGGTCCATGACTCACTGATTAGATGCGTGAGTTGTTTGCATGAGGCTCAGACAGCTGAGAGTTTAAAACGCTGCTTGCCTCCAGGTGTCTGGGGGCCCATGTTGTCGGCGAGGGCCATCGGGTGGTCCGCTGGGTTCCCGCGGGCATTTTCGAAATGCATGGTTGCTAGATCCTGCGTATTGATAAGTATCTTAGGAAGCTCAAGGGCCCTTGTCTAGGATCGCCGAAGAATCCTAAGACATTGGCCAATGTTCGTTTCTGTATCAAGAGGCTGGCGAGAGGGGTCGAGCCAAAGTGTGGGGCCCCAATCCAGCCATGGGCTATTTCCCTTAAGCCCCGTATGGCGTCTTCAGGCTCTGCCTTGCCGCCGGGCCTCTGCGCGGCGAGCCTCCGTCCTGGCGCACGCGAGGCCCCGCTGGCCCCCCACCTGCGGCGGCTGCGGGGCCTGGTGCGAGGCGGTGGGTGGGTTGGGCACCCTCTGCGGCCCCGCTCTGCGGGACTGTATGGTGCGGCCGACTCTGGCCTCCGTTCGGTGTAGCCCCGAAGCCTCACCCTCCCTGGCGGTGTTTCCCGCTCCAGGCTGACGCCCTCCGCCCCCCAGACGTTGGTTTGGGCCTTTGGGCGGTCTGGGCCTCGTTATAAGCGGATCGGCCGTTGTGCTGATCCTCCCTGCCCCTGAGGTGCCCCAATTTGGCCCCCTCCCGTTGCTTCGGGTTCGGTTGTGGATGCTGGACTTGGACCTCCATCTTCATCCTCCTCCTCATCCTCATCCTCATCCTCCCCCTGCCCGTCGGGAAGGTGGTGAGAATTTCGGAGGAGAGGATGCGATGGCGTGAGATCGCGAGGAGTTCACAGCAGGCGGCCCGCAGGGGCTGTCGGCGGCATCCGTTGGAATGAGTGGGCGCTCGCGCAAGCGTTACAGACTCGCATCTGTGATTCGCAACACGTGCCCCATTGGTAGCACATGAAGATTTTGCTGTGTTCTCTGATTTTTCCTGAGGTCATGGACGAAGAGGAGGAAGAGGCGGAGGATGAAGAGGAGAATGAGGAGGAGGAGGAAGAGGGGGAGGAGGAGGAGGAGGTGGAGGAGGAGGAGGAGGAGGAGGAGGAGCAGGAGGCTCTTCTTGTCCTCCGACTCCCTCCTCAATCCCCTTCTCCTCTTCCTCATCTTGTCATCACATCCTCCCCATCCTCGCCGTTCGCCCTCCGCCTCCGCCTCCGTCCTCGCTGTTAGCCCTCCGCCTCCGCCTCTTCGCAGCCTTCCCTTGTCCCTGTTCCCCTTTTCCTCTTCCCTCCTTTCCTGAAGTGCTCAAGACGATGTTCGGCCCTCTACCTTTGACAAAAACGATGTTTCGCATGCGCGCGCGAGGCTCATCTAATGCGACAACCAGGAGTGGCCACAACTGATCATGTGACGCCGCTTGCCTTTTATCTGGTCGAGCTTCCCTTGCTGAGGATGCGGCCCACACGCTGTGCCCTGAGCGGGCACGGGCCGGCAACCCCGGCGGTGCGCGTACGTTCCGCCTCCTCCTCCTCTTCCTTCCCTCCTCCTCCGTGTCTTCCTCCTGGAGGAAAAAAGAGGATGAGGAGGAGGGCGGTGAGAACGAGGATCCTCGTCCTCCTTGTCCTCATCTATCCCCTCCTGGTCCCCCTCCTCGCCGCGCCCTGCCAGGACCAGGAGGGCCTGGAGACGCCTGGCCACCTCCTCGCGAAGAAGCTGCGCCAGCGTTCGGCGCCCGGGGCGGGGAGCCGGGGCGACGAGGTGGCCGCCAGTGGCTCTCCCGGGAGGAAGCTCGGGACGGGCGAAAGGGGGGGATTGGGAAAGGGCGGGTTACGAAATTTGCTGCATGCAGCTGGTTTCGGCCTCACCGAGGGGCCCATTCCTCGATACATAGCCGCCTCGGGCGCCGGGAGGCGCCGGGGAAATCAGCTACGTGAGCTGATTCTCACCCCCCCCCTTTGCTATCCCCCCCTTTCGCCCGACCCGAGAAGCGGAGGACGAGGAGGGGGGATAACGGAGGTGGGAACTTGGTATCGCTCGGACGTGTGCACTTTCTCTCGGCGGGTGTTAGTGAGGAGCATCCTGGATCATCCTGCGAAAGAGCCACGCACGAAACCTAACAAAAAAACAGGGAAGGGACGTCCGAGCGATGGCCAGGGAACGGGTGAGGGTCGAGGAAGGGAAATCGGAACTCAGGCGATCACAAACATGGATCAAGGGAGCGTGGACTAGCGACGCTTTCCGTTTCCATGGAATGTCGCGGGTTTCCGCCGCCGAGCGAGGCGGCGCCGGCCGCATTTTGGGGAGGGCGCCTTCCCCGATCTATGGATTTGGCGACCGCGCGACGCATCCATGAATCGCTAAGCTAAGCCATGTTCCCCGACCCCCGACGTCGTGATTTTTTCACAACGTCGACCCCCAGAGGTCTGGACCCTTTCGCCGGGACCGGTTTTGCATTCCGAGTTGTTTTTTGACGGTCCCGAGGCCCGGCGAGGACCTCCAGAGGGCGAAAATAGTCAAAAACCTCCCGTCATGATTTTTTCACGACGCGAGGGGGTCTGGGTTTGCGCGCCCCCGAGACATCGACACAAATCTGCGGAGGCCTGCGCGGATGTCCAGAGTCAGCGCCGGCCCTCCCTGGCCGCGCCTCCAACGCCGCCTCCGGTGCGCGCCGCGCGCCGGGGGTGCTGGGTCTCCGAAAGCTTATGCTTCGCATGCCGTTTGGCCATTTAAAGGAAGAGTTAGACGTTCGTTGGGGGAAATTTCTTTCGGGTATAGCCAGGACCCTGGATAAGTCGGGATTAGACAGACCTCCTACCCTGACACGTCGATTAAGGAAGTGGCCGTTTTCGGTTCGCGAGGGGGCGTCGCGGCCGTCATTTTTGCGGGTCCAGGTCCGTCGGTTTGGGTCCCAGGCGCTTTTCACTGAGGGGAGGTTTACTAAAGGGAGGTTCGTCCACCGCCGAGTAAGGGGACCCGGGCCGGTGGTAATGAAGGATTAACCATGTAATGCGATTGACCAGCAGCTCTATTTACAACAACATCCCCGAAGTAAAAAAGCACTGGCAAGAATAACTGAAATGGCCAGCCGAAAAAAAAACGCCGAGTAAGGGGCCCTTGGTAGGAGGGCCTTGGGGCCTTGGGGCCCCCCAATTGGCCAGATTCACTAAACCAGGTCTGCCGTAGCTGGTGTTTTTCGGGTGACGACAGTTCCGGTTAGTGGAGATGGGACGGGGGGGCGCCCCCGGTACAAATCACTAAACCAGGTTCCACTAAACCCAGTTCTGCCAACGCCGGATTCTTGGGGCCCACCTGACGGATCTGCTCGAGCTGAGTTCGACGATTCCGACTCGAGTTCGAACAGTCCGACTGGAGTTCGACTATCTTGGTCCTAGCTCGACTACAGTGGAGACCCATGCCAAGAAACACCCTGCTTGCCTCCAGGGTGCCCTGCCTGTTCGGGTGCCCGACATCCTCTCTTTCGGAGCAGCTTTCGAGGATGTCTCAGGCGAGGCGCTGGTTTCAGCACTCCCCAGGGGGGGGACGCCAGGGGGCACTGCACGGGCCCGTTCGCGCCCGGATTGGGGGGACGTCGCGGGCGGTTTGCCTGTTTGGGTGCTCAACGTCCTTCTCTTTCGGAGCAGCTTTCGAGGATGTCTCAGGCGAGGCGCTGGTTTCGGCACTCCCCAGGGGGGGCGCCAGGGGGGCATTGCACGGGCCCGTTCTCGTCTTCACGGACGGATTTTCTTGACAGGCGTTCATAGGGAAAGGAGGAGAAAGAGGAGGAGGACAAGGAGGAGAAGGAGGAGGAGGAGGAGGGAAGGAGGAAGCAACTACTGAAAGTCGTCGTAGTCGTCGGCGTCTCTCTCGGCTTCGTTTTCCACGTGGATTCGCTGACATTCGCATATTGAAAAGGACAATGTCTTCTACCGAAGTTTGCCATCACTATAAGATGCACATATGGGGATCTCAGCGTCGAGTGATTTCAGGGTTTTTGGCCCTCTCACCATTTTACGTTTCCAACGCTCCGAGACGGCCGAAGAGGCCCCCAAGCCCAAGAGGCCCCCAAGACGGCCCCAAAGGGCCAAGACAGTCCCAAGACTGCCGAAGAGGCGCCCAGGACAGCTCCAGACCACCCCAGAACAGGCCCAAGATGAACCCAAGAGCGAGAGCAGGAGGTCGCCAGAGACCTCCGAGAAGATTCCAGGAACCCCCACAGGCCTCCAACACACCCCAGACCCCTGAGAGGCCCCGAAGAAAGCTCCGACGAGGCTTCCAAAACAGCCCAAGGCTTCTAGAGCCGTCCCGAGAGAGCCCGAAGAGGGTACAAAACGTTAATTGTCAATAGTTTTGTCGACTTTCTTCGCCTTCTCACGTTTTCTGGGTTCCAACGCTCCAAGACCGAGAAATGTGTGGGAAAACATGTCAGATATTCTCTCTCTTTCTCTCTCTCTCTCTCTCTCTCTCTTCTCAAATTCAGCAAATGTGCGCCCCCTCCTCCTGGGGGTCCCTCACCCTTCCCGGAACATCTGCGGAACGCTCGCAGTACCGCGCTTCCCGACCTCCCGGGGAGCCCCCAAAACGCCCAAGGACAGCCCAAGACGGCCCCAAGAAGCCCCAGAACGTCAAAGAAAGGCCCAAGACGCTTTCAAGTAACCCAGGATAGCTTTCGGGCGGCTCTCCAGGCTCCCAGGAGGCCTCCAAAAGCTTCAGGAGAGCTCCGAGAGGCCTCCCGGGAGCGCCCGGAGAACCTAAAATCGTTAATTTCATATTTCCGACGCTCCAAGACGGCCGAAGAGGCCCCCAAGACCGCCCCGAGACCGCCTAAGAGGCCCCGAAACGGCCCCAAGACGGGCCAAGACGGCCCCAAGATTGCCGAAGAGGCGCCCAGGACAGCTCCAGACCACCCCAGAACAGGCCCAAGATGAGCCCAAGAGCGGGAGCAGGAGGTCGCCAGAGACCTCCGAGAAGATTCCAGGAACCCCCAGAGGCCTCCAACACATCCCAGACCCCTGAGAGGCTCCCCAAAAATCCCCGACGAGGCTTCCAAAACAGCCCAAGAGAGCTTCTAGAGCCGTCCCGAGAGAGCCCGAAGAGGGTAAAATCGTTGCTTTCCAGTGGTTGTTGTCGACGCTTTTCGCCTTCTCACGTTTTCCTGCTTCCAACGCTCCAAGACCAAGGAATTGGAATACCAACAAATTGAGTTCCAGATTTTTTGTTTCTTCTAGTTGGGACTCCTACTTCCTATCCTCTTCCTCGAGCTCCATCAAGACTTCGGGGTCACATACGAACATGTTTCGGGAATGCTGTTGAACTCCCTGACGCTGTCTTGGCACTCTCTTGGATCGTCTTCGTGTCCTCTTGGCTGCCCCTGAGACCATTGTAGAAATCGAGATCCCATGATCCCATGAGTTGAAGCAGTGGAATTTTAGAATTCAGTTTTTTTTTCAAACTCGCCCCCTGCTTATTTCTGCCCGAAGACCCCGAGAGGCATCCCAACAGACCGTGGCCTGCATGCAGAAAACGTGCAACCCACAGCCGAGGCATCAATTTGAAAAAAGGGAAATCCCACCATCCGTTTTTTGCAAGCTCGCCCCTTGTATATTCTTGCACAATAGACCACAACTTAGGCCCCAGAAAAGAACCCAGGAAGCCTTCGAGGGCCCCAAATCGTTGAATACCTAACGGCAATGAATGCATTGTGCGTTTCCACAGTTCCCCTTTATACGGTTCCCAGGCTTGCGCAGGGCCTCCAAGAGAGTTCCTGGATCCTAGGTAGAACTTGAGCGCGCGCGATGGTTCTAGTATATATTTATGTATGCAGATGAATATATGTAATTGGAGAGGCCTGACGGCCGGTGCCGCCGACCCTGATCGAAAGGGCTAGGAGTGGGGGGAGGAAGCGGAGGATGCGGAGGAGGAGGAGGAGGAGGAGGAGGAGGAGGAGGAGGAGGAGGAGGAGGAGAAGGAGAAGGAGGAGGAGGAGGAGGAGGAGGAGGAGGAGGAGGAGGAGGAGAAGGAGGAGGAGAGGAGCAGGAGGAGGAGGAGGAGGAAAAGGAGGAGGAGGAGGAGGAGGAGGGCCAGGAGGAGGAGGAGGTGCATCCCGTGCGTGCCCGCTCGAGGAAAGTGCGCCCCGGCGGGCGTCGTATCTGCCCCGGGCCTCCCCCCCTCCCCCTGCGGGGAAGGGATCATCAAAGGGAAGGGGCTTCCCTTCGACTCCACTACGACGTCGTTGAATTTCGCTTTTGATAGCGCGCCTGAGGAGGAGAGCCCTGGAAGGGGGAGAACGGAGACGACGGAGACGACGAGTCGAACGGAGAAGCCCCTCACACACGCCGACAGGGTCGGCGGATTCGCTGTCTCTCTATATCTTTCTTTCTGTCTACACTTATCCAGTATGGAGACTGTTCTCTCTTCAACCCTGACTCAGAGCGGCAGTTCTCCCTCACCGCGCATTTTGTTCACAGGGTTTGTTATGTGATGCTTCATTTGGTTATAGTGTACCATCCAACCGTTTCCCGTTTTCACAAGTGGTTTCTTTCTCGTACCAGTCGTTTTCGTATTCAGTACCATTCTGTTCCCCCCGCTCCTTACACTCCAGCTCCTGCTGCGGCTGTTCGTTTTCGTCCTCCTCATTCCTCCTCCTCCTCCTCCTCCTCCCGCCGCGCGTGCGGCGCGTGGCGCGCGGGCGTGCGGGGGGGGGGGCGGCACCGCTCCTCCTGATGCTCGCTCCTCCTCCTCCTCCTCCTCCTCCTCCTTTCCCTCATGCTCATCCTCCTGCTCATCCGCCACCTCCTCCTCTCATGCACGCAGCTCGCCCTTTCCGATTGCGCACAAAGCAGTAGGGTCCGTTTCAAAGGTCCAGGTCCGCTACGGTACGCGTCGGCGGATAGAGATGAAAATAGCGAGGGCAATGGTCAGGGATGGTTGGTAGGGGTAAGGATTCAGATATGGCACGAGCGCACCAGGCTTACAATCCCCCTCTTTCCTTTTCTTCGTCTCTCTCTCTCTCGCCTACTCTCTATCTCTATCGCTCCCTCTGTCTCTCTCCTTGTTTCCCCTTTCGCCATTGCCCTACAGTCGGCCGCGCCCTTTCCCAGTTCGGCTTCGGTGCCGTGCTGGCGCTTTCCTCTACCAGTCGCCCAGTCGCCTATATCTTTCAGCTTGGATAGGCGATCCAGCAGGGTGCCCAGTTCGTCATGCCAGGTCGGTTCCGCCCCTGATTCACACTCGCGCTGCAAGCAGCGCTGTGCCGCGAGGATGCCATCGCAACGGGCCGTTGAGATAAAACATGTTTTTGTGGTTGTGTATTGGGGCGGCCTTACGGCTGGTGCAGCCGACTGAAGGGGGACGGCGACCAAGGCGGCGGCGTCGGCAGCGACGACGACATTGATGTGGGGCAGAGTCCTCAGTGATGCTTCGTGGGGCCTTCCGCAGCCAACTCTCCTCAAGTTCGGAGTTACGCAAGGGCCCGAATCATTTTCGCTGTCGGGGCAATGCGGGCGGCCAGGTCTGGGATGGCATACGGCGGTGTCGCCACAAGCGGAGCGAGGCAGCGTCGTGGAGGCGCTTCGGGCAGGGAGGTCCCCGAGAAGGTGATGTGGAAGGCCACGTTCATCGAGGTGGGCGACGTCGAGCGCCAGGGCTCGCTCAGTCCTCGGGCCTCCAGCGAACCCTGCGGCGAGTCGTCGGTCTGCGGCAGCGTATTTCGACGCCGGCAGCATGCGCGCTGCTGCGTTGTCGAAGCGCATGGAAGAGGCCTGGGCCTCGAACAGCAGGGAGACGATGAGGAACAGCCTCGAAGACTGGCGCATGTCTGCAGCCGCGGATACCATGCACCTCCCACCTGAGCAGTTGGGCAGCGTGGTGCAGACCAAGGCCCAGAGCCTCGCCGACATCTTGAATATCCATGTGTCATCAGTGCAGAATGCCATCCGCCGCAGCGAAGAAGATGTCGTCGAAGTGTTCATCAATCAGCTGGACAATATACCAAAGATCATCAGGAGCTGCTCCGACTCGACGATAGTAGAGGCGAGCGAGACGACAAAGATCACATTGAGCGCCGTCATGAAGAAATTCAAGAGTCGTGCCCGTGAGCGCCAACAATTGCTCACGCAGCTGTGGACCATCCCAGAGGAGCTCGAGCAGATCACCGGGGAGGCGCTTGACCAGGCCGCGCAGGAATCCAAGCGGGCCAGTTGTTGCGACCACATCTTGCAGAGGTTGCCAAAGGTGCGGGTTCAGCGGCCGGGCGCTGAAAGAGTTCAGGTCTCAGATTTTGGAGTCGGTGCTAGAGATGTGCTCCGACGCGATGCGGGTTTTGAGGAGCACGACCAACAAAAACCTGAATGGGGCTCCTTTTTGGTATCGTGGAATATAGCATGGGAGACTTCTTTATGTCCTGCGCCACCCTGCGCAGAGTTGACGGGCATTGACCCGATCGCTAATCCTTCGGCTGGAACACCATACTGCCCTGAGTTGAGTAGTCTCGAAGACGGACATGGCGGGCCCTGAGGAGAGGGCGCGTCCCTGCTGAAGAAGCGATCGCAGGATGCCTGAACGTCAAAGCCTCAACGGGCCAGGCGGGCATCGCCCCTGAAGTCGGCGTGCCCGGCATGGATGATGACGGATCGGCGAGTCCTAAGTCGCCGGCCCCGTCAGGCAGGCGTCTTACAGCCCATCGCTTCTAAAGGCTTGGTGAAGATATTACATGGCGAGCGGAGGCAAGGCACGACTTGCCGTGGGCCGTTTTTACCCTTGCGTCCTGCGTGACAAAGTGGACGGAACAACGGGACATTGAACTCTTCCGGCTAATCTGCTACACGAGGTCGACGGCGCATTTTAGGGGCGGCGTCTTGGGTCGGTGATCCTCTCGCGGACGCGTGGTTGAAGCGGCGCGCGGATGCCGATCTAGTGAGCGACATCAGGGCCCATCGCGGCACCAGCGTGAACGCTCCAAAGCTGCGGGGAGCTAACTCTCGAGCGTCACTGAGTTGCCACTCCCGAAGACAGACGGCGACGTCGCATGGCGCGCTAGAAGTGGAAATCGTCTCGGCTGACGAAGCCATTCGGGGAGGACTACTTCCAGCCCTGCTGTTGTGGGAAGCATTGCTGAAACGACCCCCGAGAGCTGAGTTTCTGGGGGGTAATCAAGCAGTTGCGAAGGTCTACAAGGCCGGTGGACCCTTGAAACTTGTGCACTTACCGAGGACCAATCGGATTGACGCGACGGCCGTGGCGGAACAGTTGGCGCGAGGCATCGTGGATTTGTCCGATTGTCCCACTCAAGATTAAGTTACGGACGTTGCGGCGAAGAGGTTTGGGCAACCTCCTTCATGGGCCAGAGTCACCTACTTGGTTCAAGTAGCGGCTCCCAGCATCTGGGGCTCGCCCAGCCATGGGGGGCGAAGGGGCCCCTATTCACGGGCGACAAGCCTTGCCCTTAAAGCCAGGGGGCATTTTGAAGCCCAAGTTGGGCGCGCGATCGGCGATCGCGTTAGGTTCAAGAACAGCAGGGGAAAATGCAGCGATGGCACCCGACCGAAAGAACAGAGGGGGGCCGCCCGCTCATGCCTCGCCGCGCACGCGCGGCAGTGTCACTCGGCGAACATGTGGCAGCCAGAAGAACGATGCCGTTGGAGCGGTTGCTGACCGTGGCGCGTCGGGCGTCGCGCGGGGGCCAACTCGACCCAACGCGACTGATGCTGCAGTACGTTGTGGAGCTGACAGCAGGTTAGGGAACGCAAGAAAACTTCAACGGTGCAAAGTGTGAAGTGGCCAGATTAATTGAGCAACAATGCATGACCACTACTACCAGGATCGAGTACGCAATGAAGAAACTCAAAGTTTCAGGGGCAATGACGTTGTCCTGTGTTGCTCGATGCCCAGTGCGGGTGGCCCCCCATGACACTGCGTCAGCGAAGTCATGTGTCACCCGGATGGTGACGTGGAGGCTCCGACGAGACCTGCGCGGTCACAGAGCGACTTCTCTACTTGGTGAAGAATGGGTCAAGCGACCCACAGGTCGAAGCATGTCTTAGCAATCATAACCTGACTAAGGCGCACCTGCACGGATGCGCATATGGCCTCGCTAACGCTAGAGGCCAATTCATGACAAAAACACAAGCAATGACCTATTGAGACTCTTGCCAAGGGAATCGAGCGACCATGCGATGGATCACGCCGGCATGCCGAGGCTAGGGGGCGCGATTGCAAACTTGCAGGGGATTTCACGGGTGCGCTTGCTAAGCGCGTGCATCATTTGATCGTTGACTATCTAGTGCCGCCTGCATGATTGCTCGCAGCAACTCGGGCGCCCGCTTCGGCGACGCCCCGAAGCCTCCGGACCGCCGCCGCCATGGCGTCGCCGCCGCCCGTTCAATTGCCTCGCGGACTCCGCGAACCCAACCAACTGAGTTAATCAGTCTACGTCTTGCCTGCAGGCCTGCAAAGTCTGCTTTATTGAGTCTTAGGCTCGGATCCATTGCGCGCGGGCCCCAGTGGGTTCGAGCGAGCAGAGAGAAGGAAGCCGCGCGGCGACATTGCGCCTCGCGCGACCGGCAGGAGCCGCGGCCGCAGGGTCGCGAGGAAGACGAGCAGAGAGTTTGCAGGCTTCTGTCGCGTTCGGTCAACTCCGTGGGACTTGGCAGGTGATACTAGCCAACGGCTACGACACCCCCACCTTCTTTGGGTATCCACCGACGAGGGCGATTATTCGGGATCCTGACATGTCGCGGCCGCAGGAGTTCGACAAAGCGACCCACGAATTTCGGGCAATTGCCGAGTTGGCGAAAGACATCTTGAGCAATCCGCAAGCAGAAATCGGCATCGAGCTGGGTGTCCTGTGAAGTGCGATCGCGGGTTCGTGGATGCGTGCTTCCCCGTCAGTGTCAGCTTCGAGAATGAGCCCCTTTGGGCGCGGGTGAAAACTGCAGGCGGCGACGAGAACATCGCGAACGACGGCCGCGACGAAGAACGCCAGAAAGAGGGGCCCGTCGAGAGAACAGGCGGTGAGGGGGCGAAATTCATGTTCGCGAAGTGGATCAAGCTCCATGGTTGTATCAAATCCTCGGGGCGCCTGCAGGCTGCCAGCCTAAAGAGGCGGAGAAGGCATGCCGAGAGGGCTTCCCGGCCAGGCTCCATGCGCTCAGGTGTAATTAAGGAGTTTTCGACCCGGGCCAGAAGGGTGCGCTGCTAAACTTCCGCCCCAAGTCCTCTTACAATTTCCCAAGGTAATCCTGCGGACCTTCTGAGTGGCCTGTGGCGGGCCTTCTGGGGCCTTATGATCAATGGAGGGGTGCCATGGTTTAAGGGGTTGCGAAATTTGAGCAGCTCAGCCGCCAAGATTGGAACCGAATCTCCCTGCATTCGATTGTGCGATCATTTGTAGAGGCGTCTCTGCTCGGACAGAAGCTCTACGAGCTCCCCGGCGTTACAGGTCGCATCTGAGGTGATAGGCACGTGCGCCGACAGACGATGAGTGTCCACCTGAAGGCAAAAGCGAGCAACATTCAGACCAGGTCTCGATTTACTTCCACAGCGCCTCAACAAAATAACATTTTGTAGATACCCACAACGGTGATACCCACAACGGCGGTACTCGCAGCTGCTTATGGTTGGGTTCTTCGCCAGGATAATTGTTTATAGTGTTCGTGGGTTTCCGCTCTGGTTGCCGAACTGTATTAAGCCTCCACACGACGATTCTTTATGTGGCGGCCCACACAAAAGGGTAACATGATTTTGTCTGTGGAGGCTTTTACACCACGACTCCTTCTTTTTGCGGCGGCCGACCAAAAGGATACAAGGATTTTTCGGTGGCGGGGCTTGCAGGGCGCTGCCGCCTGCGCGGCGCTTCGTCGCGCGAAGTGCAGGGTTTCCCGTGCGCCGCTGTCACGGGCACGCGGCGGGGATTCACCCTACACTGGCATGGTCAACGTTAATGCGGTCGGAACCCTGCTTAAGATTTCGCGCGGCTCCATGGGAGCAGGCCAGAGATAGCGCCGCTCGCCGCACTGACTCCCCCGCCTCCCGCATCTGCAATCAGTTCCCTCCTTTCTTCCCTCCTTGATTTTCCTTTCTTTCTACAGGGCGAGTCCAACACGGCCCCGAGAGGGCGCCAGGGCGGTCCAAAGCGGCCCCCCAGATGTGCCCCCGAGAGCACTGTTGCTGTCAAGTTCGTTTTGGCTCCCGCATAGCGACGGCAGCGTCGACGACGCGCGTGCTGCACGGGGCAGAGCTCGAAGGAATCCCTGAGTGATTCCGTAAGCGTATGCGAAGAAGAAAACCACCACCCGCTATCGTAATCATTGCCAATGTCGTCACCGTCATCTACATGTCTGACTCAGCATTGGGTCCAGCACGGCCCGAAAGCACCGAAGCTGCTTTCTGAACGGCCTCCGAAGGCTTCCAGGCTGCGCCAGGACGGCCCCGTGCAAGTTCCAGTGGGCGCTCCAGGCCCCAAACGAGTATCCCAAGAGGCAAACATCATTGATTTGGCTAGGGTTTTTCAATGTTTGCGGTGCCATCTCTTTGTCGACATTCTCACTCCACGACGGCCCACGAGCCCGCCTCAGGACGGGCCCAACGGCCCCCAGGAAGGCCCTGGGACGGCCTAGCAGGGCTCCATGATGCCCCCCAGGGGCGCCCAAGAGGCCCATGAGGCTCTCAAGACGGCCACAAGATGGCTTTCAGAAGGAGGGTCATGAAGCAAACTTTCAAATCTTTCGCCTTATGAAGCTCCCCAGAGGCCTCCAGAACGCGCCAGCACGGCCCAGGGCAGGCTCCGGAGGGCGTCCGGGCCCCAGCCGAGTGCCCCGAGAAGCAAAAATCAGTGTTTTCGCTAGGGTTTTACAATGTTTTCGGTGTCATCTCTTTCTCGACATCCTGACACTCCACGATGGTCCACAATGCCTCCGACACCGCCTCAGAACGGGCTCACCGGCCCCCAAGAAGGCCCCAGGACGGCCTACGTAGCAGGATTCCATGGCGCCTCCAGGGGCGCCCAATACGGCCCACGAGGCTCTCAAAACGGCTCCGAGTTGGCCTCCAGGAAAGGGCATGAAACGAAATTTCGAGTTCTCCGCCTCCTGAAGGTCCCCCGAGGCCTGAAGAAGGCGCCAGGACGGCATGTTTTCGGTGTCCTCGCTTTCTCGACACCCTGACACTCCACGATGGCCCACAAGGCCTCCGACACCGCCTCAGGACGGGCCCAGCGGCCCCCAAGAAGGCCCCAGGACGGCCTACCTGATGATGATGATGATGATGATGATGATGATGATGATGATGATGATGATGATGATGATGATGATGATGATGATGATGATGATGATGATGATGATGATGATGATGATGATGTGATGTGATGATGATGTGCTGGTGATGGTGATGGTGGTTGGGATGGGGATGGGGATGGGGATGGGGATGGGGATGTTGATGGGGATGGTGATGGTGATTGTGATGATGATGGTGATGCTGATGCTGATGCTGATACTGGTGCTGATGGTGATGATGACGATGATGACGATGATGATGATGATGATGATGATGATGATGCTGATGCTGATGCTGATGATGATGATGATGATGATGATGGTGATGGTGATGGTGATGATGATGATGATGATGATGATGATGATGATGATGATGGTGATGGTGGTGATGGTGATGGTGATGGTGATGGTGATGGTGATGATGATGATGCTGATGCTGATGCTGATGCTGATGATGATGATGATGATGATTATGCTGATTATGATGATGATGATGATGATGATGATGGCGATGGCGATGGTGATGGTGCTGGTGCTGGTGATGGTGATGGTGATGGTGATGGTGATGGGGATGGGGATGGGGATGGGGATGTTGATGGGGATGGTGATGGTGATTGTGATGATGATGGTGATGCTGATGCTGATGCTGGTACTGATACTGATGCTGATGGTGATGATGATGATGATGATGATGATGATGATGCTGATGATGATGATGATGATGGTGATGGTGATGGTGATGGTGATGGTGATGATGATGATGATGATGATGATGATGATGATGATGATGGTGATGGTGGTGATGGTGATGGTGATGGTGATGATGATGGTGATGTGATGATGATGATGCTGATGCTGATGCTGATGCTGATGCTGATGATGATGATGATGATGATGATGATGATGATGATGATGATGATGATGATGATGATGATGATGATGATGATGATGGCCCAGCAAATTCTGAGGATGTCTCGAGCGAGGCGCGGGTTTCAGCACCCCCAAGGGGGGGGGCGCCAGGGGTATCTCACGGACTCCGTTCGCGCCAAAATGTCGGGGATGTCTCGAGCGGTTTGCCTGTTTGCATGCCCAACTTCCTCCGCTTTCGGAGCAGATTTGGAGGATGTCTCGAGCGAGACGCTCATGTTCGCCCCCCAATGGGGGGCCAGATGTTGGAGATATCTCGATCGGTTTGCTTGTTTTGGTGGCCAGACTCGTGGGCACAGATTCTCCCCAGGATGCAACAGGAGGCTCCAGCAGGCTCCAGGAGGCCCCAAGAGGCCACAGGAGGTCCCAGGAGGCATCAGGAGGCCACACCACTCCCCGAAGGGGAAGAAGAGGGTTGGAAGAGGACACCCGCTAAACCACTTACGCCCCGAACGGCTGGTGGGATTCAGCGCAGTGGGAAGGTCTGGGTGGGAGGGGTAATTCGGATGCCAGTTCTGGCGCGGGCGCACCTTGCTTGCCCCCCCCTTGCCCATCCCTCCCCATGTATTCCCCTTCCTCGCTCCCTCCCTCCCTCCCCCCCCTTCTCGGACGCGCGGCGTCGCGCGCGCGCGCGCCAGGCGCTCGTCAACCAGCCGACCCGCGCTTGAGTGCTTCAACCCCCGACCACCTCGACTTTGCGAGCGAAATTCGATCGGAGGTAGCCCGCGATTGTGCCTGCGGCAGCTCCCAAGGAAATATGCAAGAGAGGCGAGAAGAGGATGATGCTGATGATGATGAGGAGGAGAGGGAGGAGGAAGAGGAGGAGGAGGCGGAGGAGGAGGAGGAGGAGGTGGCGGAGGCGGTGGCGGAGGCGTAGGCGGAGGCGGAGGAGGAGGAGGAGGAGGAGGAGGAGGAGGAGGATGGAGGAGGAGGAGGAGGCGGAGGAGGATGGAGGAGGAGGAAGAGGAGGAGGAGGAGGAGGCGAGAGGGGTTGTATTGTAAGCAAGACCGCTGCGCTGCACGACTGAAGTACGCTGTCTGTGTCGGGAAGCAGAGTGGCTCCCTTCCCCTTGGGGTGGAGCCCTCTGCAAATCTTGTTCCAGCAGTCTGGAATGTGCTTGTCCTTGCCCGATGTTTTTTCGTGCGAGGACCCGCACACAGCTCTCCGAGCTTGGCTAAACGGCCTCCCGGCGGGATGGAGTGGGGAAAGGGGAAGGAACACAAGGAGGAGGGAGGAGGATAGGACCAGGAGTTGCAGGAGGAGCGGAGGTGGAGGAGGAAATCGAGGAGGAGGAGGAGGCGGAGGAGGCGGAGGTGGAGGTGGAGGTGGAGGCAGAGGAGGCAGAGGTGGAGGTGGAGGAGGAGGACAGGAAAATGTGGAGGACTAGGTGGAGGAGGTGGAGGAGGCGGTGGAGGAGGAGGCGGAGGTGGAGATAGAGGAGAGGGTGGATGAGGAGAGGCGGGAGATGGGGTGGAGGAGGAGAGGTCGGGGAGGAGGAGGTCGCTCGGGAGCCAAGTGAGCCGAGGTTCGTGACGAACGCAAGGAGCAATACCTACCAAGCTGGCCTGACCGGAGGGTGTGCGATCTCCCCGAGGGGCGAACCCGCCGCTCGCGGGGGACAAGTGGCCGACATGTTTGCCTTTGTGAATCTCGAAATTTGAGAGCGGTAGGGGCACCCATTTCCTTGCTGGTTTCATAGTGAGGAGGAAGAGCAAGAGGATGAGGGGAGGAGATGGGGAGACGCGATAGGGAGACGGGGAGGAGATGGGGAGACGGGATAAGGATAAGGATGAACAGTAAGCTAGATGCGTAGTGAGAGGCATGACGAGGATGCGGAGGAAGAGGGTGGTGAGGAGGAACGGAGAAACTCTGGAAGAGGGGGAAGGAGGAGGATCATGTTTCCCGATGCGACCACCCTTCGGGTGTCAAGGATATTTGTTGGGGAGATGGGTGCAGCTTTCGATTTTCGATTGGCGTCGGGTCGGATTCGCGATGCACTTATTCAGCGAGCTTGATATCTGTTTCTCGATATCTTGACAGATCTATAGATCAACGCACCTCTTCGAAGGTGTGGATATCCGTAAGGGGTTCGCCCCATGCCGCCGGCCCCTTGTCTCGGATAATGGGAGATGCAAAAGCTAAATCATGAGGTCTGGGCGCCGCCGCGAAGAAGTGTCGGGACGTGAGGGGTGCCACCGAATTTCAGAAATGTAGCAACTCCCTTATGTTTTTGGACCATGACCCTACGGATCTGCGTGAGGGATGCCGCCGGATTTCAGAAATGTGGCAAATCCCTAATGTTTTTGGACCCTGACCCTGTCGATCCGCATGAGGGGTGCCACCGAATTTCAGAAATGTTGAAAATTCCCTTGGTGGACCCTGACCCTGCCGATCTGCGTGAGGGGTGCCGCCGGATTTCAGCAATGTGGCAAATCCCGTGTGTTTTTGGACCCTGACCCCGCCGATCTGCATGAGGGATGCCACTGAATTTCAGACATGTGGCGAATCCCGTGTGTTTTTGCACCCTGACCCCGCCGACCTGCTTGAAGGGTGCCCGCGAATTTCAGAAATGTGGCAAATCCCGTGTGTTTTTGCACCCTGACCCCGCCGATCTGCGTGACGGGTGCCCGCAACGAATTTCAGAAATGTGGCACATTCTTTTTTTTACATCCTGACCCCGCCGATCTGCGTGTGGGGTGCCACCGAATGTGAGAAAGGTAGCACATTCTCTATGATTTTGGACCCTCACCCCGCCGATCTGCAAGAGGGGTGCCAGCAAATTTCAAACATGTGGCAAAATCCCATGTGATTTTGGACCCAGACCCCGCCGATCTGCGTGAAGGGTGCCACCGAATTTCAGACATGTGGCACATCCTGTGTGTTTTTGGACCCTGATCCCGCCGATTTGTTTGAGGGGTGTCAATTTTGACCCACCCCAGCAATTCAGAGTACACGCTCAGGGCGTGCTAAACCTGCCCGTTTGGGCCTCCCCCCCTCGCGCGTTCCATCAAGCAGCAAGAAGCAGAACTGTAACAGTGGAGACTGGAAGGTGCAACTGGTACAGGAAACTGCGGACCTTCGCCCTGCAGCCTGGTGGCCCCACAAGGGGGCCGGCGGATCAGAGCCGATACTTATGATGTCCGGGACTTCTCTAGGCGTTCCGCACGAGAAATCTTCACGTCTTTCAGCATCGGACGCATACCTCACGACCTCAGGGTCAAACGGCTCAATGTGTTCTCGACTCTCAACATACACATTCAACACCCGACCAGGTCTCAAGGAGTTGCTCTCAATGGTGTCGGGCTTTTTGTTTTCATTGATACATGTGTAGTTACTCAGCATGTTGTGATGTCACCTTGAAGCGTACACTTGAATTCAGTGATTATGCGCATAATTGTTATACGCGTTTGGGATTTCCTTTGTGTCCCAGCATTGTTTTCAAAGTTTGCTGTAACCCTTTGCGACTTGTCATTTGACATGTAACGTGAGGCTATGCAGAACATGCGGCGGGATGGCATCGACTTCCTAAACGCGAATTGGACGCCCCCATGGGATACGGGTTAACCCATCACATTACCATCTTAATCGATATGGTTATATCCCAGCATTCTTCGGCTACCCGACGTACGACCCAACGGCTGCTGAAAGGCCAACGGCTCCATCCATGGTTGCTCCCATGTTCCCTGACTAATACTCTCACGAGATTGGTCTGCTGATGAATTTTTGTTCTGCCCCAGCTGACGCGCAGTGCTGAGTATGAACCCGGTGTACCAGGCCAGGTGCCCCACTACGGGTATTTGGCGGCTCCCATGGACTAGGAGGTTACACATCACGGCTCTGAGCTAGTGCTACCCGCGTACATGGGAGAGCTGCGCCTTGAGATTTTGGCCATCCATGAGGCGCAGCAGGCCACTCTCTCAATGCAACTGGCTCGCCAACGCCGCAACCAGGAGCGACAGCTACGCCGCGTGATGAATCGTGCGGGGACACCCGTCGCCCCTACACTTGCAGGGCAATCTGCTATGAGCTGATCAGCAGCGGTTGCTACGGGATCAATGCCTGCGGGGGCAGCAGTTGTCACCTGCAGTCCCACCAAGTCGGTATGATATTGGATAGTCCACACTTGAGCGACAGACGCGCATCAGGCCATCGGCAACGCCACCAATCATCAACGATGGTGATTTTTCCAAGTGCGCCGCATGCCTGGACGACTTTGTATGCCACGACAAGGTGCGGAGGCTCCAGCGCGGTCATATATTTCACGCGCAGTGCTGGGATCGCGTGGCTCACGCACCTGTGGATCGGCAGCTGGAAGGCGCCCCCAGCGAGGCACCATATGCCATGCGTAGGGGCGCAGGCCTCATCGCAGCTGAGTTTCATTTTGCCCTTGCTGGGGATCACAACGCAGCGGGTCGACGTTATTGAATATTCCGCGGGGGAAATATTCCGTGAAGAGCTGGACCGCCTCGCGGCGATGATAACAGGCGCTACAGTTGCTGCCGGGTCGCCAGCCACATTTGCAGGGCAACTTGCTTCCTTTTCCAATGAGGGACAGAAAGCAACGGTCACTATGCCCGCCACCGATGCGCCGATGCCTCTGGTAGCCGAATCAGCAGATATTGCAGGGGCACCTGCCGCAGCAGTACCAGCAGGGCTACCCGCCAATGACCAGTGGCAGAGGCGCATAAGGGCCACTGAAATGAGCGCGCAATGGCTTCAAGTCCCCTACGGCAGTATGCCATATGGCCGTCCGCTACGCACGCGCAGACCGAGAACCCAGCGCGCGCGTAGCGGTGCCATTGCCATATCTGAGCGTGATATGTTGCGTGCGGTGCTGGTGGTCAATGCGGATGGACAGATTGCAGCGCGCGCCGATGATGCAACCTTATGGGGAAACGCCGCTTCGTCCTCAACAGCCCCACATGTATGACGAGTGCCCGTCTGCCTGGATCCTCCAGCAGCACCCCATCACAGAAGACGAAGCCAGGGGGTACATGAACGTCTTTACGTTTCTTACTAGGGACCAGCGGGCGTTGGAGCAAAGGCGCCGCAGGGGCACGCACGGCGCGCAACTGCCCGACGTGCCAGGTACATTCGGAGAATGACATGAGTTTGCCCTGGCAGCGAACAGCGCCGCCATGCTAGATGGCACTTTGACTATCCCACTGGGCATCGGCAGCAACATCAACATCATTGGTCTGGAAACTGCACAGACATTCGAACGTGTCTCCCGCCCCTGCAGACACGACATCAAGAAGCCGAACTTGACGAAGAGGCCGCGCGTGTCCGGCGCGGGAATTGAAGCCGCCATCTGTGACGAGTCATTGCATTACAAGATCGCACGCAAAGAAAGGGGCGACTCCGCGGGGAAAGCCGTCATTGCCAGGTCGGATGCATGTTCAGCGAGCCCCCCCTGCAATCCTGGGTCTAAGGGGCGTGTCAAACGCGCGCGCGATCCTGATCTGCGAGCAGGAACACGAGAAGATGATTATCCCAGGCTCAGAGATGCACGGGCTCCCCCTTAGCAAAGGCGCCAGGGTAGTTGACTTGATGAAGACGCCATCAGGGCACCTGGCTATCAAAGTTGACGAGTATGGGGTCGCCACGGAGGCAAGTGGCTCAACGGCCTTCACGGCCACATCCAATCCTCAAAGCGAGGAAACGCCCATGCTCGTCAAGGAGGTGGCTGATGCAGAGCCGATTGCAGGGCAACCTGCCTCAAGCAATGCGGGGGCGCCCTGCTACCAGCGATGCCCGCGCGTGCATGACGTCCCAGGACACCAGGGGCATCCGCTTTTCCGTCAGCGAGGAGACGTTTTCCGACGCGACCCAGTCTTTGGTGAACGACGCCTTCAAGACTTGGCATCGCAGGAACACGACGCATGGGGATGTCCCTACGCCTGCCGATCAGGACTTCGCATTGCGCAACTTGCAGGCGAAGGTCTATCAGGCCATCTACGAAGAGGGCAGCACGTGGGCGCCGCCCGACAACGCTGCGGGGGCACCTGCTGCAGTGAGCGACGCTGCCGAGAAGTGTGATATCTTTGTTTCGAGCAGTGTCTCAGCGGCCCATGGCGCAGGCGTCTGGGCGCCCCCGTCGCTTGAAAATGAGTGGCAGGCAGCGGCGGGGGCAGGCGCGCGCCGCGGCCACTCGCGCTTGCCCGGACAGGCCGAACGCTGAGGTTATGTCTTCAGGCGCGGGGGCGCCTGCGTACTTTTCCCAGGTGCGCGGCCGCCAGGGGCGGCGGCCGCCCCCTCCAGGAGGTCTTGCGACGGCAGCGCAGAGGCAAACATGTGCCCCCGCCTATCTGGGGATTCGGTTCTCATGCACTGCGAGGCTAGGCGACGCAGCGACAGCGATCGCTGGGTGAGGGGTTAGGAGCGCTTTTGCAGCTCCTGCCCCCGCGAGGCCTTGAGCGGCACCAACTGGCCCTGCCAAGACACTGGCGATCTTCCATGCCATGCAGTCGCCCAAGCGCCGCCTCGGCCGCTGTGAACCAGCGCTCCATCGCGACTTGGGGCCCTATTGTCTCCCAGTCAAGCGGGGGCTCCTGCAGCTCTGGCTCGCACTTCATGCGGGCTTTCTCTTCATCATTCTGGTGTGTGGGAAAGCCTAGGGGAACCGCTCGCTGCCGCACGTTGGCCTGTCCAGCCACTTGCCGCAACTTCAGCAGAACAGCAGAGTGCGGCCCCACGGGCGCGTCAGCTTGCTCAGCACAATCCTGGATGCGGTACTCCAGGCATCGGCTCACAACGAACAAATCATAGCAAACGCTGTGACAGGTGGCCCCCGGGGGTCTCACGACCGTGGCCCCAAGATGATCTGCCCACTGGGATTCTATCAGATGCCCAGCGCCAATGCTCCAATCACCTCCTATGACAAGGCAGCCAGCAGCGGCCACCGCTTCACCGAGCTCGTCTAAAAAAAGAGATGTCGGCACCTGCCAATCCTACGGTCGTGTGGCCGTATATCGACACACCTAGGTAAGGGAAGGCCTGATGCACCATCGCCTTCATCATACAGAGCCGCTCAGTCCACCGTTCAGGCGCATTTTCGCAACTGCCAAAATGCGTTTTGCTCGAAATTGCCGTGCCCCCCAGATGTCTCACGGGGTCATGCGTCCGTTCTGGCCGCAGACGCAAGCCATGCCATTTGGCCCGCCTTGTGGCACCAGCCGAGGGCCGTCTTGATCTGTGGGGCTTCCAATCGATGTTCCGGAAGGGAGCCGCAACGCCCGGGGGCATCGACCACCTGCCCGTCGGCAGCCCAGGGCGTCGGCTGGGCCTGATCGAGGGCGTCGACCACCCGCGCGCCTGCGGCCTCGATCCAAGGCCCGCTGCTCCCTTTCGAGGTCTGCCCGTCTGTGGGCCCCCTCAGGGCCCGTGGCGGCCCCGACGCTTGGCAAGGCGCTTCTGGGGGGAGGGCCGCTCCACCCTGGGGCATCGACCACCTGCGCGCCTGCAGCCCGAAGTGGAGGCTGGGTCTGATCGAGGGAATCGACCGCCCGCACGTATGCGGCCTCGATCCAAGACCCGCTGCCCTCCTTTAGGGTATGCCCTGCACTGGGCCCCCCCAGGGACCGCCAGCCCCGAAAAATCAGCTCGCCGTCGTCCTGCCTGCTGGTTCCTGGCAAAAATCAAGTAGACGTCGCAGTTTGCCCTAGTGGCGCTCAGCAAAGGCCTGCCGCACCTGAGCTGGCAGCGGCCTCATCACGTCACGCAGGGCCCCGCGGTGACCCATGGCCTCCCGCCAGGCCTCTCGGCACACGTCGGACACCACTTGCTCCAGCTCCCCATGTGGTTTCCTGGCCGTGGTCCCATCGGGCGCGACCGCTATGCCTACGCACCGGTGCTCTTCGAAGTTCAGCTCCTGAGTCCTCGCGTGCAAAAACTGTTGAGGTACTCCTCGCACCAGTGCTGCCAGGATACACTGTCCTGCAATGTCTCACGCTCCAAATCCAAGACCCAGCGAGCACTCCAACCGGTCACCGATTGGACAAACTCACTGCTGCCCTGTCGGGGTTTTCCTGCGGCAGGGTCCCCAGCGGCGGCTTTCCCATCAGCTGGCGACCTGCCTCGTCTGGCCTAAAGGCGCTGCTGCTCACCTTCGGCCAGCTTGGCTCTGGCCACCCCGACCCCGATTGCTGGCTCCAGCTCCTGGCCGCTGGGAGCGGAACCAGAGGCAGAGGCTCTTGCTGTCCCAGGCGCTGCAGGCTCAGCACCAGGAGCGCCGGCAGGAGCCACTGGAGGAGCCTCCGCCACCTTGGGGGGCGGCGATCCAGTGGCCGCGGAATCCTTCGGGCCCTCGTCCTTGCGGGCTAGCTCGGCCGCAAGGCGCGTCCGCATGTCGCGGGCCTCGGTCCTGAGCCGCTGGATGCTGTCGGCGCTGGGGCCGATTGCTGACGGCACCGCTTTCTGGATCTCGACCGCGATGCTGCCCTCGAGGGCGAGCCACTTCCGCTTGCCCTCCTCCCCCAGCTCAAGGTCACTGAGGTCCAGCAGGTCGCCGTCCACGATCTCCACCGCTTCGAAGCCGCTCCCATCACCCAGCAGCTGCGACAAATTGATCTGAGACCCTGTCGGGATGTACGAGGCCGACGTCGGCGACGGCGCGCCGGGCGACGATCCACGGCTCTGCCGCAACTCCGCCTTGAGCCCCGCCTGCCGCTCGGACTTGGTCTGCACCGCCAGGACCGCCGCCTCTCTCGTCTCCTGACTGCGCTCCGCCAGCCAGCGCTTCGCTCCGCCCTCCCTCGCGACAGCCTGCTCCAAGGCCCTCTCAGCCCGCCTGCGGGCAGCTCCTCTCGCACCGATGGTCTCCTCCAGCAGCGGCGCCCGCGCAGGCTGCTCAGGCTCGGACGGCACCACCGCCTGCACCGAGGCTTGCAGCTCCTGCGCGCCCGCGGCCTGGCCGACGTGCTGCTGGAGCCGGGCGAGGAGCTCCGCGACCGACTGCTTGGCTGCGCCGCGCTGCGGGGGCATCGGCGCCCTGGGCACCTCCATGCGGCTGGGCGCCCAGGCACCTGGCGGTGGGGCCGGGGCCTGCCGACCTCCGCCCGAGCCCGTGCCAGACGCCCCACTCCCCCTGTGGCCTGCTGCCATGGCGGCGCCCGCGGCGACGGCACCGCCGCATTCCCGCACGAGAGACGCTGCTTGCGCGCCTTCCAGTTCCAGCGATAGCGGCAGCTCGAGCACGAGAGGTAGCCTTTGGCTGCATCCTTGCCCATGGGCTCCGCCAGGAGCTCACAGAAGGAGAAGACGTGCCAGCCAACAGGCGACGGTTACAGTCTCGGAGTGGCCCGACCGCGTGTGCACACAACTAGACGTTGGTCCAGGGATCGCAGCTGGGGGCGCACCTCCCCCTTGTCACACCCAAGTCACTGAGCCTCCCGCTGCGGACTTGAGCCAAAACGGCTACGGAGGAGGAGGAAGAGGAGGAGGAGGAAAAGGAACATTGGGAGGAGGAGGAGGAGGAGGAGGAGGAGGAGGAGGAGGAGGAGAAGCCTTCGTCCCCATCCTTGTTCCCCCGCCACCCTTCCTTGTCCGTCTCGTCATACGGGTTCAAAGTGGTTGTTGGCCGATGTACGGGAAGCCGTTCTTGGTACGGATTCTGTCTCGCAGCGGCGGTTCCCGCCCATTCTTTCAAAACGGCCTCATGAAGGGGTAGCACGGCGGCCCAAACGGCGTCAAAACGGCCAAATGTTGTGACATGGGTCCGTTCTCTCGTCTACATCCCCGTCACGTTGCGCGCCGAGCCCCTCCGACCTTTCCTGCTCCCGAGCTCCCT
>CAUYUJ010022592.1:547475-567475 GCA_963575745.1 Prorocentrum cordatum | reverse complement strand
CTATGCTAAGCTATGATATGTCATGCTGCGCCGTGCCATGCTATGCTATGCTATGCTACGCTATGGTGCGCTGTGCTATGCTGTGCTGTGCTGCGCTATGCTATACTATGCTATGCTGCGCTATGCTATGCTATGCTGGGCTATGCTATGATATGCTGTGCTGCGCTATGCTATGCTATGCTATGCTGTGCTGTGCTCTGCTATGCTAAAGCTCAACGAAGCTAACATGAAGGTAAGCTAAGCTAATATAAAGCTGAGCTAAGATGCTTCTAAGCTAAGGTAATATGACATAAGCTAAGGTAAGATGAGATAAGCAACGCTAAGCTAAGGAGACGTAACTGGGATAACCGCGGGGCGGATGCCAGGGGAACCGCCTGGGGCGGGCAACATTGCCCGGCCCCTTTAAGATAGAGGATAAGAACCCTTCTAGGCAGAACCTAGGTAGGGAAAAATTGTCTGCGGACGATGCTTTGACATTTTTTGGACTATGTTTGGGCATTTGTTGGCTATTGCGAAGGCCTTACGGTCGGTGCCGCCGACCCAGAAGATGAGGACGCTGACCATGTCGAGGTAGAAGGAGGAGAAGTAGGACGAGCATGGGGAAGAGCCGCATGAGGAGGAGGAGGGTGAGGAGGATGAGGAGGAGGAGGTGGAGGCAGAGGTTCAGGGGAGGGAGGGGAGAATGGAGGGGGGGTAGTTGTGAGGGGGGCGGAGATTCGGGGGTGGTAGTGGTGCCCGCAGATGTTGACGGAGAAAGGACGTGGTCTCGCGAGGGTCTCATGGTCTCTTGGGGCATTCTTGGCTCGTCCTGGGGCTTTGTTGGGCCGCGGGGTTCCCAGGGGGAGGGCGTCGTATCTGACCCGAGACCCCCCGAGACTTCCCCGGGACCCCCCTTGGGACCCACCCCCCCGGCGGGGAAGGGATGAAAAGGAAGGGGCTTCCCTTCGACTCAATGACGACGTGGCTCAATCTTGTGATCACGACATTGCTCAATTTCCTTTTGCTTCGCCACTCGAGGGGGAGGCCTGGGGAAGGGGAAGGAGCAACGACGACGACGACGAAGGGCAGACAGGAAGGCCTCGGAGGGGGGCAGAGCGAAAAGCTTCCCCCGCACGCCGAGCAAGGGCCGGCGGCTGTCTCATCCGTCGTACAATCGACTCGACGTAAGAGTGACCTTTCGCCAGAGTGACCTTTGGTGCGGGCCCAGTGGGGCCCCTCGCTCGCCGAACGCGATGCGGCAGCAGCGCCTCGCGCGCTCGTGCTTGGCCCCCCCGCGGCCCCCGACGAGCCACGCACCAAGGGGCACTCTTGCCCAGGGTCACTCCTACGTGTAGCCGATGCAAGATCCCCACCCGCGAGGAGGACGCGCCCGACCCGCGCCTGCTTTTGGCGAGGGCCGAGCGACGCCTCCGGCAGACGCGCCGTGCCTCGCTCGCTCCCCCCGCGCACTCCCCCGCGCGCGCTCGGCGGCCCTGCCGGAGGGCCCGCGCGCGCTCCGGCGCGCCTGCCTCCCCTCTGGCAGGGGGGCGCCTCCCTCCCTCAAGCAGTGGCGCAGCGTCCTGGCTCGCCTATAGGCCTACCAATTAATGTTCTAAGAACCTCTTGTGGTTTCCACGAAGTGTGTTCTAGAGCATGTCTGGCGGAGCCTGTCCTTTTTTATCACATCGGGTTGATGTTCTTAGAACGCTGCTTTTGTTCTTGGAACATTTTTGGGTTCCAAGAACACTTTGTGGTAGGACGATAGGGATGCCGGGACGGTCGGTCCCTGCTCAATCTGCAGGGGGGCGCCTCCCTCCCGACGACGGCGGCCTCCGTCTGTTCGCGCCCTCCCCCGGGGCCCCTCGGCTTGGCATCGCTCGGACGTGTGCATTTTTCCTTCGGCGAGGACCCTCGAGGAGCATCCTTGACCATTTGGCGAAAGAGCCACGCACGAAACCGACAAAAAACACAGGGAAGGGACGTCCGAGCGATGGCCCCTCGGGGACTGGCCGGCCGACCGCGGCGCGAGAGTGCCTCCTCGACGGGCTGTACGCCGGGGACTCCGGGTACGCCAGCGTCGACGGCGCGGACCAGGCCCCGCGCCGCCAGGGGAGAGCATCCTCACTCCTCCTCACTCCTCCTCCTCCTCCTCCTCCTCCTCCTCCTCCTCCTCCTCCTCCTCCTCCCCCTCCCCCTCCTCCTCCTCCTCCCCCTCCTCCTCCGCCTCCTCCTCCTCCTCCTCTTTCGCCTTCCTCTTCCCTCCTCGCTCGTCCCTCCTCCCTCCTCCCGCCTCCTCAGGACCTCCTGGCAACTTGTGGGGCCGAGCTCTCGAAGTGTCTTTCCGGATCCCCCCCTCTGGAACCCCTTCCTGGAGCCGACTTGCAAAACATGCACGTTTTTTTGAATGATTTCGAATAATTCCTGACTGTGTGAATCTCTTCGGAGCGCTCGCGGGAGCCTCTGGGGGACATGTTTGGGGCTTCTTGGGAGCCCCTTTGGGGGCCTCTGGGGAGCCTCTTGGGGGCCTCTCGAGGATTCCGGGGCCTTTTGCAATCTTTGTGGTGTAAAATATGCCGTGCAATCTACGTTGTGCAATCTGTTTTGTGCAATTTGCGCGGTGCAATTGGCTACCCTGCACCGCGCGTGACCACTTCCCATGCTCGTGCAATACAATCAATCCACCCACCCACTTTGATGATTTGTGATAAACGAGTGAGCGCGCATTTATGTTTGCAAGGGATGGTGGGGCCAGTCGATACGGGCCTGACTGGGATGGTACGGCTTCTCGAGGAGGCAAAAACGCATGTGAATTGCAACACAAAAAAGGCAAGTGGATCATCCGGTTGGGGGGGTCGAATCTAAGTTCTCCTCAAGCAAGGATACAATATGTGGTGCAAGCTATGTGGCGGAATCTATGTGGTGCAGTTCGCACTGCCGAATTCCAAGTTGTCACCTGCTTGCGCAATCATCTTACCCGCCCACTTGCAAGTCGGTTTGCAAAACCCATGCGGCGGAGATTGAGATGTTTGCTTGGCGCTGGCTGGCGCATCGCTGCGGCCGCGCTAACGCCCAAACCCGCTCGCGAGTCTGACGCGACCGACGCGGCCGCGGAGGCGGTGACCGCTGGAGACTTCCCAGCGCGTCTCGCAGGCCGCGCTGCCGCGCGGGGACCTCAGTGCGAGTCGGTGGCTCGGGCGGGCGCGGTGTCATGGCGACGTCGGCAACGACAGACACGATGATAACAGTAGTGATGCTGGCGGCGACGATGAAATTGACGACTGCAAGGCCGCTGACGGCGCCGATGCTGATCATGCCGATGACGACGATGGTGTCCATGCGTCGGCGATGAAAATGTTCGGAACGATTTCGACATGCGCGCGCGGCCGACTGGCGCGAGTGACCCGCATGGTTTCATTTGTCAATGGTTTTGCCCCCCCCCAAGCACGCGTGGAAAGGGCGTTCGACTGATATCGACATGCGCGCGCGAGAGGCCCGCTTGGTTGCATTGGATGAGTATGTTCATGCCCACGCATGTCGTCCGAATTCGCGGGAAGACGCTCCGTTTTTTTGTGTCGAGCCGCCATGTTACATGTTGATACGGTTCCGTGGCATTCGATGATCAAACGCCATGCAACACCGAGGTGGTTGAAGAGGAAGTTGGCACGCCCGCGGCGAATTGCGGGTGTGGAGTTCGTCCATTGTTTGCACGATATGTCTACACCGTGATGACAGTGATCGACGAGCGCGCGCATAGTGTTTGTTGTACAGCATGGTGTGGGGTGTCGAATTTGGTTTTGTTGGGGTGGGATGGTGTCACATGCAAGATGAACGATAGGACAGATCGCATGTAAATAGCAGACTCCCAAAGGGAATCGATAATCTTGGACCGGGAGGGTGGTATATCCGAATTCCTTTTTGAAAAAAGTAACCTAAGTTGGCGATGAGACGACGACGGGGCGGCGACGGCGACAACACAACCGCCAGAGTTACAGAGATACCCAAACGACGGGCGGCGACGAGGTGGCGACGGGGCGGGGACGACGCCACAGAGCCGCCAGACCGAAGACACGGCCCAGTTATGTATAACAGACAGAAATAGGGCCCCTAATGTGCAAGCACAGTTATTGGCATTCTAGTTGTTTCAATGATGAAGGCCATCCCGTTTTCACAACGTGGCCGTCGCCTCAGCGCCGCGCGCATCCATATTATGCAACGTGGACCATCCACTGCAAACTATAGTATTCGATGCACACCCATCGTGCCCAACCCTCACCATCCGACGCAACATGCACACGGTTACTCACATAAATAGGGCCCAACCTTCACCATCATATGTAGTAAATAAAATCCGGCGCGCATCCACATTTACGACCCAGCCCTTACCTTCAACAAAAAAATCCGCGATGAGTCCACACCCAGTCGACCCAATCCTCATCATCATATGCTTTTTCCGGTGCACATCCTTACGATCCAACCTTCATCATCCGATGTGACAAATTATTGGGAAGGCCTGACGGCCGGTGTAGCCGACCCTGAAGGCGGGACCTCCCCCTGGACGCCCGCTGGCGACCCCCCTGGGGGGTGGCTCCCTTGTCCACAGGGGGGAAGATGGAGGAGGGGTGTTGAGTTCTCTCTGTTCACAGGGGGGCCGCCCCTTTTGTCAACTTTGTGCACAGGGTGGAAGGGGGGGGGAAAGGAGGGGGAGAGGGAAGAGCCTTGACTCCCCCCTGTCCACAGTGGTGACCCCCCCTTGTCCCTCGTCTACACGGGGGACCAGGGAGGAGAGGGCGGGGGGCAATGAGTTTCCCTTGTCCATAGGAGGGACCACCCCAGGCGCCCCGTGTCCACAGGGGGGACCAAGGGGAGAGGGGGGCGGCAATCTGACCAAGGACCCCCCCCTCAGGACCCTTTCCTCACATGCCCCCCTTTCCCTGTCCGCCCTGTCCACAGGTGAGGCCAGGGAGGGGAGGGGGGGGGCATTGAGCTCCCTTGTCCACACGTTGTCCCCGGGGGGGGGGGGGCGCGGGGGGGGTCGGTTATCCCCGCGCCCTTTCGCGCTCCCCGCGCCTTCCGCCCCGTTGCCGTGCCCTCCGCCGCTTCCGTTGGGCAGCGCTTACGCGCCCGCGCCCTTGCCAGCGTCGCGCTGGCAGCTCCACATTGCACGCGCGCCGTCGAGCCTTTCCTCGACGGGGCGGTGGGTGATCCCGCAAAAGGCCGTCCCCACCAACCCGCAACGTGTTGGGCTCGGTCGGCCATCCCACGCCGACCCCCGACGACGCCCGGCTGCTTTTCCCGACGACCACAAACGACGACCTACCCCCCGACGCCCACCGCCCACTCCACCGCTACGCCTGCGCCGCCTGGTCGGCGTCGCCGCCGTAGGGTCCGTAGCCTCGTCGTGGGCTGCTCTTCTCTCCTGGCCCCTGGTCTGGCCTGTCTGCTTGCGGTTGCTGGCTCTCTCCTCCTTTCCATTGCCTCCCTCTTTTTCCTCCTGCTGCTTGCCTGCTGTTTCCGCCTGGCCCCCCTCGGCCTGCCCGCCCGCCCGCCCGCCCAGCCCCGGCCTCCCGCCTGCGCGTTCGTCGTTGCCTGCCTGATTCCCCCCCCTCCTCTTCCCCCTCCGCCGGGCAGCGCAGCCTGCCCGGGACCAACGTGGCGGCGCCTAGGGCTCTATCGGCCCGCCCTCGCGCGCGCTCTCGCCATGACCGCCGCGCGCACGGAGTGGATTCGGCGACCCCTTGTGCCCCCCCCCCCGGTCCACCAACCAGGAGGGCCGGAGAGGAAAGCGGGGGGGGGCATTGCGTTCCCCACCACTCGTGGCTTCTGTCCGAAGGGGGGGCCGGGGGGGGGGGGCGCAAGCTGACACGGGGCCTCCCGCACCCTCCCCCGCGCTCCTTTTTTTGCGTCCACCCCCGTGCCCCCCCCCCCGTTCGGGAGGGGAGACAAAGAAGGGGATCGACTCCAGTACGACGATGATTTTCTTGGTTCGTTCCTGAATTTTCCTGCGGACTGACGACGACGACGACGACGGAGGCAACGACGACGACGACGACGACGACGACGACGACGACGACGACGACGACGACGACGACGACGGAGGCGACGACGACGACGACAACGACGACTTTTCTGCCACAGGATCGGCGACACCGTTTGCCCAGGCTGGGCCCAGACAGGGGCAGCCTGTCACGCGCAAGCGACGCGCAGCACTCAGCACCCCTGGCTATTCTTCTTGCTGTCGAATTGCTTGGCCAGTGTTCTCGTGCCTGGCTGCAGCCCCTTCTTGATCCTCGACAGGTTCTGACGGCCCACCTGTCCAGGCTTCTCGCTGCACTGCGCCACGAGCTTGCGCGTGCCCTCGCAGCCGATGCAGCCGCAGAGGACACGACAGGGCATCTCCAGCGTCTCGTGGATCTCTGTCTCGTAGCTCGGGCGGGCCTCTTGGTTGCCGATCTGCGGCCGATTGCTGCGCGTGCCCAGGGGCTCAGCACGGTCTCCGACCAGCTCTCCCTGCACTCGCCTCCGAGCCACCCGTCCGCTGTCGCCGTGAGCGTTCGCGAGCCGCCCCGCAGATAGAGGAAGTGTTTGCCGCTCTAGTCGTAGGCCTATGATGCTCCAACCTAGTTTAGCCTTGATCACCAGGAAGAATTTCGAGCGCCCCAACAAGTACCGAAACTGTAGGGTTTTTACGTGCCGGGCCCTGGGAGACACGGTTTCGACATTGTTTCGACATTGCTTCGACACTTTCCCGGGTGTTCAAAATTACTTCTGGGATGTGGTCCTTAAGTAGGATGGGGACAACATAGTCGTAGGCGATGATGTGTGTTGGTCTCTGCGAGCAGCTTGGTCCTCCTCCTTGTTGACGTAGGCAGGCCTCCTTCCTCATCTTTTGTCTAGGTACCTGCGACGGATCGATGTCTATCGAGGCCGTGAGAGTGGCGTAGGCGCGGCTCTGGATCTGAGCTGTCACCCCTTCAGCCAAGCCCACGGTCATCGCTTGCGCCCTCGGCACCTGCGACTGCTCGATGCTGTCCTCTTCGAATTCGTCCGCGAGCGAGTTCCCGAGCCCCCATTGCCTCCTCAGCTTTCATGCGACTCTCCACCTTTAGTACGATGACCTCCTTGCCCTCTGAGCTGACACGTACTGCGTTCCACAGGTTGACTTGGGTAGTCGGCATATTGCCGTCCTTCAGCTTTGCCATGCCACTAACCACGTAGGACGAAGCCGCGGTTCACCTGATTTGGCCGAAATTGCTGCCCGCTTCTAGCACGCCCTGCAGCGCCATCAGCTCTCCTCCGTTGACGCTCTGCCTCCGTCCAGTGAGTGCTCCACGAGCTCCTGCGAATACCTTGGCCTAGCTAGCATCCCGGCTGTGGGGAGCGACCCAGCCCCGGGCCCTTGCGTCCCTATCGTGCGTCCTTCTTGTACGGGCTGGCTGTATTGCAGCATCGTTGCACACATTTTGGGTTCACCCTGGCCTTTCCACCGCCATCGGGGTGGTGGGCGGGCGGGCGGGGCTTGGCATCGCTCGGACGTGTGCACTTTTCCTTCGGCGAGGACCCTCGAGGAGCCTCGCGAAAAAGCCGCGCACGGAACCGACAAAAAAGCACAGGAGGAGGAGGAGGAGGAGGAGGAGGAGGAGGAGGAGGAGGAGGAGGAGGAGGAGGAGGAGGAGGAGGAGTGGACGTCCGAGCGAGATGGCCAGGGGGGGGGGGCGGCAGGGGCCTCTGCCAGCTCCCCGGGGGCGGCGGGGCGGGGCCCGCACCCGCCGCTCTCCGCGGGGGGGGGGCTGTGTGGCCCACTCCTCCCTCCTCCTCCCTCCTCCTCCTCCTCCTCCTCCTCTCCTCCTCCTCCTCCTCCTCCTCCTCCTCCTCCCCCTGCTCCGCCTCCTCCTCCTCCTCCTCCTCCTGCTCCTCCTCCGCCCCCTCTTCGTCGTCTGTCCTCGCGGCGGTGCGAGTCGGCGGCGCGCCGAGTGGGGCGGCGTCGGGGGGACCCGTCCTGCTGTACCGTCGGGGCCCTGAAGAAGGCACCCTTTTCGTTGGGGAGGGGCTCCGCGTTCCTGAAGTGTTTCACAGCTTGCCTCAGGCTTTCCATATGTTTTCGACCGGAAATCGAAGGTTCACTTATGGAAAAAAGGGGCCTCGTTCCTTATTTAGGGTTCCTTAGGTCAACGCCCCGACTGTATTGGAAGCATGCGATCTTTTAGACATGGCAGCCGCCCCCCTCGCCCTGCCCCCGTTCGCCAGTTCCAAGACGTCATCAGAAGGAGGAGGAGGAGGAAGAGGAGAACGATCAGTGCAATCCCAAGATTCATCGGCGATACTGCAATGAACCTTCCTTCCAAGTTTCTTCCTCGCATGTCCCTCAAAGGATTCATTTTCACTGAGGGAAGTGCCCCGCTGGAAGTCACCTGTTCAACAATCCTGAACTGCGCCAGAGCCACGTTCTTGCGATTTCAACGCCGCGAGTCGCCGGTATTGCTGCTTTTGACGATCCTGAATCGCGCCAGAAGGCCATTCCTGAGATTCCAACGCCGCGAATTTACGTAACCGGTTCTCCTTGACAGCCCGACGTCGCGCCAAAAGACCATTTCTGGAACGGTGGCCATTCGAACTCTTTAGACTTTCGACTGCTGTGAACTCTGCAACCGAACGTGCGCGGCGCCAGAGCGAGAACTACACTTCGAAAAAGAACCGCCATCCATCCATCCGTACAGTCTGGGCCTTGAAGAAGGAACTCTTTTCGTTGGGGAGGGGCTCGGTTTTCCTTGATTGTTTCACAGTTTGCCATACGTTTTCCTTAGGTTTTCGAAGGGAAATCGAAATTCAACTTCTGGAGAAAAGAGGCCTCGTTCCTTATTTAGGGTTCCTTGGGGCAACGCTCCGACTGTAAAACTCTTGCAGCGCCTGAGGTGAAAGTGGGCGGCGCTACGGCGAGAGCCACACTTTTTGAGTGGCCCGCCCTCCATCGGTGAAGTCCTTGCACATGTGCACGCTTAACACGCATGTGCGCGGCGCTCAGGTGAGAACCGCACTTGGAAGGCGGGCGGCCCTTCATCCTTGAAACCCTTGAAATTGTTCAGCACGGATGTGCGCAGCGTGATGGCGATGACCGCACTTTGAAAGCGGCCCGCCCTCCATCCGTGAAGCTCTTGCAGATTCTCGGCTTCCGGATCATAAAATGGTGAGGAAGTCTGAGGCGGAACGCGCAGCCGGCCGTACCGACACGCCTCGGGGGCGACAGGGAGGAGTTAGTTGTAAGGAAAAAGAGTGGAGGAGGAGGAGGAGGAGGAGGAGGAGGAGGAGGAGCAGGGAGACGAGGAGGGAGACGAGGAGGAGGAGGACGAGGAGGAAGAGTCGGAGTTGAAGGAAGAGGAGGAGGCGGAGGAGTAGCCCGAGTCGATGGAGAGGAGGAGCGAGCGAGGCGGAGCAGTCGATGCTGACGTACGGCGAGTTCAGGCCCTCGGCGCTCGCCCGGCTCCTGGCGGGGCCGGGGCTCCTGGACGTGGCGGCCTCGCCGGAGGACGCGTTCGCCGACCTGGGCTCCGGCACGGGCAAGCTGCCGCTGGCGGCCTTTCTGCTGGGCGTCAGGCTGTCCTCGGCAGGAGGGGGGAGGAGGAGGAGCAGGAAGAGGAGGAGGAGGAGGAGGAGGACGGGGAGGAGGAGGAGGAGGAGGAGGGTCACAAAAGGAGAGGGAGAGGATGATGGGAGGGAGGAGGAGGAGGAGGAGGAGGAGGAGGAGGAGGAGGAGGAGGAGGAAAAACGCTTAGGATGACGGTAAGGAGAAACGAGGAGGAGGAGAAGGAGGAGGAGGGAAGAGGAGGAGGAAGAGGCGTTTTTCCCACCTTTTCTTTTTCATCCTCGCTCCTTGAGCCTCGCTCCTTGAGCCCCCTTCTGCCCTTCCTGTTCGCTACCCGCGCCTCCCTGTGGGCAGTGTCTCTTCTCATCCTCGCTCCTCTCCTCCTCCTCCTCCTCCTCTTCCTCCTCCTCCTCCTCCTCTCCACTTGCATCCGCTTTCTCCCCCTACCCTCCTACCTCCTCCTCCTCCTCCTCCTCCTCCTCCTCCTCCTTCACCCTCCTCCATCTTCCCACTCTCCTTTCCTTTCCCTGCCTCTTCCCTCCTGCCTCCTGTCGGGCAGCAGGCTGTCTCTCGGCGTGGAGCTCGCCCAGCATCGCCACGACCTGGGTGCTGCTGCGATCAGGGCCCTGACCCCGCTGCTGCCTGGAAGCGAGGTGTCCGGAAGTCCATCGCTGTGACCACCAGTCCAATGTTTCTAGGAGGGAGATGGGGGATGAGGAGAGGGAGGCGGAGGAGGAGGAGGAGGAGGAGGAGTAGGAGGAGGAGGAGGAGGAGGAGGAGGAGGAGGAGGACGCGGGCGAGGAGGAGGACGCGGGCGAGGAGGAGGAGGAGGAGGAGGAGGAGGAGGAGGAGGAGGAGGAGGAGGAGGAGAGAGACCACAGCAAGTTTAGGACATACATCAACGAGGCTGCAACAACACCCTCCTGTCTCGAGTCTTCTTCTCACCATAAAGGTACTCCTCTCTAGTGGGAGTCTTCCCTTGGCAGACGAACGCCCCGCAGACCCGCCATTCATTTAAGAGCCCCGCTCTTAAACCCCCGACCGTCAAGATCTCAGATCGTACAGTTCAAACAATTGTCAGGCGAGAGCCTACTTCTGAAATGGACCAGCCCTTCATTCGCGTAGCTGGTTATGTTGAAGTGTCGTGCTATGAAGCTCTGGGGACGTGTGAAGCGATCGCCACACTTTGAAACCGAAGTAGCCTCCATCCTTGCATTTGCCGCGCATACTCACGCCCCGTTACATATATCCACGCAGCTGACACCCAGCACCGCCACTCTGAAAAGCAATGGCCTCCCCATGCGTGTAGCAGTTGCAGCTGCACACGTTACGTTGTGTGATATATGATTGGAGGGAGTCCCAAGCGAAAACAACACTCTGAAACACAACCGCCCTCCAGCCGTGTAGCTGCGCTAGGCGCTCAAGACGAATGCGCGCGGCGCTCAGGCGACAGCCGCACTTTGAAGACGGCCGCCCTCCATCCGTGCAGCGGGAGGCGCACGTGTGCGGCGCAAAGGCCAACACATATGTTGAAGACGCCCTGCCTCCATCCGCACCCACCTCCTCCCCGCAGCGTTGGATCTGTGACTACGAGGATTGCGGGTGCTAATGCAATGCGCCATTGCACTTGCGGCACAAGCATCGCCAGCGTCCGAGGTTTGAAGCTGGTGGCGACTTTCCGTGGGCAAGAACACACGGCAGCGCTCACCCCGTCCTCTCCCTGGTGGACCCTTGGGCATGCCAGCTGACATCGCCGCTTCAGGTATCAACGAGTTGCGTTCCTTGGCCACGAAGTGCGGAGATGCCACGGCGCTTGCCCAATACCAGGTTTGGAGGGTTTGGCTAAAGCACAATTGGGACTCGGATAACTTCCCCGCCGCCAAGCCGCTCGAGAGGCAGGCGGCTGAGGCATCCCAACAGGTGCACATCTTCGAGCAGCGCCTCAATAAGGAACCCGACGACCTGGAGCAGGCCAGGTCGTGGATCGCCGTTTGCCAAGCCGCAGCCAGCGATGCCCGTGCTGAGCCCGAGAAGCAGGGAAAGCTGGCGGCGCAGCTTCAACCGTCGGGTGTTCAACGCATTCTCCTTCTCCCGTCGAGCCAGGCATCATAATCAGGGGCTCGCTGGCGGTGGGGCCCGACGCCACCGCAATCTTCCACGACTCCGAATAGTTCGTGCTGGTCGACACATCCTGCGGAGTGCCCCAAGCCGATCGGGACGAGCTTCCACGTCGAAGCGAAGAGTTGCAGTCAGGCTTCGCCGCGCTCCCTAAGGATCTCTTCGCCAGCACGGTGGAATCCATGGAGGGGATCCGCGCGGAGCACAGCGCGCACGTCGAGCGCCGCGAGAAGACGAGGAGGGTGGCGAACGCAGACGGCGGCTCAGGCAACTTTGCCGAAGGGGGCGGGGATGTAGCGGGAGCTGGCGATCAGCGGCGTGGTGCTCAGCTCGGCGAAGGCGCCGCCGCGCGCGTCGCCCGCGCCGGACCTGCAACCGAGGGAAAGCCGCCAGCTGAGGGCGAGTCCACGCCTGCAGAATACCATTTTTATCTTGAATACCCCCCCTTCTCGCGCCCGCAGCCGGCGCGCGTCGCGCTTGATGGGGGTGAGGGGAACCCGACGCGCCACGAGTTTGCGAGTGCTGATGTCTCGTTTGTTATATATTGGCTCAGTCGCCCCCCGCTCCTAGGCGTCCTCTTTGGATCGTTGCACTAGTCTCAGGGTCTCCCGCGTGCTTGGGCAGATTTGGGTCGCGCGTGGAGGCCGCAAATTGCGCTGGGTCTCGGCCGCCGAAGCTTGGCGAGTCACGTTTTCAGCACGCGGGGATCTGATTTATGAGGCGCACTTGGCCACGGAGGCGCAAGTCTGTGACGCCTCGCAGTGGGGCGCTCGTCCAGGATGGAAATCTCGGTTCGTCGTCGCTTCCAGGGGTGGTGGCCATTGCTCCTCTGGTGGTGTTGCTATCATGGTCCGGGATTTTCTAGGGTGGTAGCGACGTCTTCGGTGGCCCCTGGATAGTGCCGCGCGGAGTTGCTGCCGCAGTTGTGCAGTTTCCTGGGCGGCTTGGGTTCTTGGCGGTTGCTGCTTATTAAGACGCTTCAAAGGGTTTCTCGGACTTCAGCCCTGGGGCCCCGGCGTCCAGGGGGGCAGCGTCTCGACCTGCCGGGGGTCCTTCATCGCGGCGGCCGACTTTCTTACGGGGCTTACCCAATTCGGGCCCGTCAGCCGCGCGCCCGCGAGCGCTGCGCGCGCAGACGCGGCTGGGGCGCGCGCGGGCGCGTCGGCGGGGGGGGGGCGAGGGAGCTCGACTACTTCCCCGCGTGGACCACCGCCGCTTGCGTCGAGGCGGCCGCTGGGCCGCGCGAGATTGTCAGAGTGCGTCCGCTTACTTGCGCCGCGCCGCTGCAGGCGCCGGGCATTGTTGCCCTGGTTCCCGCGCGCAGTTCAGGGCAGCGCGCGAGCGAGCGCGGCGGCGGCGGGGGCGGGGGGCGGGGCCGGCGGGGGGGGCTGGCCCGGGAGCTTGGCGCCCGGGGCGAGATGATTGCTCGGGAGTGTTGCGACGTCAGGCACGCGTCGCGCGGCAATGGGTTCGCGGGGGGCGACGGCCCTCGAAGGGCCGGGCAGCTTCTAGAGCGCGGCGGGGTTCTGCTTTAGATGGCGCCGGAGTTCCTTGGGGAGTACCCCCGCGAAGCGGAGTCGGATGCCGATGCATCCTGGAGGGCCTGGCCTTTGAGAGGGATCGATTCTGGGGCTCGGGGCGCGGGGCGCGGCCCGTCGTCGGCGTCCTCGAACGGGGCGGTGGTCTCAGAGTTTCGGGCGTTGCTTCAGACGAAGGCCTTCAGGCTCAGCAAGCTGTGGGATGCGGAGCGGGGGCTTCCGCTGCCTCATTTGCCTCCCCTCCGCGGGTGCCCGGCGAGGGTTCGAATGCGTCGTGGCCGGGATGTGCTTCTCCAGGGCCCGACTGCCAATCGGGGCACCTGGGCCCGCTGCCAGTCGAGCTCCCCGACGCGCCCAGAGCAGCGGCGAGGCCTTGCCCGAGAGTGGCCCCAACGTGCGCGGGTGGCTCCCGCGCGCGGTGCTTCGCGCCCATGCCCGGCGATGCTCTGGCCGTGATCTTGGCATTGCATTGCACCGTGGAAGTTGCGTTTGTCATCCCCCGCCACGTTTGCAATCTTACAAATTCGCGTCTGCGCGAGTCAGTGGGCGGATGGCGCCCCATTGGTCTCTGCCCATCCTCGCGCACATTGCGCCGTCGCGCTCGTCTTCCTTTCGCGGCCGAATCGAAAGGCAGGCTGGCTGAGACGCGCCTCGCCGCGAGGGCTTTCGCAGGGGCAGCAGGCGTCGCGCGGCGCCAATCGGCCATGTCCGAGTTGGCCGCGGGGCCCAGGGGCAACGGCGCGGCGCGCTCTGCGCAGTTGAGACCCGTGCAAGTTGTCCTCGGCGCTCGACGCTGGCAAGTTGCAGCCTCGTTGCGATTTGCTGGGCACCCCCTCCCAGATCTCCAATTTCGCCGTCGCCATGTGCCGAGGTCCTCGGTTCAGGGGCCTCGGAGGGGATGATCGAGGGTCTGTTCTTCGCAAAGAAGGCCGTTCTTGCGGGGGGCTCGTTCGCTGTTTCGCGCGCGCAGGCCCGCCTCGCTCCGATCGTCGGCGTCGTGGCCCCATCAGTTCGGGACTCGTTGAACATCTACATCGGCGATTGCGGTTTGCAGTGCTCGGAGCGTGCGATTTTCGCAGACGCCGTGAACGAAGCGCCCCGACAGCGCGCTGCGCTCGCTCGCCGATGACGCGGAGCGGCCCTTTTCCCAGGAGAAGGCCGCCGTTGCTCGCCGCAAATTGCCGGCGGCAAGATGCGTCGCGATGCGGACCAGGCCCGCGGCGCCGTCAAACAAGGAGTTGGCAACGCGGCAAGAGTGGCCTAGGAGACGGGCTGGCCACGGCCTCAAGTTCAGGAAGCGCTTGACATCTTTTCTAAATGAAAAAAGACCCTGAAGCCTTAAGCTCCAAGAAGGTCTTCGTGGCGGGCCCTCTGGCGGGTGCTGCGCATGCTTCGGAAGTTCGCGGGGTCTCGGTCTTCGAGTTGGAGGGCTTGCACAGGGGCCCCGGGGGGTGGGGGGGCGGGGGGGGCCCTCGCGCCGGCATCGGGCACGCGTGGACTCGGGCTCACTCTGGAGGGGGATCCATGTTGGCATTCCGCGGTGCCTCCTGTTATACGCGCGACTCAGTGTTTTGCGTCGGATCCTCAAGAGCCCGTGGAAGTTCGGGGCGACCAGGGAATTTTGGGAGGTAATGCGTCAGGATTTTGACGACGATGCCCCGGCGCAGATTTCCTGGAGGAGCGTGAGAGGCCCCATCGAGGCCATGATGCTTTCCTCGGGGTGAAGCGTGTGGGCCATGAAGTCGTTCACCGAGCACGTCGACGATTATGGTGCTGATTTCTCCCTTGCGTTGGTCAAGAAAGCCATGGGAAACGGAGTCCTGCGACAACTTCAGGCGAGTCGGGCAAGTCCCACGGTTTCGAGCGCCGCCCCTGCTGCGAAGAGCTGGAGGCCAGTTTGCGCCCCAGCACGCTTTCGGCCCCGGTGGGGGGGCGCGTCAGGCGGCCTAGCTGCGGTTCAGCGTGGATCGCGCGATCAAGTGTGGCCATGAGCTCGACTCCGATACGTGCCCGCTCCGCTCTGTTTGGCCGCCCGAGATTCGATCTGCCATCCGCGCCTGGTCTTGCTCAGCAGTGCCAGAACTGAGGGGCGACTTAGTAGATGACTAGATCCAGGATGATGCCGCGGGCAGCGGGGCAGGGCGATGCCGAGCGCCACGCCCTTTTCACCAAGGGCATCTTTCTTCGCTCAGGCGATTTGCTGCCCCGTCCCCGAGCTGAAGGTGGTGCGGCTGTCTCGTGGGTCGGGGGTCCCCCTTCAGTCAGGGCCGCCGATATTGTTGGGGGCAGCTTCCTGGACGGGAGTTGTCCGAAACGAATGATTCACGAGTTATCCCGAGCACGTTGTGGGGTTGCTGCCCGCAGTGAGACAGGCCAAGCTTCAGTTTCTAGTCGCGGGCCCATGCGTGCCCCTTGCCCCAGACCAGCCAGGCGGGAGAGCTTGGAGCCCTTGAGGCCTCCTCTCCGCGCCTCTGCGGCACTCTACGGGCCGCTCTGGCTGTTCTAGCGCGGCGAGGACCTTCGGGGAAGCCTGGGACACCGAGCTGCCCCGCAGGCCCGGCGTTGGTTTTTGCTCAGTCTGCGCCTTGGGAGTCGGTGGTCAAGGTCAAAACTCACGCGCAGGAAAGCGACGACCTCTCTAGGCCTCCCAGATGGGGTCGGAGCAGATGGGGTCGGAGCATCGCGCCGCATCGCCGATGCATCGGCGCTGCGGCTCGATGTGGAGCCCATTTCTCTCCGCGCCGAGGTCGCCGATGCATCGCCGACGTCGCCGATGCATCGCTGACGCATCGGCGATGCATCGCCGATGCTGGGCGATCCCCCGACCCCATCTACTCCGACCCCATCTAGGAGGCCTCTAACCTCGCCCCCCCTGCATGCGTTTTTCAATGGAGGCGCCGACGTTGCCGTCTCCGCTGCGAAAGCTGGCCTGGGATTGTACCCCGCCGCTTGAGCGCAGCAGTAGTTGGGCGATCTTACTTGCGAAACTCGCATTGTCAAGTCTGTCATTAAGCTCGGGGCCAAGTGATCTCGGCTTGGCCGCGTCTTGACTTTTCAGGGGTCGAGTTGCTCATGGCCGCCCCTAAAGCGCAAGTGCGCTCCCCCGATGGTTTGGTCGAACGCCCGTGGGGGTGGCGGCGCTCTCGCTGGAAGTGTTCCTCGCGCTTGCGATGCAAGCGCCAAGATGATCACCCCTCGGCCGCGGGTTGCTCTGGAATATTGCCCGAGGCGGCCCGGGAAGTCAGCGCGGCGGTCACGAGCTGCTGTCTTTCAGTTGCTCGGGCGATTCCCCTCTCTTTGTCTGCGTGGCCTGTAGGCGCGCGCCACTCTTGGTCCGCTCGCGCTGCTCGGGGCTGCATGTGATCGTGGGTCCACGCGTAAAACACAAAGATGATAGGTCCAGATTCAAGAGGGGCCCCCGCCCACGTTTGCAGGGGGCGGTTGTGGAAGTCGATGCCCGATGAGGGCGAGGACGAGGCGCCCTCCGTCGCAGGCGATGCCGACGGCCAGATTGGACAGGAGTCGCTGGGGCCCGTTCAGCATCCGCTGGGGCCCGTCGTCGCGCCGAGGCCTCGCGCAGTCTCCCAGGGCGATGCCGCGCCGGTGGCTCGCCCCCCGCCCCGGGCCCGCGAAGGCGGGGCCTGGGGCGCCCAGCGGCTCGGCCAGTCTGGCGAGGATGCGCTGGAACCCGCCCTGCATCCGCTCGGGTCCGTCGTCGCGCCGCGTCGTCGCGTACAATCCAGTGGCGACGCAGGGTTCTCGGAGAGGCGGGCGGCGCGACCTGGCGGCCAGTTGCGGACGGCGGCGGATGGCCTCCGTCGCGAGGAGGACGAAGCGCCCCTGGTCTCATTGCCCGTGTAATCTCCTCGGTGTCGGGCGACCCCGATTGAGCGTTTTAGTTTCCCTTGGGTGGCCCTTCTAATGCGGTGGCTCACCGCGAGGACCTGCAGGCGCATCCAAGCACGCGCCGCCCGCCCCCTCCCTTCCCCCCCCCCCCCCCCGCGTTTCTCATTCCAGGGTGCGGTTCATGTCAACATGTTCCCTTATTATCTGGCTGCGTCTGCTCTTCCTACCCCTGCCCATCTTCCCTCTTCCCTCCTCCTCCTCCCCCTCTTCCTCCTCCTCCTCCTCCTCCTCCTTTCTCTTTCTCCTCATTTTCCTCCTCCTCCTCGCTCTCATCCTCCTTCTCCTTCCTCTTCCTCCTCCTCCTCAGTTTTCTCCTCCTGTGCGAGGTCCAATATTGGTCCCGAGCCACAGCTCGACGCAGGGGCGCTTCCATCAAATGCAAGAATTGCTTCCAAGAGGCTTTTCCGAGATCCATCGACGAAGAGATTGCGCGCAACCTTGGTATGCAATGCGGGCGCGGCATGGTTGATATTGAAGCATTTTACGATTCAAATCCTCGCGCCCCACTCGAGGCCGCGCCATTGAGATTGCAGTTTCCACCAGTCATTTTTGTTTTGAGTTGATGCAGTGCATATCACCAAGAACGGTGGAGCAACTGGTTGCCGCGAGCGAGGCGTTCGACCCGAGCCAGAGCGCCGTGCAGGGCCGCTGCTCAGGCACCAGATTCGCCAAGACTCTTACGCATTACGTCATGGAGACGGTGGCGACGGCCAACGCCCGCATGGGCCATCGGTCGTGGATAGATGGTCTATCTCAGGTGGCCAAGGGGTCGAGGCGAGCAGTGAGACAGATGATGACGCAATGTTTGCTGGACACCTGTCGGAAGCTGGGCGAGCGTCGACTACGTGTGGCAGCCAAGTCGGTCGTGATGTGCACCACCTACCAGGACGCGGTGGCCTTTGCCAAGGCAGTGCGGCGTGCTGGCTACGACGTCCAGCCCGTCCGCCAAGTTGCCTACTTAGGGGTGGACTTCGGCTGCGGGCGCCGCGCTCGAGTGACGCGCGCGAAGCGCGAGGCCAAGCACCTCGCCATGAGCAAGACGATCCGTCGCTTCACCAGGGCGTCGCGGCAGTGCGCTGTGATGGCCAAGCTGCAGCGCCAGGGCGGCATCCCAGCAGGGCTGCGAGGCTTCCAAGTTCACGGAGTCTTCGGGCATCAGCCCGCGGCAGCACGGCAAAGACTCGGACAGGCACGTTCGTCCTCCAGTCGAGGCAGGTGCTTGTCAACAGCCCTGGACCTCAGGGCTCACGGGGCAGACCGGGCCATCACCCCCCCCACCAAGTGCACCGGCATGTGGCTGCAGGTGTGGCAGGCTCACCCGCAGATCCGACCTGCTGTGCATCGTGCGTGGCCGAAGATCGTCACCAAGCTCGCAGGTTTGCCCCCGTCCGACCAGGCCAGAAATGTTCGTGGTCCGATCTCGACAACTATCCTGGCGCTCCTGAGGCTAGGGTGGACACCTGCATCAGCTACATCGTGGACTCATCCAACTGGCCCTGATAGTTATGAGGAGTGGTTGTTCCCCGATGATATTTTCACTGTGTGCAAAGTTAGATATTCACACCAAGGCATTGTTCGTGACGCACAGAGATCAGCTTACCTCAAGGTCTGGCAGCAGGCAAGTGAACACTTCTGTGGTGCTGGACTCAAGGCAGGCGTAGATTCGCACCGCAGACTGGTCCAGCACCTTGGCCAGGTAGACCACGGCAAAAGGCTTGCTGAGATCATGATCATGGCGGCTTCGGCGGGGCGCTGGCCCAAGACGCGCAAAGTGGACTTCATCAGGAGTTGTGCAGGAGGAAGTGATTGTGGTAGGTGCAAGCAGGGCCCCGAAGATCTCATGCACAGATACTGGAAGTGTGACGCCAACCGTGGCTCGAAGGCGCACGACGACAGCGATGATGTGATCCCAGAAGGCATCGCGCAGGCGAATACAGGTAAAGCTTGTTGGTTGCGCGGCCTATTGCCTGAACCATGGACAGCAGTTCCCCCCGCCAGTTGAATGTTAGACGTGGGGAACCTCTGGCATCAATGAGTTGACGGAAGGATGCATGGGGTGTGGCATTCCAGCCCATCCTATCCTTATTGCAGGCGATGCGTCTGGAGGGCCAGATTCAAGTATTCCCAAGTTCCGCAGGGTTGGCATTGCGATTGCGAAGTTCGATAACTTGGAGCCTAGAGTGCTGGTGGACTCACCGGCGTATGGACCTCTGGTTGGCCCGCGCCAGGTTCTGGCTCGCGGCGAGATCTGCGCGTTCGTGCTAGCCGTGTGGGCCACCAGAGGCACCATGACGTACATCACGGACTACGAGCCACTGGTCCAGTCATGGTACGAGAGAGCGTATGAGCGACTCCGTGGTGATGACGGAGACTTATGGGCTGCTTTGGCGGATCTGCTCCGCACTCGAGACCCTGCTGACATTTCGATACTGTTTACGCACAGTCATCAAGACCAGCACGACATCGTGGAGGGACGTGCAGTCAGGAGTTTGGTCCTTGCCGACGAGTTGGCCGACCATGCTGCGCTGCAATGTCGTCTCCCTGAAAGTGATCGCCACCGAGTGCAGCGACATGAAGCTCGCGTGTGCAGAGTACGCTTGAGCCTACTGCGAGCCACGCTGGACTGCCTCGACGCCGAGGCCGAGCAGACCGCTGCGAGGAGTCGGGAGCTGAGAGAGAGGGGTTCCTGAGGCTCCTCCTCTCCTCCTCCTCCTCCTCCTGCCCATGCTGCTGCTGTTGCCCAGCTTTTGTCTCGTCATTCCCTCGATGAGTCGAGAAGAAAGTGTTTGCGTTGTTTCGGGTCGGCGTCCGTGGCCACGGCGCCCGAATGGATCAACGCGCCGTGCCCTTAGCTTGTGAATGTTGATGGAACCCTGCGATCC
>CAUYUJ010022592.1:477475-542475 GCA_963575745.1 Prorocentrum cordatum | reverse complement strand
ATTTTCAAATTTGCGGAACTGTTCTTCAATTTGGAGTTGACGGTTTGTGCAGTTTTTTTTTTGTTTTTTGTTTTTTCTGATTGGGGTTCAACGAGTTTTGCAATGTGATTCGTTTCTTCGGTTTGGTGTAGTTTTTCGAAAGTATGCAACTTGTTGCATATAATTAAGGATGTGTGCAGTTTCTTGGGTTGGGAACCGACGGGTTGTGCAACGTTATTCGTTACCTCGGGTTGGGATCGGTTTTCGCAGTTGTACGCACTTTTCTATGAGAACTGGCGACTTGTGCAGCTTCTTTGCATTGGGGACCGACGAGTTATGCAACCTTTTTGTCCTTGTTTCCAGAGGGGCGAGTTCCCGAGTGTGTACATTTTTTTTGATATGAAACTGACGGCTTGTGCAGTTTTTTGATTGAGGACCGACGAAACATCAAAACATTGCACAAACTGTCAGTTCGAAGTCAAAAGGGTTGCACATGTTCGAAAACTGTGCCCAACCCGACGAAACCACAAAGGTTGCACAAATTGTCGGTTCCTATCCAAAGAAATTGCACAGGTCGTCAGTTCTAAGTCAAGAGGGTTGCACAAGATCGAACATCGAGCCCGACCCGGCGAAACTACAAAAGAGACGCTCAAGTCGCCAATCCTAAATCATTGTGGGATACGTGTTCGAAAAACCGAGCCCGATCCGACAAAGCGAAACAAGCTGCACAATTCGTGGGGTTCTTAATCAAGCAACTGCACATGACGTCAAGTCTAAATCAGACAGTTTGCACAAGCTCGAAAACCGAAACTAACCCGACGAAGATAAGCAGGTTGCGCCACTTGTCGTTCCCAACGAAAGCAAGTGCCCGAGTCGTCAGTTCTCATTCAGAAACGCTGCGCACTTTCGAAAATCGAGCCCGACCCGACAAAACGAGAACGTTCGCGCAATTCTGTTGTTTCCCAATCAGACAAGCTGCACAAGTCGGCAACTCGCTGTCGAAACGTTGCACAAACTCGAAACCGAGCCCGGGCCGACAAAACGAAACAAGTTTTACATCTCGTCGTTTCCCACTCAAGGAAACTGCACAAGGCGTGTGTTCTCCAACAAAAAAGTTGCACGAGTTCGAGATCCGAACCCGGCCCGACGAAACGAGCTGGATTTGGTTCCCAATCAAAAAGCTGCAAAGATAGCCACTTTTCAAACGGAGAAAGTATCACACATTCAAAAACCGAACCCGACCCGACAAAACGAGGATGGTTACACACATCGTCGCTTCTCGAGCCCAGAAGTGGTACATATTGTCAATTCTCATTCAACAAATTTCACGAGTTCTTAAATCTAGCCCGTATCGACAAAACAAGAATGGTTGCACCTTCGTCGCTTCTCGAACAAGAAACCTGCACAAGTTGCCGAATCTAATTCAAGAAGCTTGTGCAAGTTCGAAAACCGAGCACGATCTGAAGACAACATGTTGCACAATTCGTCGGTTCCCAGTCAAAACAAGCTGCACAAGTCGTACATCTCTCAATCAAAAAGGTCGCACAGGTTCGAAAACCTAGCCCGATCAGACACAACGAAAAAGGCGGCACAACCCGTCGGTCCCCAATTCAAGAAAATCTGCACAAATCGTCAGTTCTCAAGTGGAAAGGTCGCAGGAATCTTCTGTTCCCAACCAAGAGAAGCTGCACAAGTCTTCAGCACTCACTCGCAACAGTCGCACAAGTTCGAAAGCCGAGCCCGGCCCGACGAAACGAAAGGGTTGCACAATTCGTCGCGTCCGAATCAAAACGTTGCATCAGCTGACAGTTCTCAATCCGAAAGCCCGACCAAACAAAACGAGAAAAGTTGCATAATTCGTTGGTTTCCAATTACAGAAGTTGCACGAGTCGTCACTTATGAGAAAAGTTGCACAAGTTCTAAAACCTAGCCTGTTTCGACATAACGAAAAATGCGCCACTCGTCTGTTCCCCATCAAGATCCTGTACAGGTCGTCCGTTCTCAGTCAAACAAGGTATTTCAAGTTCGAAAGCCGAGCCCGATCTGAGCACACGAACAAGGTTGCACAGGTCGTCGGCTCCCCTCTGGAAGAAGGTGCACGTGTCGTCAATTCTCAAGTAGAAAGGTTGCACAAGCTCGAGAACCGAATCCGTCCCGACAAAACGACAAATGATTGCACAACCTGTCGCTTCCCAATCGAAGAAGTTGCACGAGTCTTCCGTTCCCAACCGAAAGGTTGCACAAGCTCAAAGACCAATCACCTGGTCGCACACGACCGTTTTGTTGATTTACGACTTTGTTAGCTGATGGATTTAGTTTGAATCGAGGGGGGTGCAAACATCCCAGACAGGGCTGGACCTAAACGGTGTTTTTGGCGATTTCGTGGGCCGTTTTCGTTTCGCCTTCGTTTTGCGGTAAAGGCGGATTCGAGACAAGAGCGAGGGAAAACGAAAGCAAAACGAAAACGAAAAACACCGTTCAGGTTCAGCCCTGATTTTGGCATCGCTCGGTCGTGTGCATTTTGCCTCGGCGAGAACCACCGAGCACCATCCCGGACCATCGAGCAAACAATCACGCACGAAACCGAAAAATCCACGGGAAATGTACGCCCGAGCGACGGCAAGGGATCCCAGAGCAGGGTTCGGGCGTGGGGCGCTGGAGCGGCACGCGGGGGGGCCTTCCTGGAGGGGCGAGGGGGGCAGCCCGGCAGAGAGCCGCCCGCCCCCATCGCCCACCGCGGCCGGCCGGGCGCAGGGGGGGTGCCGTGGAGAGCCGTGCCAGGGAGCGCCTTGGCTGCCTCCAGGGTGCCCTGGTCTGCTCTGGTTTTTCCACGTCGGAGGCCTAGAGGTCGACACCGACAGCAATCTCGGCGGTGTGCCTCCACCGAGGGAAGAAGATCCCGATCTCGGCGATGGTGGTACTATTCTGGCCTCAAGGTGACCGAAATGTTACCACCAACACCGAGATCTGGGAGCATCTTCCCCCTGTGGAGGCAGCCCCCTGTGTTGGTGTTGGTGCCCATTTCTAGGCCTCCAACGATGGCTTTGCGATGGCGAGCGCGACGTTCCTTCACCGAGGACCGAGGGACGTCCTGGGGTCGCAGGGTTGGGTGTCTTGTGGGCGGTTTCTTGTGGACTGACCTCCACTGTACGGGGAGGGGGGAAAGGCTTCTCGGAGACACCTTTGCTTCTATGAAGCTTTCCTCCCTCCCCCTGTCCCCTTGTGCGCGCCGCCAACGCGATCGTGTTTACATCTTTTCCTGATCACTTGTTGGCGTCGTCGGCGCGCTCTGACGGCGAATCGCCCAAATCGCCGCATCGCTGGTTTCCACCCGCGCCAAGCCACCACATCGCCAGAACATTCTCGCCCACCCGTTGGTGGGTGGGCGCGATTTTGTCGTTGATGGGGGGGTCGAAGGACGTTCGTTGATACTCGATTGCCTACGTACACCTGGTGGCAGTAGGGCTCCGGGCGTTAGGCTGCCCAGGCCACGTACGTCACGCGGTGGCAGAGTCGCGGGCAGCCTCAGATCCAGTTCACTCGGGTGGGCGAGGACGTTTTTGCCGTGGATGGGGGGCGGAGTTGTCGATTCTTGCAGGTTTTTTCGCGTCTCGGGGTGCGTTCCAGCAGCTGCGCCTCGTCGAGAGTTTCCCGAGGGTGCCCGCGTGGTCCCAAAGGGTCGCCGGAGGCCCGAGGTATGACCTGACAAGCACCAGGCGTCGAAGGCGGCGGCGGGGGCGAGGGGGAGCTGGGGCTTAGATCAGCAGCATTCAGCTAGCCGATCCCAGCCCCCACTGCTGGGCAATGGCACCTCAGCCCTCGGGTGGGGAGGTCCTGCAACATCCGAAGGGAGCAGCGTATACCCACACTGGCCAGTGGTGCCAAGGCCATGTGGCGAGTGGTGCCACGGCCATGCCAGTGTTCAGGTAGGGGGGGCGACTACAGAACTGGCTTACCCCTAAATTTGTCTGCGAAAATTGCATAGAATGCTCTAGTTCTAGGAGCATTATTCCTCTTTTTCGTTCATTCGACGAGAGAATCAAGTTTGGGGTAATCCCATCCTGTAGTCGACCCCATGCTCGAAGTGTAGAGTGGGGAGTGGGTATCAGGCAATCGACGCTTATCAGACTAGGACTTTCGCCTAGGGCTCCTACATGGGGTCCGATTAGATGGGGTCGGAGGATCGTGCCGCATCGCCGATGCATCGGCGATGTGGTTCGATGCGAAGCCCGACAATATCCACGCCGAAGTCGAGGATGCGTCGCCGACGTCGCCGATGCATCGCCGGCGCATCGCCGATGCATCGGCGATGCGTCGGCGATGCGGCGCGATCCTCCGACCCCATCTACTCGGACCCCATCCAGGAGACCTCTATTTCGGCCTGCCTCCGCAGAGGCACGCGAAGAGAATCTGCGAGAGCAATGCGTATGATGTTCGACAACTCTCGGCAATTCCAGCAGAAGCCTGGAAACTTTGCTTCGCCACCCAGCTTGCATGCATTCAGTCCGCAGGGACAGTTTCCAAGACGCGAGGAAAGCGATGATGAGGCCGCGCCCCGCGCGAGCCGCGCTCCCAGAGCCGTGCCCCGTCGTGAAGAGAGGTAGCCGGGCGAGGGCTGGCGGGGAGGGGAGGGCGAGGAGGAGGAGGAGAAGCAGGAGGAGGAGCAGAAAACAGGAGCAGGAGCAGGAGCAGGAGCAGGAGCAGGAGCAGGAGGAGGAGGAGGAAGGGAAGGGGGAGGAGGAGGAGGAGGAGGAGGAGGAGGAGGAGGAGGAGGAGGAGGAGGAGGAGGAGGAGGCGGAGGAGGAGGAGGAGGAGGAGGAGGAGAGGAAGAAGAAGAAGAATAAGAGGAGGAGGAGGAGGAGGGAGGAGGAGGGGGAGGAGGAGGGGAGGAGGAGGAGGGAGAGGAGAAAGAGGAGGAGGAGGAGAGGAGGAGGAGGAGGAGGGAGCAGCAGGAGGCAGGAGGAGGAGGAGGAGGAGGAGGAGGAGGATGAGGAAGAGGAAGAGGAGGCGGAGGAGGCTGAGGAGATGGGGGGGGAGGCTGAACACAAGAGAATGAGAGAGAGGTCGATGGAAGACGAGGCGGAGAAACACAGCGGGATGGGGAGAGGCTGGGCGTGGATGAGCAGGATGCGTTCATGGTGCCCCCTCCCCCGCTGACAGGTCCTGAGAGGATGAGTAGCAGTTGCAGCAGCAGCAGCAGCAGTCGCGCTAGCTCCAGTGCGAGGTGAGGTGCTGGATGAGGAGGCGACACAGACAAGGTGCGGGGCGAGGGGACACGAGGGGAGGGTGGGGAAGTGGGGGAGGCGCCTCCCCGCTGGTCCTTCCTCCTCACTCGTCCTTCCTTCCCCCTTCCCGCCTCTCTCCCGCCTGCTTCCTCCCTCCTCCCCTCCTCGTGTTCCTGCTTCTCCTCCCCCAGTACCCTCACCCCTCCTGCGTACTTCTGCCTCACCCCTTCTTCTGCTCTGAGCCGCCTGCCCCCTCTCCCGTCATCCTCCCTCATACCTTCAGTTGTCTAGCCCACTCTCCCTTCCTTCTCCCTCGTACCTCCAGCTCTCCAACCTCCTCTCTACCGCCCCTTCTCCTCTTCCTACCTCCTCACTCCAGCCTCCTCCTCCTCCTCCTTCTCCTCCTCCTCCTCCTCCTTCTCCTCGCAACCTCCCTCGAAGCGGTCGGCGAAAGGGGAGGGGGCAGCGAGGAGCTGCCACTGTCCGAGCTCACCGTGGTGTATGCCGCGTCGCTCTGCTTCCCCGCGGAGCTGATGCAGGCGCTCGCGGACAGGCTGAGGGAGGAGCTGCGGCCAGGCACCGTGTTCTGGACGCTGAAGGAGCCCCCCATCGGGTCGCAGCCCAGCTTCCTACCCCCCAGTTTTCCCCCTCTCCTGCTGCTGCTGTTTCCCTTTGTCTTCTTCTTCTTCTTCTTCTCCTTCTTCTTCTTCTTCTTCTTCTTCTTATTTAATCGCTTCGCTCATTCCGCCGGCCCTGGAGCGCTATCTGGGGCCTCGTGGGGCCGTCTTTGGGGCTTCTCGGGGGCTTCTTGGGAGCGCCTTGGGGCTCGCTGGCGGCGCATTGGGCTCCCCTGGGGCCTCTTCGGGGGCTCTTAGGTATTTGTGTGTATTTCTTCGTGTGCCCCAGGTCGCAGGCCTAGAGGTTGACACCAACACCAACATCGGTTGTGCGCCTTCACCGAGGGAAGAGGACCCCGATCTCGGTGATGGTGGTGATATTCTGGCTTCCAAGATGACCGAAATAGTGCCACCAACACCGAAATCTAGGATCACCTTCCATGTGGAGGCAGACCCCCTGTGTTGGTGTTGGTGCCAATTTCTAGGCCTCCAACCACCCACCCCCACCCCCCGGCCGCCCGGGGAGAGCACGCGCTCGGCGCCGTGCTCCTTGGCGGCGTATTGGGCTCCCCTGGGGCCTCTTCGGGGGCTCTTGGGTATTTGTGTGTATTTACTCGTGTGCCCCAGGGCACCTGCAGGAGGGTCGCCCCCCCCCCCCGGCCGCCCGGGGAGAGCACGCGCTCGGCGCCGTCGCGGCCTGGGCCGCCGGGCGGCGCCGAGCGGCGCCGAGCGGCCGCGCGGTGCGCTCCCCGCGGGGGCTGCGCCCCGCGGGGGCTGCGGCGTGCGGCAGGCGGGGCGGCCTGGGAGCCCCTTGGCATCGCTCGGACGTGTGCGTTTTTTCCTCGGCGAGGGCCTCGAAGCCTTCGATCCAGCCTCGAGGCTCGAAGCCTCGAAGCCTCGAAGCCTCGAAGCCTCGAGCCTCGAGCCGCAGCCCCGCCCCCGCCCCCCTGGCCCTTCGAGAGAGGGGGGGGGGGGCGGCGGCGAGCCTCGATGCTCGAAGCCTCGAGCCTCGAAGCCTCGAAGCCTCGAGCCTCGCACCTCAGGCGCTGCCTCGGCATCCTGCTTGGTGGCCTGAGCGGAGGCTCGACTGGCTCGTCCTGTCCCCGTCCTCCTTCCTCCTCGTTCCTCTTCCCGCTCCTTCCCCCTCGTGCCGGCCTTGTCTCACGACTTTTACTGGCACTGCGTGTGGCTCACTTGCTTGGGTCAGGGGCGCTCGCCCGCAAGCATTTGAGTTTTAACCCCCGTGCTGACGTTCTCCCCCCAATGAGGAGCATCGAGGAGCATTCTTGATCACTTGGCGAAAAACCACGCACGATGCCGAACAAAACACGGGGAGTGGACGTCCGAGCGATGGCCCGGAGCAGGAGGGCCCAGACTGATGTCGGGCGTGCCCCCCTACAGGGGGATTTTCGACGAAAAATAGAAAATACTGCAAAAATGCACCAGAAAGGTAAAAAAATGTTAGAAAAATAGTCCCCAGACTATTTTTGTGGTATTTTTTATTTTTCGTCGAAAATCCCCCTGTAGGGGGACAGGCCCGACTTAAACCCAGACGTCGAGCGCCTCGACGAGATCGGGACGGAGGCCTTTCGCAGTTCGGGGTCTCGCTGGGCCCTCGCCGGGCCTCGGGGCCGGCACAAAAGAAGGCTCGGGGTGAGAGACCGGTCCCGGGAAGTGGTCGGAAGGTCGGGGACCCGTGTTTCGAACAAATCGAGACGTCGGATGTGTGAGAAGGAGAGGGGTCCGTAGCCATGGCGGCCCAAGGCTCAAGTCGCAAGGTGTCCCTTCATCCGTCATTCCAACTCTGAGCCAATCGCACTGGTTGGTTATGGAGAGGGCGCCCTTGGAGATCCGAGCGGTCGTGGAGGCCTATGTCTCAAGAGTCGCCCCAGGTGCGTCGGCCTTCGGTTTTCTGACACTGGTGCAGTGGAGCTGTCAGGATAAGCCGGCCAATGTGGGGGGCGCACACCCGTAGGGTGCTGCGCGCGCACAAATCGCAGGTCGGCCGACGGGCCCTGCGGCGCCGCGGCGCGTGCGACGCGCGCCGCATGCAGCCCGACCGCAGCGCGCACCGCCCGCAGTCGCGTCTTTGCGCTTCTGTGTTGTTTCGCGCGGGCCTGCCGCGGTCGCTCGCGCAGGCGCGCCGCGGGGATCGCCCACTGGGCGGATCGCGGCGCGCCTTGGCGATGCTCGCTTCGCAGGTTGTCTATTATATTGATTTGGGCACCGCGCTCGTGCGGCGTTCGCGCGGCGCGGGCCCGTCGGCCGTTCTGCCCCACCCACCCGCTCCTGGGTGCGGGGCTGCCTCGGTCGTTGGCGGCCCCTTGTCCGCCTCTCCCGCCCGCCCTTGGGGTTCAACGCCCAGGCTGGCCTGGTCGGGGACTGTGCGCGTCACCGAAAGCGGCCCCCCCACGCCCGCACGACGGTCCGTAGCGCCGGCTTTGCCGTCGCAAGTGCGCCCGCCCTAGCGCGGGCGACACATGTTAGCCGCCCCAAAGTCGGGCAAGTATGGTGTCACGTGTTCGTGCGTTGTCCCGTGGCGCGCGCGCTCTCGTTGGTCCTGCGTGCTCGCCCGGCTGGACGTTTTCGGTCCGTAGCTGTTTCGATCGAGCGAGTGAATTGCTTACCTTCCCGTCGTGCGCCCTCGTGGTTGGCTCCACTACCGCCTGCCATGTCCGCGCCGCTCCTCGATCTTCTCGAGTCTGGGGTGGACGGGCACACGAGGCGCGACCGCGCGGGGCTGAAGCCAGTGGTCGAGGTGCTGGCGACCAACGGCATCGAGAGTCTGGAGGACTTGGTAAAACTCAACGTCAGGGCCGCGACCTTCCAGCTCAACGGGCTGTTCGAGGGCAAGGTCGCTTTCCTCGAGCGCGCCGTCGCAAAGGCAAACCAGTCCGCCGAGCAGCAGGCAGCTGCCGAGGCCGCGGCGCCAAGCGGTTCACAGGGGCCGGCGAGCGCCCTCCTGCAGGCGCTCCAGGGCGGCCGCAAGCCAGCGGTCCACGTGGACATCGCCGCAGGCCTGGGCGGCATGACCTTGGCGGGCTTGCCGGCGTCGTGCTGGCCGTCTCCGCAACTGACCGACTGGGTGCAGGGCCAGGTCAAGGCCGCGGAGAGCAAGGGCATCACGAAGCCCTTCCTCTACATGCCGATCAAGAAATTCCTCCCGTACTACGCGGCGGACAAGAGGCAGCCCGACGATCCCGAGGGGGAGCGCGGCGTCGAGCGGTCTTTCGCGCAGGAGATCGCTCGCGGCATCTGCCAGGCAAAGGGGCCCCGACAAGAAGCAGGGGGACCTGCCGAGCACCCTGCAGCGGTGCGTCGCGTTTGACAGATGGGCAATCGTCGCGGCGCTCACCGGTCAGATGCCGCTCACGGCGTCCATGGCCCACAAGCAGGTCGCGATGCAGCTCGCCCAGTCGGCGCGGGCCAGTGGGCGCGCGACCGCAATCGCCGTCCTCTACGACGAGATCGCCCGGCGCGAATGGGCAGACCTTTCAGCGGGCCTGGGCGCCTTCGACGTCGCCGCGGCCGCGCAGTCGCAGAACGCGGCCACCATGCTCCGGGCGGAGCGCGAGCACGACGCCCGCGGGTTCCAAGTGGTGCACGACCGAGCTCCAGCGCAGTCGAAGGGCAAGGCAAAGGGCGCCGGCAGGGGCCCCAAAGGCGGCAGCGACCGCAGCGCCACGGGCGGCAAGGCCAAGGGCTACGGCAAAGAGCATAAGGGCAAGCCCGCGAACGATTCTCACCGCTGGCAGGGGCATTACTCGTCCGGGAGTGCCGCCAGCGGGGCGCAGGCGCCGGTGACGCCAAGCAAGCGCCAGAGGAGAGAGTGAGGGGCCGCAGCCGCCCCGCCCGACGCGGGGGCGGCACTCCCCGCGCACCCTGCGCAGTCAGCCGCGGAGCCAGTGAGGGTCCAGTCAGGTGCAGTTCTCCCCAACACATCCTGCGCTGATCTGAGTTGCTTCCAGTCGGCATTCGACGCTGCCAGCGCGCAAGCTCTGCGCGGCGAAGTAGCGCCCGATGAGGTCGAGGCGCTGCGTTTCACGCGTGAGGCGCTCGGCCGCCGCGACGCGCAGCCGAAGCGCACGGACGCGCAGTGCGAGCGCATGGGAGCGCTGCGGTGGAGCGCCGCGCGTAGCCTACGCCAGCGCATCAAAGAACGCGAGGGGCGCGTTCGGCGCATCGAAGCCCGGGCGGCGCACTTCGAGGCGCCCGGGGAGGCCGAGGCCGCGAGAAAGACTGCGCCGCTGGAATTCAGGCCGCTTATCGCAGGCGTCAACATTTCACTTAAAGGAATTGGCGCGTGAGTCTGAGTGGCGCGACGCAGAGTGCATCGACTTCTTCTCGCGAGGCGCCCCTCTGTTGGGTAACCTAGAATACAGCGGCAACGGTCTCGCGCTCAGCCCGGAAGAGCGCGCGGGCGACTCTAGCGCTGAGGTAGCCCGTTTGCGTGCCAGCGCCCTCGCGTGCGACGACTTGATACTTGCATCAATTCGCGAGGATCCCCTCGCCAGCGAGCTGCTCCGTAAGACGCGGGAGGAGGCGGACTTGGGTAGGATGTCTCCGCCGCGGGCTTGTAGGCCCGACATCTCCGCGGCCGAGCTCGCCGCTGCTCGGGGCGAAACAATTCGTCTGGTGCCCAGGTTCGGGGTCTCGCAACCGAAGCCCGACGGGTCGCTGAAAGCGCGCCCAGTGGATGATTTCACGCGCTCCAGGGTGAACGGCGCGTGCGCTCCCGCCGAGAAATTCAGCGTGGAGGGCGCGGACCAGCTGGTAGCGGTCGCGCGCGCCTTCTTCGAGTTGCACGGCGCACTTCCCGAGCTGTGGAAAGCGGACATAGATTCCGCTCACCGCCGCATCCCGTTGGCCCCCGCCGATAGGTGGGCCGCTGTCAGTGTTTTCAAGGAGGGCGGCCGCCTGTGGTGCTCGCAGCACCTGGTCTGCCCGTTCGGCGCGCTAGCATCTTGCCACGACTGGGACCGCGTGGCCGCCATGCTCTCGCACTTCGCAAGGCGGCTCGCCAAGCTGCCAGTTTCGCGATGCGTAGACGATTATTTTGCGCCGGATCGCCCCGGCGCGGCCGACCACGCCATGCGGTGTTTCGCTCGCATCGTCAGAGCCGCGCTCGGCAGCGACGCAGTAGCCGACGCGGAGCTGGCGCACGGGGCCCAGCTGGTCGTGTCGGGGCTGCTCTTTTCTTTCTGTGCGCAGGGCCTGCACTGCGAGCCAGCGTGCGACAAGCGGCTCAGTGGTCGTCCGCCATCCGGCATGCTTTAGAGTGCGGCACGTTGCACCAGGGCGCTGCGAAGAAACTCGCGGGCGCTCTCGCATGGGCCGCGCAGCACTTGTTTAAGCGCTTGGGCAGAGCAATGCTCCGCCCACTCTTCGCGCACCAGCACAAGCGCTCCAATCGTATCGGGCGGCCTCTCGAGCTCGCGCTGCACTGGTGGGCCCAAGTGCTCGAGCTCAGGCTGCGCGAAGTGGCCAGCTGGGAGCAAGGGGACATGCCCGCGGCACGCATGTTCTGCGACGCGCGGAGCACGCCCCCTCGCGCCGCCGCCGTGGTTTTTTATAGACGGCGAAATCCTGTTTGCCGAGTGCGCACCCGACGCAGCTCTGACGCGGAATTTCAAGCACAGACGCGACGGCCGGATTATGGGCCTCGAGGTCTTGGCGGTCGCATTAGGCTTGTCGTCTTTTGAAGAGCGACTGGCAGATCGGGCGCTGGAAGTGTTCTCGGACAATTCGGGGGCCGAGAGGTCAGTGGCGCGCGCGAGCGCCCGGGACTGGGATCACACAGTCCTCGTCCACGGCGTTGGGTCTCTCGCGGCTCGCATGTCCCTGTCGATGTGGGTGCACCGCGTCCCGTCCAAAAGCAACATCTCGGACGGGCCGTCCCGCGAGGTCTACAGTCTCTTGCACCTGCTCGGCGCGCGCCAGGTGCCAGCGGCACTCGATGCGCGGTTTCGCGCAGCCGAGGCCTGAGAGGCGCTGTGGCTCTGAGCAAAAAGAGGGAGGGCTCTCATCGTCTGTCGCTTCCCTGCATCATCGGTTGCATCCGCGTGCAGGTTGGGCGCCGCGCTGGGAGCGCCGGGCGTCTTCCGCTCCGCGTCCGCGCGCTCCGCTCGCGCCCGCCCCCCCCTTCCCCCGCCCTTCCCTTCCGCCCTTCGCCCCCCCCCCACCCCCCTCCTCCTCCTCCCCGCGCCCCCCCCGGTCGTGCGCCGCCACTGCAGCCAGCGCCGGTCGCGCGGCGAGGGGGGGGCGTTCCTGCTCGGCCGCGTGTCGCGGTTCCGATCTTTTGTCGTCTGGTGGCATGGATGTGACGCGCTTGGCGCTTGGACTGCGCAGGGCGGGCGTGCCTGGCGATCCGGCCATCGCGCGCGCCGCCAGGCTCAGTCGCTCGTTTTCGCGCGCAGGCAATGATGTGGAAGTTGATCTGATTGCGAATGTACTGGTCGCGAACGGTTTCGAACACGTCGCTGACGCACGCGGCGCAAAGTGGGGGCGCGTAGCAGGTTTTGAGCGTTTCTCCGCAGACGCCCAAGCGCGCTTGCGTGAGATCGCGGCGGGAGTTCCGCGGCCGCCGAGCGGGCCGCCTCCAGCGCCGTCCCGTGTGCTGAAACAACCGGCGCTCGCGCGCGGCGGCCCGGGCGCGCTCGCGCCGGGTGCCGCGTGCGACAGCGCGGCGAAGCGAGAGCTGGCGCGCGCTTACAAGGCCGTGCGCAGCGTGCAATTGTCACCCGTGCGTGCCCGCGGGCGGCCCTCGCAAGTCCATCGCGAGCGGCGCTCGCGGGCCCCCGTCGCCAGTGGCCATGCAGGAAAGCCTGGCCCGCGCACGAGCTTTGGCAATCGTCGGCTCGGCGCCGCGTTCCTTCGGGCCCTGGAGGGCTGCGGTCCGGGCGTGGGTGGCTTTCGCGCAGCGTCGCCTCAACAAAGACGGCTGCAGCGCACTGCCGCCGTCGGCCGACGAGGTGCGCTTGTTCGCGCTCGAATTTCGCAACCCGCGCACCTTCGGCAATTACGTGGCACAGCTTAAGAAGGCATGCCAGTTGTTGGGCCGGGACGCGTCGGCCTTTTCGCATCCTTCGGTTAGGGGCGCCCGCGAGGCCATCGGGAAGCGGCACCCCGTGAGGCGGCCGCTAAAGTGTTTCGTCCTGCTCTCGCACTTATCGGCTATGCTCGACTTCGTAAGTGCCGACAGCGCGATGTGCTCGCTCTTCTTGGTGTCCTGGGGGTTCGCTCTGCGCGTGCCCTCCGAGGCCCTCTTGATTGAGCGAGGCGACCCATCGGCATTTAAGGACTTCGCCTTCTCTGACGAAGACCTGCGCAGGCCAGTCGCAAGAGTCGTCATCTTCTTTTCGGGCGATTCTGCAACGTTGCATTTCTCGCGGCGTAGGCGCCGCGACGGCCCGACGGTCGCGGTGCGGAATTGCTGGTGCAAACATCCGCGTGCGACTTGCATTGTGCACGCGGCGCGTAGTTTTTTCGAGGGCATTTGCGTCGTCTCGCCCGCGTTCCCGCATATGCGGCGAGTCGACGGCAGCGGCGTCGTCTCAATCGCCGCGCCCGTGCAGCGCGCGATCAAGGCGGCGGCACGGCGCGCCGGCGCACCAAGCGCGGCTTCTTTTACGAGCAAAGCGTTCCGCCGCGGGCACGCGGAGACAAGGCGGAGGTGCAACGGCCGCCTTTGTGAAATCCTCCGCGGTGCCGGTTGGAGTTCCCGCGCTTTCAAAGAATACCTTGATATGCACCAGCACGAGGGCGATGCGACCGCCGAAGCAGCGGCCGCAGCCTCGTGCCCAAGCGCCGGCGCGGCGAGCAGACCAGGTTCTGCATCGGTACCTGCGGGGTAAGTCGTCCAGGCTCACGATCGGCGCGCACTGCGACCTGCACCCGGGGTTCCATTGGGTCGCGGCAGGCCTGGCGCGCCCCGACCAGGCGAGCCTGGGCGCTTGCGGCGTTGGGTTCAACGCCCAGGCCGGCCTGGTCGGGGACTGTGCGCGTCACCGAAAGCACCCCCCACGCGGGGCGCTCGCGGGGCGGCAGCCCTGGCTCGGTCGCCGCACCCGTTGGGGCGTTGGCGCCCGAGGTCGGGCACACAAGGAAGGTGCGCCGAGATTAGTGGGGGGCGCGCGCCCGTAGGGTGCTGCGCGCGCACAAATCGCAGGTCGGCCGACGGGCCCTGCGGCGCAGCGGCGCGTGCGACGCGCGCCGCATGCAGCCCGACCGCAGCGCGCACCGCCCGCAGTCGCGTCTTTGCGCTTCTGTGTCGTTTCGCGCGGGCCTGCCGCGGTCGCTCGCGCAGGCGCGCCGCGGGGATCGCGCACTGGGCGGATCGCGGCGCGCCTTGGCGATGCTCGCTTCGCAGGTTGTCGATTATATTGATTTGGGCACCGCGCTCGTGCGGCGCTCGCGCGGCGCGGGCCCGTCGGCCGTTCTGCCCCGCCCACCCGCTCCTGGGTGCGCGGCTGCCTCGGTCGTTGGCGGCCCCTTGTCCGCCTCTCCCGCCCGCCCTTGGGGTTCAACGCCCAGGCTGGCCTGGTCGGGGACTGTGCGCGTCACCGAAAGCACCCCCCACGCGGGGCGCTCGCGGGGCGGCGGCCCTGGCTCGGTCGCCGCACCCGTCGTTGGGGCGTTGGCGCCCGAGGTCGGGTACGCAAGGAAGGTGCGCCGAGATTTGTGTTCGCCCCCGAGGCAGGCCATGGAGATATGAGCATGGACAGGATCACCCAGATGGTGGAGCAGCACGAGGCCGTGGTGATCCCGTCCGTGTACAGGACGAAGAAGGAGGATACGGGTTTGACGCGTCTCGTGGGCCATCTGAGGGCCGCGCATCCTGACGCTTGCGTTTTCTTGGTGCAGTTGCCAGATCGGTCCGGTACCGAGCTGACCGAGAGCGACCTCCATACATTGATGGAACGCCAAGATGCGCTCTATAGCCTGGGGACGAGCGGCGTGCTAATGGAGCTGGAGTGTGACCCAGAGAGCTTACAGAACAAGGTACGTCTGGAGCTTCTGGCAAACACAGAGATTCAGCTGCGCGTGCAACCCTACGAGGACACCTTGAGAAGGGAAGTACTCGAGTGCCAGACCATCGAGGACGAACTTGACAGTCTTCTATGGGATGCCATTCCGAACTTGTTAATGCCCGGCTTTCCCGCCCTAGACGGGGGCTTGCTGGAACGGGAGGACCAGGTCGGGGAGTTCCGGCTGGTGCAGCAGTATGCAGATCATCAGCATGTCTTGTTGGCAGTTAACGGGCAACACGATTCTGTCGTTGTCAAGAAGCGCAACAAGCGCAGCGTCGCGGCTGCCGAGGAGGTGGAGAGCATTTGCCAGGAGTTCTGCCTCCTGAAACACACAATCGACCACCCGCACATAATCCGCTGCGTAACCATGCTGCACAGCCAGTCCCATGTGCATCTGGTGCCCCAGTATGGTGGCGACGCCTGCGTGGAGCAGGTGCTGTCGACTCAATCAGACCGCCGCTTGTCCAGGGACGACGCCCTGGACTGCACCACCCAGGTCGCGAGTGCTCTGTCTTATTGCCACGCCATTGATGTTGCTCACCGGCAGGTTTCGCCGAGGCACGCGTCGGTGGAGATGGTGAGGAATCGGTTCGTTTGCCGCCTGCTGGACTTCAGCATGGCAGCCCGCGTTCCAGACTTCAGCTCGCGGAAGACCTTGTGCGGCGTTCTCCCGTGCGTCGCTCCAGAGACAGCGCTGGAGGAGCCATGCTGGCCCAAGCTGGCAGACTGCTGGAGCCTAGGGGTGGTTCTCCTGGAGGCCGTCGGCGGGCAGGGCTCGCTCGAATTGTCGGTGCGGTGGTGCCGTGGCGCATCCCTTGCGCAGGCCACGCGGGAGATGCTCGAGTTCTTCGCCCAAGCTGGCTCCCATGCCCAAGCGATGGCGAGCATGGGCGGCGCGCACGACGATGCAGCTTTGGCGTGCCTGGAGGCCCTGCTGAGGCCCGAGCCCCTCCGCAGGGCGAGCGTCTCCGACGCGGTGGAGGTGCCGTCGGCAAGGCGCGCGTAGGCCGCCTGTTTCGGGTCGGACGAGTGGGGGCGGAGGAACGCATCTCAATTGGCCTTCTTCCGAACAAGGGAGAATCATCCAGGCACGCGCAGGCTGCCCTTCTGTGGATGATGCGGCCACTCCTCGCGGCGCGCGCGAGGGTCCTTGGGCTCGCTAAGCGCCTGGGGCCCTGTCGCGCGGCAAGTCCTGTGGTGCGTTCGGTTCCACCCGCTCACCCTCCGTCCACTCCTTCGTCATGCACTTTTCCTTTTTCCCTCCTCCATCCCTCCCCGTCTCCGTCTCGCCTTCAGATCGCGTTGGGGCCCACCTCAAGTCGCGTTGGAGCACATATTTGGCTTCCGGAGCGCGGAGGGCGTGTCCGTTTGCGGAGGGCTCAGTATTTTGTCTGCAGCGTCTGGGATCCTGAACGGGATGCGCAGACACAGACGCAACGACGGGTTGGATGACCGAAGACACGATGGTGGGACGATGTGCTGCGACACGCGCAACAAACGGTTCTGAACTCACCAACGACCCCGACGGAGTCATTGGCATGTGCAGCAACAGAGGCGTGGTACATATTAAAGCCAGGCTTCGTTGAGCAGGGAATGGCGTATTGTTTCATATTTCACACACATTGTACTATTATGTGCAGTGGTTTCCTTATCCATTCCTGTCTCTACCCCATCCCTTGTTTCACCCTCCCTTGTTTCACCTTTATCATCCTTCCGCTGCGCCCCGGCGCCCCCCTGCACCGCCCCCGCGCCGCCTCGACGCGGGCCGCATCCGCATCCGCATCTGTCTGGTCGCTCGTGAGCCTCCCTCGTCTGTCCTCCTCTCTCATAGCCTACTTTCGCCTTGACCACCAGAACGAATTTCGAGCACCAGAAAAGTACCGAAACTCGCGAGGGTTTTCACGTGTCGGGCCCTGGGAGACGCTCGCCCCGACACTGTTCCGCCATCATTCCGACACCGTTTCGACACTTCTCCGGGTGCTCGAGATTATTTTTGGGATGTGGTCCCTAAGCACAGTGGGAACAACATAACCTGTGCCTCTTCCATAGGTTCTCAGCAGCGAGACTATTCAGCGTGCCAGTCGATCTGTTCTTCGCGCCTGTGCGTGTTGGGCTGACGGACTTGGCAGCTGAGAACGCAGCCGCGAATGTTATTCAGCGGGCCGCACGGTATGCGATTCGCATACGTTTAAATCGGGCCTGTCCCTCTATAGGGAAAATATCCAAAATTAGTCAAACAATTGTCTGGGGACTATTTTGTTTTGAGTATTTGGGGGCATATTTTGAATACTTTTTTTAATTACTATTTTTTGTTCTTAGTCCAAAATCCCCCTTTAGGGGGACAGGCCCGACCTACGCCTGGGCGTGTTAGGCTGACAGACTTGGCTGCTGAGAATGCAGTCGCGAATATTATTCCGCGGGCCGCACGGTTTGCTATTCGCGCATAGGCGTGTCATTTTGCTTGGCCGTCCTGCAAGCGTTGCGCAGAAGACAAAGGGCGCCTTATCGTTCCCTCTTTCCGCACATCGCCCCGCAGTCTCGTTCCTTGCTTCCGCAGACCGCCCGGCATCATTGCCTAGTCGTATTTCCTCATGTTCCATTCCCCGCACTCTCGCCCCTCTTCCTGCATAGTTCGGCCCCTCGTTCCACTCACTCTTTCTCTCTGCTTCCTCGCCTCTTCCCTTTCAACAGGTCCAAAGGCTGCGCCAATATGGCCGGCACATACTCGGATTCAGTCCACACCCTTGGGCATTCATTGTTGACGAACTCTGGAAGCTTCAAAGTTCTCTCATGATTCCGCTATACGGCCTGCCCTCGAGAGGAGCGGCCATGGAGGATCTCTGGAGGTCCCAGAACGACTCCAAGACGCCAGCGAGACCTTGTTGTTTCATCGCTTCGCTCATTCCGCCGGCCCATAATGTCGCACCGTGGTCGCCTGTCCGAGTGGTCGTTTGCAGTGTGGAGCTGCGGCGTCGGGAGCTGTGTAGTGTTGGGGGCGTTCTTGGGGCCCTCTCGGGCCGTCCTGGAGGCCTCTGGGGCCGTCTCAGAGCCGTCTTGGGCCGTCTTGGGGCCCTCTTGGGGGCCTCTTGGGCCTTCTTGGGGCGATCTTGGAGGCCTCTTGAGCCGTTTAGGGGCGTCGGGGAACCGAAAAGGTTAAAACGCCCAAATCTGTCCAACAACAAAGGAAAAGCACAGGTTTTTGCCTCTTGGGGCCCTCTTGGGAGTTCTCTTGGAGGCCTCTTGGGGCATCTTGGAGGCTTCTTGGGCCATCTTGGAGACGTCTTGGGCCGTCCGGAGGCCATCTTGGGCGTCGTGGAGCGATCTTCGGGCGTCTCGGACCTCTCTTGGACCGTGTTGGGGGCGTTCTTGGGGCCCTCTTGGGCCGTCTTGGAGGCCTCTGGGGCCGTCTTGGAGCCGTCTTGGGCCGTCTTGGGGCCCTTTTGAGGGCCTCTTGGGCCCTCTTGGGGCGATCTTGGAGGCCTCTTGAGCCGTTCAGGGGCGTCGGGGAACCGAAAAGGTTGAAACGCCCAAATCTGTCCAAAACCTAAGAAAAAATCATTGATTTTTGCCTCTTGGGGCCCTCTTGGGAGTGCTCCTGGAGGTCTCTTGGGGCATCTTGGTGGCTTGTTGGGTCATCTTGGAGACGTCTTGGGCCGTCTGGAGGCCATCTTGGGCGCCGTGGAGCGATCTTCGGGCGTCTCGGACCTCTCTTGGATTGTGTTGGGGGCCTCTTGGGGCCCTCTTGGAGCTATCCTGGAGGATCTGGGGGAGTGTCCCGGGCGTGTCTCGGGCGTGTCCCGGGCGTGTCCCGGGCTCCTCCCGGGGTATTTTTGATCCAGGGACCCCCAGGGGCCGCCCCGCGCGCGCGAACTAGAAATACTGTTTACCAGTTACCGGAGATCTTAGCACGCCTCTGGCCCGTTGGGCCGGCGAATTCTTCTTCCTCCTCCATGATATCATTTCTCCCTTCGGGGTTCGGACTTCATCCCATGCGTTCTCATTCTGACCTGCTTCATCTCTGTCCAAAGGGCCCTCTGCAATCCAGCCAGTCGAATCCTCCCCTCCTCCTCCTCCTCCTCCCCCTCCCCCCTCTTCCTTGCCGTCGTCCTCGCCTTCCTCGCCCTCCTCCTCCCCCTCCCACCTCCCTCCCCGTCGTCCTCGCCTTCCTCGCCCTCCTCCTCCCCCTCCCACCTCCCTCCCTTCCTCCCTCCCTCGTCCTCTTCTCCCTCCCCGGCAGGAGCTGCCGCCCGGCCGCCACCGGGGCATCGCGCTCGTGCGGGCGTTGCCGGGCGCGGCCTCGTGGGACCCGCACGCCAGGGTCTTGGTGTACATGCGCGTCCCGGAGGTCTGCCAGCCTGTCGCTGGCCGCCGCTCTGATCGTCGCCGTCGTCGCAGGGAGATCGGGCATGGGGCGGAGGGGGAGCAGGGGGAGGAGGGGGGATGGGGAGGAGGAGAAGCAGGAGGAGGAGGAGGAGGAGGAGGAGGAGGAGGAGGAGGAGGAGGAGGAGGGGGAGGGGGAGGGGAGGGGGAGGAGGAGGAGGAGGAGGAGGAGGAGGAGGAGAAGGAGGAGGAGAAGGAGGAGGAGGAGGAGGAGGAGGAGGAGGAGGAAAGAGGAGTAACAAGGACGAGTAGCCAAGAGGAGCGGCGAGGAGGAAGAGGAGGAGGAGGAGGAGGCGGAAGAGCAGCGAGAGGCGAGCAGGGAGCTTCTCTATCCTCCTCCGTCCTCCTGGTCTACCTCCTCCTTGCCCCTTCCGCCTGCTACTCCTCATTCCCCTCCTCTCCTCGTCTCTGCTCTTTCCCCCATCCTCCCTACTCATCCTTACCTCTCTTCCTATCGTTAGTCCTATTCCTCCTTCCCTGGAGGGGCACCTAAGTTACACAGGTGGCTTAAGTTTGATGATCGAGTTACGGTTTGAGATTGTCTTGGTGTTAATGGCGCTTAGCAGACTCATCGTGAGATGGTGCAGCACAGGGAACGTGTCTGGGGCAACTGGTGGGCCCCCTCAGACTCCAATCCGAAGCTCCTCAATGAGTCCCTCCAGGAGCTCAAAGCGTCTGCCCAAACTGGTGTCCTGGAGGCCCCAGAGCTGGAGGTTCGGGACCTTGTGCAAGCCTGGCACTGTTGTTCTGCAGGCGCGGATATTAGAGTTGATCAATGATTCCCTCGCGAGTGGCTCTCTCTCTCTCTCTCTCTCATGGCACGCGCAGGAAGGGTTTTGCAGATCTTCGCCCACGAAGCGCACGCGTTCACCTTTCCCACCCAGTGTATGCTTAACCTGATGGCCATGCTTCCGAAGAGTGCATCTGATGAAAGGGCTGTGTCCAAATCCTGTTCCATGTGCCGGGTGTACTGCCGGATGAGGGGCGGCATGATTGACGAATGGAACAATTATCAAACCGACTTTGGGGATTATTATCCCGTGCTTGTCAGCCCTGCAGAGTGCCCTCATGAGGGCTGTTTCGTACGAAGTCGCGAGGATCCCTCGGGATTGAGTCGATGGCGACACACTGGGATATATATATATATATGTCTATATATAGAAGTTCTTTTTGATAGTGTCGATGTCGAGTTGCTGATCCAGCTTGAACTCAAGCCAGGCTATCCGCCCCAGTTGCTGGACCTAGGCCTTCCGACGCTTACGAGTCCCCGCTTGTTTGAGGTCGAGGGCACGCTCTCAGGCGTGATACTCACCGGCAGCTCTGCGCTTGCGAGGTGTACCCAGGCTATGCCGTGGGTGAATGATCTCTTGCGCTATGTGTTGGATCGCGCGCGTTTCTCGTTCCCCTCAGATGCCTGGCAAGTCGTAAGTGGACGGCATCACACAATGCATATATGGCACCTCGCAGTATATGCTGAAGGTTGCTCCTCAGGCGGCCCTCTCCTTCTTTCGGGACGTCAATTCCATAGGTTGCAGAGTCTCCGCGAAGAGTGCGGTCATCGTGTCTAATCCCAAGCTTGCTCGTGATTTGGGGGCCGAGCTTCAGAGATTAGGAGTCCCGATGAAGGCTTCCGAGGCGGTCAATGATTGGGGTGTTCTGATGAGTGCCTGGGGGCGGAGATGTGCTTCCCAGGTCAGGATGAGGAGAAGGACGACGTTTCGGAGGGCTCGGCGGCTGCAGTATCTCGCCAGGCTTTGTGGGCGCTCCAGCAAGCTTTTCAAAGCTGGGTCCTTCAGCGCTGGCACTTGGAGCCACAGTGCCATAGGCCTTCCCCAAGCTGAGGTTCGCGCTTTCAGGGCTTCTGCGGGAAAGTGCTCAGGATACAGGACGTCGTCGTGAGCAGTTGCAGGCGCTGGCGAGCGTGTGGCGCAGCATGCCTGGTGGCACGCGCCAAGGTGTTGTGAAAACTTGGAGCAGTATCCGTGGCCAGCTTTGTTCCGTCCCTGCCAATCATAGACGGGGGACTGGAAGATTCCATTGCCGTTGTTATCACTACCCTTCTTGATCTTGGGTGGCCACCCGACGCGCCTTCCAGATGGGCTACCCTTAGTCGGATCCTGGACGTCGAAGCCTCTGACGTTTTGTTCCACTTGGACGTGTGTGTGTGTGTGTGTGTGTGTGTTCAGGAGGCGGTTTCAGGACAGGTTTGGGGTGATGTTGGTAAGCATTGTTGTGGAGTGAGGTTCGAAAAAGGGGATGGCTTCATGGTGATCCGTCGCATCCATGTCCAGCTTGTCAAGAAGGGGGTACTCGTTTTCTTTTCTTTGGGTGGAGGGCCCAGGGTGAAATCCATATGGACACTTGCACCTTGAAATCCATCCGCCGTGTGGTCTGGTGACCTTCAGGATCACGCGCATCCTGCGTGGCGGTGTGAAGATAAGAAACACTTCGAATCTCTGCGATGGCGTTCTTACGCGAGCATATGGAGCGATTTAGCTGGTGGCCTTCATGCGCGAGCCATCCCAGCGAATAGTTCGCCGTCCAGCTGGATTCACTCGCGGGATCGTCGAGTTTCAGTGGTTCCATTCGCACTGCACTTGTGAACGGCATGCGATCGCGAATTAGTTGACCTGTTCTTTGGGGGGTCGCCTTCTACCGTGGCCCCGTGGCCTTGTTTGGCTGGCTGGCTGATTGGTTTGCTCGCTGGTTGGCTGGCTGGCTTGCGGATGGATTGTCATGTTGGCTGGTTGGCTGGCTGGCTGGGTAGTTGGCCAGTTGCTTCGCTGGCTGGCCAGTTGGTTGTCAGGATGGCACGGCCGTTGGTTGGCCTGTTGATTGGTTGGGATATTTCGGAGCGTGACTGCAAGCAGGCAGGATGGGCACAGAGGGGCCATCACTAGCGGGGGCATCTCGGCGTGGGGACCCTTGGGAGAGAGCTCGCACAGAATGGTGTCTTGGAAATATGTTCTGGAATGCCGACAGGTGCGCTACCACAGGGGGCGACGAGTGGAAAACGAGACCACGCAAAGGCCGCTGGAGTACATCCCTGAGGGCCCCTCCTTTTTCGGAACGACAGGTACGGATAGCTGACAGAGTGTTTTTTTTTTTTTTTTTTGAGAGGGACAACAAAACTTTCACACGCCGCGACGATAATAGGCATGGCCGCCCCTACGTGCACGCCGAACCGAGGGGGTAGATCAAGGTGCACATGGCATGCTACTACTGAGAATTTGGATACATAATGCTGCGGAACAGGAATGAGTCAGACACGACATTGCATAGTTCAACCAACGGCCAGCTTGTCCAGGAAGAGACGTGAGCCTGAAGAGGGAGGGGCTCTGACAGGAGTGTGAACACAGCGGGTCGTGGGCAGAATGTACTTAAGCCCCCCAGCAAAGTTTGGCACGAAAGGGCCTCGTGTACCCCCCCCCTGCGTCGAGTGAGGTCGCGTCGTCGTTCTCCCCCCTGCTTGGGAGCCCTGCTCGCCCAGCGCGCTCCCGTCGTCATGGGCACGCGAGACGGTCAACAGCTGTTCCCCCGCACTGACCCGTAGGGAGTCGCATTCGCAAGGTAGCGAGTCTCTCTTACGGGGCCATCTCGGAGCTCGTCCCGTGAAGCTTCGGGGTATGCTCTTCTGCCGGCCCCCAAGAGAAGTATTGATCTGCGACATGCTCGAATCGCAAGGTATTTTGCGAGTCGTATTCACAGTTCCTTTGTAGGTGTCGACGTTGGCCCCCTTTATGCGGATGTCCTGTCCTGTCTTGTCTTGTCCTGTCCTCCTCCTCGTCCTCCTCATCGTCTTCCGCCTCCTCCTCCTCCTCCTCCTCCTCTTCCTCCTCCTCTATCCCCCTCTTCACCCAACTTCTCGTCATTTCTCCTCTTCCTCCTCCTTCCCCGCGTGCGTCCGGAAGGCCAGCTCGCCACTTCCAGCCATGCCCCTCGGCGGCGACAAAGCGGCGCTGGGCAATTGGGCCGTGGCCCTGATCCGCGCGATTCGCATCGAGTACCGGACCATATTCGGCAGCTCTTTTTTCCGGTGCGGGTGGTAATGAAGGGGGGCCTCGACGGAAGGTGAGGAAAACGGGCCCTAGAGGGGCATTTCCAGCTTTGGGGCCCCATATCGGCTCCAAAAGGGGGCCTAAACGCTCCTTCTAGGGCTCTCTTCTTTTCCTCCCATTTGGGCCACCTCCTATTATCACTTGCCCGATTATTTGTTCCTCCTTTTGCCGTTTCTCTGTCCTTTTCCTCCCCGTCGCTCTTCTCCATTTCCTCGTCCTCCTACTCCCCCTCCTCCTCTCTCTCTTCCCGTTCCTGCTCATCCCTCGTCCGTCTTCCGATACGATTCCTGCCGCATTCCTTCCCCCATTATCCCTCCTCCCCCTCTGCTTTTCCCCACTTCATCTGCCACCTCCCTCGTACGTTTTCATCTCACCACCATCATTTGTCCCTCCCTTTTTGTGTTCCCCCGCTTCCTTCACCACCTCTTGCCAGTATCTAACTGCCCGCGACAAGTCCGCCACCGTGCCAGCCCACCTCTGGATTGCCACTGCCCAGCGAGCGCACAAGAAGCCGTAACATGTGAGACCTTGTGTCACGAGGTTCGGGGGAGCCGTAACATGTGCCACGATTTTCCGCGTCGTGTCCGAGTGTCTTTCCTCGTGTTCTTCGTCGTTGGCACCAGATGCCTCTTGGGGGCCCCGGGGGCCTCTTGGAGACTCCTTATATAGGCCGTGTTAGGGCGCTGTTGGGCAGTCTGTCGCCGCCGGAGTCCCTCTTGAGGGCTTCTCTGAGGTGTTTATTTGGCCCTTTTGGGGCCCTGAACGGCCGTCCTGGGGGTCTCTTGGGGCAGTCTTTGGGCCTCCTCGGGCTGCCTTGAGACCTTGTTATAGGCGTCTTGGGCCGTCTCGAGAGGCTCCTGGGCCGACTCCGGGCCTTCTTGGAGCCATTTTGGAAGCCTCTTAGGCCATCCTGGGCTGAGAAAAATCCGAAAAGATAAGTGCGCGAAAGCTGTTCAAGAACCATGGGGGAATCAATGATTTTGAACTTTGCGGGCCTGGCAGGGGGGCCTCTTGGAGCCGTCTTGGGGGCCTTGTGGGCGTCTGGAGGCCATCTTGGGCCCTATGGGGGCGATCTCGAGATATTATGGAGGCATCTTGGACCATCTTGGCCGCCTTGGTGGCCTGCCTGGGCCGTCTTGCAAGTCAGCTTGGGCATCTTGAACGCCCTGGGGAACGCCAGGGAGGCGTCGGGGCGGTGAGGGAGCCTCGGGAACGGGGGGGGGAAGCGGTGCACGCCCTAGAGCATGATGACAGGGGTGGGGCCCTTAGAAGATTCACAGAAATTCTGCCGGGCACCACTTGGTATTCTGCCGCCACGACTATGACGACGACCACCGCCACGCCCTGCTTTGGCTATCTGGTGCGATGCGCGGCTAGCCTGGTGAATCCACCACCACGACCACAGCTGCGACGATGACGAGGACGACAGCGACCACCACGACGAAGAACACCTCCTGCTCCCTTTCTCATCCTTCTCTTCCTCCTTCTCCTCCTCCTCCCCCTCCTCCTCCTCCTCCTCCTCCTCCTCCTACTCTCCTCCTCCGCATGGTATCCTCCTCCTGCTGCACCACCGCTGCGCGACGCGCGTCGGGTCGAGCCCACCGCGCCCGCGCGCCCGCGGCCGCGGCCGACGGGGCCCGCGCACGACGGACGAAGAGATGAGGTCCACCACCGCCCGCCAACCTGCACTGTGGTCCAGAGGCGAGGGAGGGGGAGGACGGCACGACGGCCCGCCCGAGGGCATCGGGGCATGGAGGCCCCCGCCGGCTCCCTCGGGCGGGCCACCAGGCGCCCTGGGGGGGCACTGGGGCCTGGGGGCCCCCGCCGCTCCCACCCAGGGCGACAGCGGCCCTACGCGGCCAGGCGCCGCCCTGGTGGTCCAGCTTCGCCATGGCCGTAGTCCACTGGCTCGTGAGCCGACTCTCTCTCCGGCCAACTGGTCCTTGTTCGTGTGCGTGCTCTTGACACTCGTCAAGTGGCGCGTACAGCTGGGCAAGCTCGGGGTCCATGTCCTCGTATGTTGTGCAGCCTCCGTGTGGTCGGTTGACCCAAGTGCTGCTGATCGCATCTGCCAGTTGTCGTGTTAGCGCCACAGGATGCTCTTTAGCCTTCGCCGTTCTGCATGTACCACTCTGGCGTCGTCCTGTGGCGATCTCTTGCATGTGGTCATGCTGGCAGTGCCCGTGATCTTCTCGTCGGTCAGTATTCGATGTGAAGGTTGCACATCATATCTGGAGGATCGTGTTCGGCTTCTTGGTGGAGTGTCCGAATCCACACTGATCGAATGTAATTGGCGTTACGTTGCTTCACCACATGAGCTGTCGTGTCTCTGAAGAGTGCTCAGCATGATGCGGCCTTGGTTCGGCAGTTCCGTGCTGGGTGCTCCATGAGCATGGGTACGTTCGATACTGCACAAACGGCTGCCAGGTACAAAGCTGTTCGCAACAACATGTTCCCCATATTCACTTGCGTCCGATATCTTATCTCCATGCCAGGTGTGCCCCGAGGAAACTCTGATGTACGTGCTGGCGGTAGCGCTGTGTACTTCCCATCTGTGTCGGGGTGTATGGCACCACACCATGTTGTTGTACATGGAGGGCTTGCCAGTACCCCTAGAACATTCCCCTGCTTGATCAGATTGCGAAAATGTCTATATGCTTCCAATTGGCGAGGTCGGCTGCGTCTGTTGATTGCACCACATCCACTGATAGTACGATGCCTGGTAAGTCCGAGTCTTTCCCTATCCAATATTGGAAGTCACCGTGCCGTCTGTGTCCTGCAAATAGGTGAAGTATGTACTTGCGCGTTGGTAAGTGCACTGGTGCTGACCATACTGATGCTGGTTTGCCATCGGCTTCTCCTTCTTCTTCGTCTGGATGGTCGTACCGATAGCTGCCAATGAGGCTGCTGGCGGGTATGGTCTCTCCAGATGTGTATGTGTGTGTGTGTGTGTGTGTTTGTATGTGTCGCTCTGGCCCGATGTCTTACCTCGCTGTTGTCCACTGCCCACAAAAGCGTCGTCTCCCTGGACATGGCTTCCTTCGCGGAGCGTCGTGTCGAGCTGGTCGGATCGCTTTGGTCGCGTGATATCCTCGCGTGTTGAGCTCTGTTATGTGTGACCTGTCGAGCTCCATGAGATCGCGTGCCCCTGGGTCTGTTAAGCCAGCTTGTGTCTCTTGAAGCGATTTCAGGCATTCAGGTGAGCGATACCGCAGGTGTGCAACCAGCCTTGGCCTCGTGTGGAACTCGGTCTTCACACACTGCAGTATGTCCCTGTTGCTAGTCGCTGCGCTTCGTCAATGGGACCGTGGTCCGTGTTTACATTAGAATGGAGTATCGACGCAGTTTGATATGACCTCCCACAGTAGTAGCAGTGTACCTGTGCCGGTGCTGGTTCAGGTGGTGGTATCCCAGCTTGGGGTCCTTCGAGAATTGCATGGAATACAAGGCGCCAGTCTGTCAAATGATGTTGGTCTCGCTGATGTGCTCTGTATCTGTCACATGCTTGTTTGAGTAGCCGTCGGAATGCTGGCGGGTCTCAGTTAATGCTGTTTGTCCATTCTTGCGTAGTAGGATGGCAATGCATCGTCGTTGTGTTGTGTCATGTGTCGGCAAACCCACGCGAAATCCGCAGGTAGTTGTGCAGCCCATCCATTCCTCGACCTCGATGTTCGCCATATCTTGTCCAGCAACTCAAGGAGTATAGTAGGGCCAGCTTCACGAACCAATGTAATGTACCGTAGCCGTCGTAACCGTAGTGCTGCCAAGATTGGTGGTCTTTTTGCCTGGTACATGATCCAGTCCGTAGTGCGCCGATGCCCATCTTCCCCTGGTAAATGTAGCCGCATTGCTGATCGAATGGTCTTTTGGTATGTTGCTTCCAGCATGTTGGCTTGCTTCCCACTTAATGTTGTCCAGGTCTCCGCGTGGCACGCCAGATGCACATTGGCGTGGGTATCTGCGATCTTGATTTTGGTTTCAGGAGTGAGCTGATGTTAGCTTGCAGATGCTCTGCCTGATTGGTGTCATGGCATCCTTTTGCTTGCGGATGTTCTTGGCGATCTGAGTGGCAGCCGTGTTTTCGCAGTCGATGATCGTGCCGAGGTGCTTGTACGCAGTCTCGAAGTGTGCTGTCTTCTGGCACTTGCGCGTCGTTATTGTTGGCGTCTCTGTCGAAACTATCTGCTGTTTTGCTCTCTTGGATCCTGCACCGTGCATGGCTGGCACTATGGCAGTCTTGGTCCGCTTGCAGTTGATCTCGAATACATATACGCTCATAGCCGTATGTACAAGATCCATTGCTTAAGCCATTGATCTCTTTATGTTATTGTTCCTCACTTCGGCCAAAAAATAGTGCATCGTCCACGCAATATACATCTGTGACCACTCTTTGAGGTACTCGATGTGCCGCAAGTCTTGGGCTGTCATCGGACGAGTCGGGTATGCTGAAGCATAGCTGTCCTTTCTTTAGATGTTCGGCTGCCAGGTCGAGTGGGCGCGTGAACGTGAGATTGAAGAGTACGTCCGCTAGGCTGTTGCCTGGCCTTGTACTCCTTCTTGGTACAGCCACGTCGTTGGTATTCACCATCCCGAAGTGCGTCAGCCGATGTGTCTCAATGAGCTGCTGTGCTAGGTGCGGCTTCTCCTTGAGGTACTGCATTGCCACTGTTGCCTTTAGGGCAATCTTGGTTAGTGGGAGTAGCGCTGATGGAATACCACTGCTCTCCAAGGTGTACTCGACGTCTAGCTGTTGCCGATCATAGCCTTCAGTTGGTATGGTCATCTGCCTGATTACCCTGCGGAGAGCCGCCTTCAGGTCGACTAATTGGACAAAGCCTGTTTCGTTCTCTTCCTTCAGGTGGTGGAGGTACGTAGTGACAATATGGCTGGCCATTGCAGTTGAACGCATCTTTCGCCCTCCTGTCTGAGTGTCTCCTCCTCCTCCTCCTCATCCTCCTGCTTCTCCCTCTCTCCTCCATCTCTCCTCTTTTTCGTGCTACTCTTCTTTCCTCCTCCCCCCTCGCCGCCCGCGCGCCGCCCTCCTCGAGGCCCGCTCGCCGCCGCCCGCTACGCCGGCGACACCAGGCCGACGTCGATGGGCAGCGCCGACTTCGAAGCGGCCGCCGCGGCGCTGGGCGTCGAGGCCGAGGTGGCGGCGCGGAGGCTGCTGTGGGCATTCGGGTCGCGGGGCGTGCGCTCGGAGGGGGACAGGCGCTCTTCCTCCCCATCTTGTCGTCCACCTCCTCGTGTTCGTCGTCGCCCTCTGTCTCCCTATTCTTCTTCTTCTTCTTCTTCTTCTTCTTCTTCTTCTTCTTCTTCTTATTATTATTATTATTATTATTATTATTATTATCTTTCTCCTTCTGCTTCTCGTTCTCTCTCCCCCAATGATTCTTTCTAGTTCGCCTCCAGTATTCGCCTCGTCCTCCCTCCCGTCTCTTCTCTTCTTCTCCTCCTCCTGCTTCACTTCTTCCTCCTCCGCCGCCTCCGCACTTCGTCTTCTCCTCCCGCTCCCCCCCCGTATGTCGTTCCTCCTCCCTTTTTCGTCTCTCTTTCTTTCGAGCGTTGCTAAAGGTACCCCTGGCCCAAGGTGCCTCCAGCTTATCGCTCAGATTCGGAGCCCCTGGGGCCCTCCGGGCCCCGTGAAGGCTGCTCTGGAGGTCGTGGGGGCCTCCTCGAACATGCTGGGGGCACCTTGGGCCAGGGGCACGTCTAGCAGCATCCGACTCTTCTCCCTCCTCACACGTTCGTCGCTTCTGCTTATGATTATTATTAATAATAGTAGTAATATCTTATTATTAGTATATGATCATTACTATTACTATTACTATTCGTATGGTTATTACTAGTATTGCTATTATTAGTATTATTATTATCATTATTATTGTTCTTATTACTATTACTATTATTATTCGTATTGTTCTAAGGTATCGTCGTCTTAGTATTACTATTTGTCTTCTTCGTCTGCCGCGGGAGGAGGGCAGAGGTGTGGCTGCCGGCACGCCAACAGCTCCGAGGGCCCGTGGTTCTCGGAGGCCAGCCTGCTGGAGATGCTGGGGCACGGGGCCTTCGCCCCTGCCGCCGAGGAGGAGCTCGCGTGGGGCCCTCGTGCCCTCCAACTCTTCCGCCTGGCTTTAAGTCGGGCCTGTCCCCCTACAGGGGGATTTTTCGACGAGAAGTAAACCATCCCCCAAACATAATCAAAAAATAGTCCAAACATAGTCTGGGGACTATGTTGTGAATATGTTTGAACCTTCTTGGGGCATTTTTCGGGTATTTTGCATTTTTCGTCGAACATCCCCCTGTAGGGGGACACGCCCGACATAAGCCTGGCTCGACACGGCGTGCTCTTCCTCGCGCTTGCTCCTTCTCCTCCTGCCGCTCGTTGTCTTCGTCCCGCTTGTTCCCTCTTCCTGCTCTTGGCTTACGGTATACTCGTCATCGTCATCCCCCTCTTGGGGGGGAAGGGGGAGGGGAGGGTGAGGATAGGAGAGGGCTGCTGCTGCTGCCGGTGATGGAGAGGAGGGACAAGTGGCCCAGGTGGAGCATGGCGAGGAGAGGGAGGAGGAGGGGGAGTGGGAGGAGGGGCAGGAGGAGGAGGGCAAGAACGGGACCGCCTCGTCGCTCACGGTTGCCGACGAACGTCAAAAGCAGGGGGGAGGGGCACGGGCCTTCCCCCTTGCCACCGAGGAGTCGGCGCCCATGTGCCTCTCGATCAGCGGCTTTCGGGGCAGCCCAAATTTACGGGGTCGGCGATCTTCGGCCTCCCCAGCTCCACCGCTCCCTCCCTCCACGGTCATCCTTCTCTCCCGCTCCCTTTGTTCCAATACTCGAATCGCTTCGCGTAACCTCACCAGCCCATCCACAATCGATGCCCAGGCGGGTTGCGCTGATCGGGGATGTGGAGGAGCATGCAGTGGACTAAAGGGCCGGGGAAACCATCATACCCCACGAGGGGAAGGACTCCAGATGACTCGGAGGAGCGGGAAGGGGAGAAGGAGGAGAGAGGAGGAGGAGGAGGAGGAGGAGGAGGAGGAGGAGGAGGAGGAGGAGGAACAGGCGGATGTCGGGCATCTTGGGGTGCTTCTGGGGGCCTCTCGGGGCCTCTTTGGGGGCCGCTTGGGAGCCTCCTGGGGGCCTCTTGGGACCAGATGGGCTCCCGTTGGGGCCATCTCGGGGCCATTTTTGGGCCCTCTTGGGGGCCTTGAAGGCCTTCTTGGGAACATCTCGGAGGATATCGATCAAAGAAGGGGGTCCTTCATTAGCCTCGCCCCTCTGGAGCTCCAAACGGCGCCTATTGGGGCCCTCTCGTAGCGCTCTTGGAGCTTTCTTGGGCGCTCTTGGGTCCCGCTTTGGGCCATATTGGGCCTGTCTTGAGTTTCTCTTGGCTTCGGGAGCCCATCGGAAGCGAAAGGGCGAGAAGGCCACAGTTATTGATTTCCTTAGGCTTTGGACGGATGTTGGCCTCTCGGGGGCCCCCCTGGGAGCCCGCGACCACTTGGAGCCATCTAGGGGCCAGCCATCATGGGGCCTCTGGAAGCATCTTGACAAAAGGAGCGAGCGTTTGTCCGCGGCCGTTTCTGCTCAAGCGGCCGGCCGCCAAGATGTGACTGCGCGTCATCGCGAGGCACACTACTTGCCATTGAGACCGAAACAGATTCGCTTGACATGGCTCGTCGCTCCCGCGACGATCTCCTACTTCTGGGACTATCGTTACTACGGTACAACAGAGTTGGATATGGGCTTCGCCTCAGGCGAAGCGTATGGTTGGGCCTCCCACGCCCCCCTCAAACTTGGTTGCGGAGCTGGCCTACGGTGGTCAGCTCTGGCTCTACTCCTCCCCATCCACGGCACTATCTGGTGGACTACTGACATGGTGGAATATCGGGGTGCAGTGGGTCTGCGCGGAGGAATGTACATATCCACGCACGACCGCAAGGACACTTGCAGTGCTACCTCCGTTCGCGCGGAGGCCTCTTACATGAGTCCTACCTCTCTGCGCTACTACGCTCCTGAAGCCCACCCTCCTACTCCAATGTGAAAGTCTTTTGAAGAAACGACGCATGGTAACATGCGAGACGATACTGCACCGCCTCTATCCCCACGCAGGCGAACGACGACATCACATCATAACCCGCAGGCGCAAACATCCGATCCGACCACGACGTAAGGGGCCATTGGGTTGGTATTACCAGATTTGGCCTCCTATGGGTCGCAATCGGATGCGTCGCTGGGCACGTGCAGCGCGGCGGAGACGACGCGCGCACCACCGGCCCCCAGCGGGGCCCTGCCAGCAACCTTTCCGCGAATTCGCTCGCGAGGTACACGCTTGGATCAACGTTGCTACAGGCAACGTGACCCCCTCCTCAACAGGCCGCGGTATTAGTTGCAGCATGGTCTGGGCGGGCTCGTGAAGACCATAACCATGAGAGTACCTTCCGCAATCATTAACCTTGGCGTAAATATCGGCGGTCGCTGACGGCGCCACCTACATCATGTTCCTCCGCAGCACGAAGTTTGAACATCTAGAGGAGGAACGCCAACTTAATCCGGGAGCGGTTCTCATCGACTTTCGCGTCCAGGCGGGAGAGCGGATCGACGAGACGTTAGCTCGCTTTGAGATAGCACGCTTTGTGGCCGAGACCGCAGGCTTCAACATCCCCAACTTCCGAATCCTAACAGTTATCCTGTTCAGAGGTCTGGGTGTTGGCACATCGCGTGCACTGCAACTACTGCAACCACTAAACCACGAAATGCCAATATCACAGCAACAGCTTGATTCTCTACCAGGGCACGCGAGGTCCTATGCCCACGTTGCTGAGCGAGCCCCGGGCAATATTGGTGGTATATTCAGCCGCGGTCATCGCACGACGCCTTTCATACCGACACTAACGCATGGCAGCCTGCAAGCAAAGTCTGGGCCGACGATCCACAACTAACCGACGCCACCGCCCTGCCAAGCCAACAAGGTGGCCAGCCATCGGGGTCGCAAGACTCCTGGGCTCGCTACCAGGGGCCGTCGGCAATGGCGGCCCCTGCTCAAGCCACTACCCGTGAAGGCTCTGCGGGGCAAACCGCCGCGTCTGAATTTGACTCTGGTACCGACGCCGACACCTCATCAGATGAAGGGACTGGTGCTTTGGACTACCCCGACATGCCTGTGTATCTCACCGAAGAGCAGCAGGCGCAGTGGCCATTCCTAGGACACCAGAAACACAAACGCCGATGGAGGCGCTCTATGAAGAAACCAGTTCGCAAGGTGCGACGCGCGGCCCGACGGGCGCGTAGGTCGAAGGGCAAGGGCAGGGGCAAAGGTAAAGGCAAACGACGGAGATTACATGGCAGAGGCATGTTGACACTCCTGGCATCCCTTACGGGACCACAGTGCGAAAACATGTTCCTGGGGAAGGGCAGAGGCCGCGGGCGCACCTCAGGAAAGGGCAAGGGGCGCCCGGGTAGCCCGAAAGACGCCAGTGGGAAACCATGGAATGTGATATATGCCATAGCACGCAACATCGTCGTCGTAATTGCCCCCGAGGCGATGGGGGAGGCAGAGGTCCGTCAATGCATTCGGCTCAAACCGATTCCGACACTCAGTATGTCAACTGGGAGACGCTTCTCGCCGAACCCGATGACGACCCCACTGCCGCTGTCCACCTCGCGGCCGCGAGGCATCTGGGGGCCGGCGCATCCCTCGAGAGATGTGCCGATGAGCTCTCCGAGGAGATCTACGTTGGCCATGGCGATATCAACCTGGCGGACTGGTTGGGCATTCCTATCGCGGGGCAACCTGCGCAGATCAAGTTCGTCGAAGACTGCCGCATGCCTGCCGATTCGGATCACGAAATGGCGGGGGCACTTGCGGACTCTGATGCGACGGTGCTGGCCGCTGAGGAGGAGCTCCAACTGATGCTCCTGCCGCGGGCCATTGGTAACCCCACGCACGGGGGACCTTACGACGACGATCCTCTGCGGGGCAGCCTGCGCGACGCTGGCGACCTCTCCGAGCGCGTCCCATTTGTATTCGGACGCGACGAAGGCTCTCACTCCACGTTCGCAATGCACGACCGGTCCACATGCCGCCCAGTTTGGAGGCGAGTATATCGCACCGATGACGACGACGCAGAATGGGAAAATGAGAGCCATCATCCACGACGTCGTGGGCGGAGCCGCTCGCGCAGACACGCGCGCGCGCGCCCGTTCCGCGGCGCACAGCGCCCACGAACGCCTGATCAGAGGATTCCAAGAACCCCACCCAGAAGGGAACGCTCGCGGGGAAACGCGCCTCAGGACGGCGATCGCCCAGGTAAGCCCGAAGGCCTGCGACTGCGTCGGCTCGTCAGCAACGGGGGTCATGGGCTCGCCCGCCAATATGCTTCAGCAGCAGACATGCGGCACTGGCTCAACTGAGGCTTCACCGAGCACGACATCCGCCACTGGCATTCACTCCACCAGATGACGCGGGGGGGTCGCGGCAAAATCGCCCGCGCCAAGTCGCCCCCCGCGCTTGAGAAAAGGGGCGCAAAAAGGTCCGATGGGGCGCCCTTCAAGGAGCCCTATCTTTGAGAAGATTCCGCGGGTTTGGTCCCATGGAGACGGCCTGGGGCGCAGGGTAGATCCGACTTGTAATCTTCTTGCCTGCAATCCGGTCTGCAATCGCTGAAAATGAAGTAAAGCGCGTTGAGCAACAGTAGAAGAACCTCGATGAGGATCACCGCCTCGAGCGATTCAATCGAGGATCTCATGAGATGATGCCCGCGGCGTCATCTGCGGGGCAACCCGCTTCTTCCTCTCGCGAAGGTGCTGGTAATCCGAAGGTCGACAACGAGGGTGGCAGGATTGTCCGCGCTCAGCCTGTTGACCCTACTGCTGCTGCTCGTGATTCGGAGTGTACCTACGAGACTGAAAGCAGCGATCCAACGGATGCAGAAATCGACGCCGCTGCCAATATAACAGAGGACATGGACCTTCCACCAGGTACGACAGTTTCATGCAGTTGCACAGGGGTTGGCTGGAGATCCAGCGTTGTAAGCAACACATTGGATAATGGACGATATGATCTGGATTGTAAAAAGCGGACCCAAGATCAAGGACACGGCGCTCTTCAGGCCAAAATACCAGATTCCGCGAGACAGGACATCATCCCACGATGCGGGGGGACTTGCCGCATCCTCCAACGCGGGTGCACCCGCTGATAAACCGGTCCAGGTTCTGCAGCCCCCGATAAAGAAGCTCGGCGAGAAAGACGTCGATCTGTCTCGATCACCATCTCGATCTGCCAGCGCCACCCAACCAGAAGGAGAGAACTGGCTCAGCAGAGGCCGACCCTGGAAGTAATAAATCACAAAGAGCTGCGGGGGCACCTGCCCGCAGATCGTACTCCAGGGGGCCAGCAGTGGCTGCTGCAGCATCGGCGTTCCAGGGTGACAGCGCGCCCGCGCTGAAGGAGCTCGCATCCCTTCGCGGCCCAACACCTGGCAGACTCCATAGGGGAGCTGGCTGGGCGCCATCATTGGAAGGTGCATCCAGAGCACGTTCCTCGCAGCCAGACGAAGATGAGACGGCGCCCCAGACTGCGTCCAAGGCGTCGGGGACCGCTCCGAAGACTGCCGGATGCCAATTCCTCGATATCCGCGAAGAGAAGAAGTCATCTGGGAGTGCAAGCTCATCCACAGCACCAGCTGCGGCTCTGGTTCTTGCTGGGACACCCGCTCAACCGCCATCTGCACCTGCGGGGCAACCTGCTATTGCCCCTGAAATAATGAGGGAAGCAGGCGCTACAGGGATACCCTGGGCATTCCTCAACAGATGATGGTCAATCCAGCACACAGGCCCCATGCTGACGACGGTTCGAGCCGCCACGGAGTGGTACAGCGCAAGACAGCACAAACTCTTCTTGGGCTCCCAGAGTCGCCTCTAGGGGCGCTTGGGCGGCCTCGGGGCCGTCAAGGGGCCATATTTGGCTTGTTTGGGGGCCCTCTTGGAGCCGTCTTGAGGCTTCGGGGTCCCATCAGAAAGGAAACTGCGAGAAGCCGAAGCTCATTGATTGGAGAGGCCTGACGGCCGGCGCCGCCGACCCCGAAGGGCTAGGAGTGGGGGGAGGAAGCGGAGGAGGAGGAGGAGGAAAGCTCGGGAAAGCTCGAACAAGAGGGGGTCGGAGCAGTGCCACGTCCCCCCACGTGCAGATTACGGATAATCTGTAAAGGGTTTATGATCTTCGTCGACGGGGGGGGGCTTTGAGCGAGCTGCCGACTCTCCCGTCAGTCCGCCTCCCGAAATTCTTGGCCGAGCTGCCGACCACTGGCAAGGGATCAGATCCGCCACCCCCCACTGGGGGCATGGGCCACTGCATCCCCGCTTTCGGGGTGAGGCCACGACGGAGACGATTGATCATAGTTTGGCCAGAGGGGGCGCGCTCCTGGGGGCACTCGCGGGCCAACTTACAGAGCCGCCCCCCCCCCCACCTCCCCCCCCAGCGACAATGGGGGCGTACCTGGCACGCCTCCAGCACCAGGCCAGTCCATCCTGCATGGCTATAGAATGAGAGGGGTGCACACTGCGGGCGCCGACCTTCAACTCTCTGATACAGGTGGGGGGGACATAGACGTGGTGGCCTTGCTCGCTCAAGCCCCTCTGGCAATAGTCCCCGCGACACGCGCAACTCTGGGGCCAGTCGGCCAGCGAGAGGCGCCCTGGTGTTTGTCGGCATTTGCTGCAGGCCCACCCACCAGAGCTCAGGCGGGACAGGGCATGCCCCGAACGGGCCTCGAGCTCCCCAATCCGTCCCAGGCCCGAAGCGGAGCCGACCGAGCCGTCCGCCCCGCCGAGCCGATCCGAGCGAGCCCCGCGCTCAACCTCCGCACAGATCGGGGCCAAGACCGCCCCGACGCGCTGTTGCACGAGGGTCGCTCGAGCGCCGGCCACCTGTAGGGCCTTGACGTGGGTCCGAATTGGGGCGGCAGCAGACCCCGCCCCTCGCTGGGCCAGAGCATCCGCGAGCTCGTTCCCACGGGAGCATCGCGGGCCCTGGCCAGAGCGCACGTGGGAATCAACATCCAGGTGCGAGAAGAGTTTGAACGGGCTGACATTCTGGCCCCCCCCGCCGCTCGCGGGCCGACCGAATTCGGGCCCACCATTTGGCGTTGCTTCCCTTGGGATACTGGGCATTCCCTTGGACCCAGCCGTTAAAGACCAGCTGGCAATCGGTGAACATGTCCAGGGGCACCGTGGAAAGCTGCAGCGCCCTCCAGAGGGCAGCCAGCTCAGCGACGGGGACCGTCTGGTCCCCGTCGACGGCCCCGGAAAAAAAACAGAAAGCTCGCCGTCGTCCGCTTCCAGCTCCGCCCACTTCCCCGCGAAGTAAACACCCCAGCCCACACGACAAACGCGGGCATCGTTGGAAGTGGCCGACCCGTCCAGGAGCGCCAGGCGTGCACGGACGGGGTATTCACCTGCTCCTACGTTGAATGATCTTACATTCGTGAGGGCGGGAGAGGAGGAGGGGAGGACGTCGCTCGAGGAAGAGTCGAGGATCGGAGGGGAGGTGCCGACTGCCCAGACGCCCAACCCCTTTCCTGAGTTCCAGGCGGGCGGCGGCGGCACGGCTACCCATTCGGGGGGGGGGGGGGGGCCCTGGTCCAGTAAGCAACGTGGCGATTCTCCAACAGGTCTTTTATCGCATGCTGACGGAGGCCCTCGGCGCGCTCGATCCAAGGGCCCCCCATCTCGCAGGTGGCCGAGCAGAAGTGCAGCCTGTGCTCGATGGTGTCCTTGCCCTCGCCACAGCGCTCGCAGTCGTCGGAGCACTGGCAGCCCGCCGCTAGCGCCCTTGCTCCCGTCCAGATTCCAGCCAGCGCTCCCGCCTCCAGAGCGCCTGCTTCTTTGTGGCGCCCCTGGCGGCGCATCCTCCTCAGGTTGACTCTCAGCATGTGGAGGTCGCCGCCGTCGCCGAGGCCCACTCCAAGGGGGTGGTCCCCAGCCTGGCGCCACAGCTGGCGCGTCACAGTGCTCTTGATCGCCTTCACTAGGTCCTGCGCGCTGTCGCCATCGTTGCCGAGGTGCCGCCACTCGGAGCCCTCGTCGTCGATCCAGACGTCGGGCGCCCGCGGTATCCAGCCGATGTCACGCAGGGCCAGCGTGGTCGCGCCCATGGCCCCCGTGACGCACTTCCACCGAGCACGAGGTCGCAATTATAGGAGTCTCTTGAGCACCGCTCGCCATCCAAGTCGAACACGGTCTCGCAGCTCCGAGTGGCGCGCCCAGAAGTGGAACCATTCCTTCACCTGCTGCGCCAAGGCCGCCATCTTGGGCTCGTCGTCCTGGTAGCGCAGCAGGAGGGTGGTGGAGGTGCAGCGCCCGCCCACAGTGCGGCCTGCGAGGTCCGCTGCCTGGGCCCGTCGCCGCGTTGTCGTCGAAGGAGGCGCTCCAATGATCGGGTCGGCGAACTGATACTTCGCCCTGATGTTGGCGTTGTGCAGCATGACGCCCTTGGTCCTCTTGTTGCCTCGCTGCCGCGCCCCAACCTGCGGAATAAACTCGCTCGCGTAGCCCTCGCCCTCGCTGCCGACATCCGCGTCCTGGTCGTCTTGTTGCAGCGCCTGGAGCCCATGGTGCAGTCGATGCCGAGGTCCTTCGCCGTGGACGCCCTCTGCACGCAGATGCCAGTCTCCTGATGCACGTAAGTCAACACCGCGTTCTCGTCCTTGGGCCTCGCCATCATCAAGATGGACTTGGGCGAGGCACGCAGGCCTAGGTCGAGGCAGCCTTGTACTAGGATGACCGCGACGTCCTTGGGATGGTCGAGGACCTCGTCGGCCGTGCCCTCGATACGGCTGTGCACGTCGTCCACATACTGCCGCACCCTTGCCACAGGTGCTCTCGCATGGGCTGCTTCCAACAGGTGGTAGAGGAAGGCCCCTGCCCAGTGGTTGGCCTTCCCGCAGCCAGGGAGGATCGAACAGTTGGGGGCGATGGTCGGGCTGAAGGCCTCGTGTGACTTGACCGCTCGCGGCGCCACGTACGTGAGGCAGCACAGGTGCAGCTCGACGGGCGGCGCCTCGAGGGAGATGCCCTTGTGGATCATCGAGGCCAGGTCGATGTAATCGTAGAACTTTTCCACGTCCATCAGGACGTTGCTCTGCTCGGCCACGCCGACGCGCGCTCTAGTCTCGTCGAGCACCATGGTGAGCAAAGCAGCCTGCAGCGCGGAACTCCCACGCACCGCAGCGCCCCAGTGTCCAGCTCGCTTGTCACACCAGTGCGTCAAGGCGGCCTTGGTCATGCGGCCCCAGATGCGCACGGGCAAGGGGAGGATGCCGATGCCCCTCTCGTTGCCGACCACCTGCTTGGCGCCCTTCGGCCGGAGGGCATACCAGTTGTGGAGGAGCTGGTGCGGCCAGGCCAAGGCGCGCTCCACCATGTTGAGCAGGATGGCGAAGGCCTCCTGCCCCTGGTCGGAGACCGCGAGGAGGTGGCCTGGCGTCCATTGATCAGCGCCCTTGCCCGCGGCCCTGGGGAAGGTCCTGGTGGCGTTCACTATGTCGTCTCTCGTGTGGTAGCGCCGCTATGGCAGCGCCTCGCGAGCCAGGGTCCGCAGCTCGCTCAGCGCCTCGTCCAGGGCAGGCTCGCGGTCGGGCTTGCTGGTCCAACGGTCACGCCAGCGGCGTGCCCTGGCATCTGTGGAGGCCTGCACGGAGCCGCAGACCTCGCCAGTGTCGGGGTCGATGCAGGTCTCGTCTAGGGCCTGCACTTCGTCCTTCTTGAGATCGCGGTGGGCGCCTCGCATGGAGCCCTGGGTACTTGCGTTGGCCCAGGCTTGCACCTCGCTGCGGGTCTGCTGCCACGCCAGGCTGGCATGCCTAGCCGCTCTCGACTACACCTTCAGCCAAGGCCTGCCACTCGGGGAAGTTCCTGGAGTAGCGGATGCGCTCGCCGAGGCCGAGGACCCTGTCGTCATCCAGGTGTATCCGCCACTTCCCCTTGGTGGCCTGCAGCTGACCGTCAGGCACGGGCCCCTGGGCGGTGAGGAGGTACCTGGTGCCGCTGATGATGTCGGAGACGATGTCCTGCACCTTGCGCTGGTATTCGGTGTGGCGGTGGCGCCCAAGCGCGATGAGCTGCTCCTGCACCCTGGCGTGGAGGCTGGCCCACTTGCCACCAATGTCCTGCGCGCAGGCGTGGCCGAACTGCGAGTCTGCCGTCTGCTCTTGTGCCTTGCGCCATTGATACTTGACGGCTTGACCACGTCGGGCTCTGTCACGAGACACAGTGCCGCAGAGCTCGGCCAGTTGCGCCTCCGCCGCCTCAGCCCAGTATCCGTACTGCACCGCCAACGCCTGCGCCATGTACGGGTCCATCTGGCACGCGATGCTGGCCTGCACATCCTCGCCCGCTGGGATGTGAGTGCCTGCGCGCTCCTGGGCCTCGGTGGCGCACTCCGTCCAGGGCGAGCAGACGTGGTCGTTGCACTGCTGGGGCCGCCACTGGGTGTAGGTGTCCTCGAGGAGGTGCCCCTCGTCGTCGTTGAGCAGGTCGCCCTCCTGCAACTGGTCGCATTCCTCCTTGGCCTGCTGCAGCTCTGCGTGCCGCTGCCTGTCGCGTTGACAGCGCTTGACCCCCTTGGGCGCGTGAACTTCCCCTGCAGGCACTTCAAGAGGTACGGGTAACACAGGGGCGCGTAGCATCACTGCGGCAGGCCTCGCAGTGACCAGGATGTTGAGGCCGATGTGCGGGCCCCGCGGCAGCTTCTGGACGGGTTTCACCCTCTTGAGGCAGGGGCGGAAGCTGTCGGGCACGACGACGTAGTCCAGCATGCGACCCTTGCCCGATGTGCACGTGATGTTCACACCCTCAGGAGTCAGGATCCGCGGCTTCAGGGTGAGAAGCCAGCCTGAGCGCGCCAGCTCTTCTGGAGTGGCGCTGAAGTCGCCCACCGAGCACCAAGGAATCCCCAGGGACTTCGCAACCCGAGCGATTGTGGTCATCTTCCTGGCGTTGGTCCCGACGAGGCCGATAGAACAGTCCAGGTAGCACACGATGAAGGCGAACGTGCCCCCCTGGAAGCGCCAGAGCACCACGGAGACGTCCTGGAGCGCGTCCTGGAACACGCTCTGGTGGTTGGCGCCCTGCAGGTGGACGCTAGTGGCGCAGGTGGCTCTCCTCAGCCAACACGTGCCGCCGTGGGTGCCCGAGACAGAGCGAGTAGAGGGAGTTGCTGGCGTCCATGTCCCTTCCGAACGCCAGCCAAAACTGAGGAGGCGTTGTTCTTCCTGGTCGCACTTGCCCTTGCCGAGGTGGTGCTCCGCGAGGCCGATCATGTCGTGGCCGGACGTCTCGATGAACCTCTTGACCTTAAGGGGGTACGAGGTGACGTTACCGAAGAAGATCGATGCAACGTCCCTCTTGCCGAAAGGGGTCCTGGCTGAGGCCGACCTGCGCACCTGGCGGCCCTCGCTCCTACGAGCGGCTCGTCCTCCGACAGCCGTGTTACCCCTTCGTCTGGTCCTTGACGCCCTTGCCGTCGCCCTTGCCTGGGATCGCCGCTCCTGCTGCCGCTGCTGGTGCCGCTGCCGTCGCGGGCGCCACTGGCGCGGCCGTAGGCGCCTTGGCGGCCGCGGCCCGCGCCGCGGCAGTCCTGTGCGATGCCGTGGTCTTGATGCGCGCATCGACCGCCTCGGGGTTGCTGAAGTCCTGGCCGCCAGCGTCCACGGGCGGCGGGGCCGAGGCGCCAGCTGCGGCTGCGCCGCCGCCGCCTGGGACCACGCCGCAGGCCGCGTCAGCCTTGCGCCGCTTGGTCGTGGCGACCTGTTCGCGGAGGTTGCGGAGCGTGGCGGCCGCCTCCCTCGCTTGCTTGCCCGCGTCGGTGGCGGACTGGAGGGTGGCCTGGGCCTGCTGCGCCGCCGCGGCCGCGTCCTTGTAGTACTGTTGCTGCTCGGGCGTGAGGAGCTGGAGGTCCTCGTTCGCGAGGGTGGGGGTCTCGGTGTCGTCTGCAGGGCCGCCGTTCCCTGAGCTGGCCGCTGGAGCCCCCGTCTGCGCTGAGTAGCGATCCACCTCCTCTTGCGCCTCGCTGCAGGCCTTGATGTTCTCGCTGGGCCTACGGAGGAGCTCCTTGCCCGTCTTGGCGTTGGCCACGATCTGCTCCTTGAGCTGCTTCTGCTGGCCATGGAGCTGTCGCAGCTGCCGCGCAGCCTGCTCCAGGAGGATCGCATGCGCGGGCATGGGCTCTGCGATCTTGGCCAGCTTGGGACAGACCAGCTCCAGCGCCTGGAGGGCGGCGGCGTCCTTGGCCTCGCGCGCCGCCTTGTACTTGGGCATGAGCTGCTGCACCAGCGGGGGGTCGTCCATGCTGAAGGTGACGGTGCGACCTGCAGCTGTCCCGTTGCGAACGGCAGGCCAAGGGACACCGCAGGACTGACACCCTTCCCAACCAGGTTGGCCAGCACGAGACTTGTACACCCAAGAACGAGGGCAATGCACGCAGACGTAGTACTCGTTGCGCTTCTTGCCGCCATGCCTGGAAGCTGAGCGTGAAGCACGCCTCTGGCTTCCCGTCTTGCCCATACACGTGAACTCGCGGCACCTCGCGACTTCTGCCGCCCGCAGGCGCCCCTCAAGCCGCGGACGCACGTAGCGGGCGCCTGGCGCCGGCCCGTGCGCGGTACGCGCGTGTGGTGACTGATGGAGGCCGCCTCGCCCCAAAGGAGACCTCGCACCATAATGGCTTGAGAGGAGGAGGAGGAGGAGGAGGAGGAGGAGGGAGGAGGAGGAGGGGGGGGAGGAGGAGGAGGAGGAGGAGGAGGAGGAGGAGGAGGAGGAGGAGGAGGAGGAGGAGGAGGAGGAGGAGGAGGAGGAGGAGTGGGAGGAGGGAGGAGGAGGAGAGAGGGAGGAGGGAGGAGGAGGAGGAGGAGGAGGAGGAGGAGGAGGGAGGACGAGGAGGACGAGGAGGACGAGGAGGACGAGGACGAGGACGAGACGAGGACGAGGAGGAAGGAGGAGGAGGAGGAGGAGGAGGAGGAGGAGGAGGAGGAGGAAGAGGAGGAGGAGGAGGAAGTGCATCCTTTGTGTGCCCGCTCGAAGAAAGTGCGCCCCGGGAGTGTGATATTCTGACTTGGGACGTGCTCCCGGAAGAGGAAGAAGTGCATCTCGGGCGTGCCCGCTCGAGGAAAATGCGCCCTAGGGGGGTGGTATTTTGACTCGGGGCCCGCTCCCGGGACGCCTCTGCGGGAGGAGGAGGAGGAGGAGGAGGAGGAGGAGGAGGAGGAGGAGGAGAGGAGCGGAGGAGGAGGAGGAGGAGGAGGAGGAGGAGGAGGAGGAAGTGCATCCCGTGCGTGCCCGCTCGAGGAAAGTGCGCCCCGGCGGGCGTCGTATCTGCCCCGGGCCCCCCCCCCCTCCTCCCCCCCCTGCGGGGAAGGGATCAAAGGGCAGCGGCTTTCCCTTCGACTCCACTACGACGTCGTTTCATTTCGCTTTGGATAGCGCGCTTGAGGAGGAGAGCCCTGGGAGGGGGAGAACGGAGACGACGGAGACGACGAGTCGAACGGAGAAGCCCCTCACACACGCCGACAGGGTCGGCGGATTTCCGATTGGTGTTTGGAGGATGGTTGGCCTAATGGGGGGCCACCTTGTGAGGCCACCAGGCCATTTGGACCAGTCTTGGACTTGTTTTGGGGTCTCCTGGGGCATGTCAGCAGTCATCTATCTCGCGCTATCTGGGGCCATCTTGGAGGGTTCTTGGGCTCTCGGAGGCTTTCCTGGAGCCATTTTAAGCTTCAAACCATCCTCTCACACCTCGCCGCCCCTCCCCTCCTGGTCCAGGGGGAGAGGTTGGGGGGAGGGTAAACTTTTTTTTCCCGAAGGGGAGGAAAGGGGGTTGGACGAAGAAGCGCAAACCACTCGCACTCTATTGTAAAGGGCTGGCGGGATTCTCCCATCCCTTTTCCCCCTCAAAATATCCTTTTCCCCTGTTCCCCCCTTCCTCCACCTCCTCCTGTTCCCTGTTCCCTCCTGTTTTTGTTCCTCCTTCCTCCCCCCTCCTCATCACCCCCCTCCTCTCATCTCCTACCTCCTCATCCTTTCCCGTTCCCAATTATCATTCCTTGCCCCTCCCCTTCCCCGTTCCACTGTTCCACCCAGCCGCATCCCCGTTTCTTTCTCCTTCCCTCCTCCTCCTCCTTCTCCTCCTCCTCCTCCTGCTCCTCCTCATCCTGCTGCTGCACTTCCTCCTCCTCATCTTCCTCTCGTCGTCGTCCTCCCCCTCCCTCCTCCTTTTCCTCCTACTGTTGCTCCGCATCCTCCCTCCCAGCCTTTTCCCCTCCATGCATCGTCATCATTTTCTACATTTGCGTTGACCTCCTTCTCCTCTTCCCTAATTATTCCTGTAGTCATGTTGTCCATACTTCACCTCCTCTCCCTCCTCCTCCCATTTCCTCCTCCTCCCTCCCATTCTCCTCCCCGCCTCCTGCCCCTCTCCCTCTCCCTCCCTCCTTCCCCTGACATGCCACGTTTTGTTTTTTTCAAAACGCGGTTCCTGGAAGTCCCGACCCTTGTCCCCGGGTTTTTTTTTGAAAGTCCCGAGTCCTTTCTTGACGGCCCGGAGGCCCGGCGAGGGCTCCGCCGAGGCCGACAGTGGCCAAAGCCCTTCCGCCGTGATTCTTTTCTCGGGAGTGGGCAGAGCCCCCACCCAGACGCGTCGAGTCGTGCGTGAATTGTCCGTTTCCGGTTTCCGGGAGGGCGCCGCGGCCGTCGTGTTCCAGGCTTGCGCCCGCCAGGTTCAGGCCCGAGGCCGTTTTCACCAGACCACGTTCTACTGATCACCACCCACCAAAACACCCCAACCCAACCCGAAGGCTCAGATTTACCCTCGATTTCCAGTGGGGGGGGGGGTCGGGAAACGTCGAAAAAACACATGTTCACTAGCCCAAAACATACCCGGACCCGGGGTCAGCTGGGGTGAAAAGGGCCGCCCGCTAGAGCGTTTTCGGCCTTGCCGCCACCTCGTCTGGGTACGGGTCGGTGCCCGAAACAACCATACATACCTGGACCTAGCTGGGGTGGTGGTTGGGTCACCCCGTCTAGGTACGGGTATGTATGGTGGTTTCGGGAGCCGACCCGGACCCAGGGGGGGTGATGCCCCGAGGGCCCCTTGCCACCCCGTCTGGGTAAGGGTACGGGTATCTTTCGCGCTCGTGACATGTGGAACCCTTACCCCCCCCAACCCGAAATTCGGGTCTTCGGGTTGGGTTGGGGTGGTCTGGGAGGTAGTCAACTGAAGGGGGTTCTGTCCATCCCCGATTCTGACGACGCGATTATGTCTGGGCCCTCTCCTCCCCCCCCCTCCCCCCCCGCCTCCGCGGGCTGCCCGCGGGTGGCCGGGCCCCTCCCTCCCCTCCCCTCTCCCCCCCCCTCCCCCTCCCCTCCCTTGCCCTCAAGCATCTGGGCCCGAGAGGTTTGCAGGGGAGCAGATCCAACGGGCCCACTGTTGCGCGCGCACCGCGCGTCCGCCGTGCCTGCCCTGCTGCAGGTGGCGAGGCGCGCTCGCGGCTTGAGGGGCGCACCTTCGAGGTGTGGCAGAAGTCGCAGCAGAACGACGACGGCTACGAGACAAACATGGGAGGAACGCGCCCGCCCTGGAAAGATGGAGGTCGAGCGGCTAGCAGAGCTCGATCGCACTCACGTTCGAAGAAAGAATACCAGGGCGGGAAGAGGAGGCCTTTTGTGGTGTGTAGCACTTGCTCTCCTGTCGGCAGCAGTTGGATCTATTGTGACCGTATCGCTGACAAGGCCAAGTGCGCAAAGTGTGGAACGACGTGGTCAAGCATCTCGACGGGGACAGCCCCGCCAGATCCACAGACCCAGGCCTTGGTCGCCCTCCTCGCAGATCAGTACAAAGCGGCCAAGGACGGCAACAACAAGGAGCATATGGATTTGTTGGAGCAAGCGTGCCCTCAGTTACGAGTTCCCGAGCCAGCACCGCCACCAGCACCCAAGCCTTTCGAGGAGTTGGAAACGGCAGCCCAGGCGCTCCGCATGGTCACAAAGGCGGGAGAGAGGCTACGCAGGCGACTCCAACGCAACGCAGAGGAACAAAAAGACATCCTGGAAAAGCTGGCTGACAACAAAATCGCCGAGAAGGAAGCTCAGCAACAAGTGGATTTGTGTCGTGAGAAGGCGAACAGAGGACAACCACCTTCAGCAGCGACAGTCCCTGACGATGCAGTTGCTCCAGAGCTCAGCAGTGAAGAACTGGCATTCCTGGGTGAAGCAGAAAAGAAAGAGTACGAGGCAGCTAAGGAAGCGGCCGCGGCAGCGCAGAAGACCTTGGAAGCGGCGAAGGGGGCCGCCCAGGCCCGCAAGGAGGCCGCCGAGAACCTCCGCAAGTTCGCAGACAAGGCTCAAGGGTGCAAGAGGCGCCGCGGCAATGGAGGACAACCATCAGTTGGGGGCACCCAGGCCAAATATGAAGTCCAAGAGGAGCCAGCCGCAGAACAGACCAAGCCGTACGACTTCACGAACCCTGATGAGGTGGACAGGTACCTGGAGACCACAGTGCGCATTCGTGAGAGGAGCAAGACGGTCGCGGCGGCAAAGACGGAGTCCAAGACGTGTTCCTAGCACTCGGCGCAAGGTCACGTTCCAGGACCCCATCAGTGATGAGCAGGACCCGTTTTTGTACGATGACCAGCAGTACTCACATGTATTCGTGGCGAATATCTCACAGTACAATGCGTCAGTTCGTGATTTCATATTGGGTTCGAAATACGATGTGGTGGGCCTAGTGGAACACCACCTTCAGAGGACGAGTTCAGCCAGCGAGGCCCAGCGGCTTCAACCAGACGGCTGGCATTCACAGTGCACCTGGACAGCAGCCAGGAAGACGGGGCGATCCGCAAACGGTACTCATGGGGGAGTATGTTGGCTACGTCGCTCGCACCTCCAGACTGCAGTGCACCTACCCACCGTCAAGGGGGGCAGCGCCTTCGAGAAGGAGTTGAATGACATTGCGGTGGTGCACTGGGATTTGAAGGGAGGAATACGTATCACACTCTTCGTGGTATACCTCGACAGCGGACCAGGCCTGACAGGGCCCAATGCAGCGAAGATGAAGCAGCTGACACAGTTGACGGCTAGTATCTCTACACCGTGGGTGGCAGTGGGTGGCTGGAACGTTACCCCAGATGAGTTCATGCAGTCCACGTGGGCGAAGAAGCTCAAAGTTACCCCAGTTTGTCCGAACATCGATGCGACGCGTACGAGTGGCAGAGGCCGCATGTTAGATTATGTCATCTGCCCACCAATATTCAGGCTTTTCTTGGGTGGCGTCATGGCGGTAACGAAGGTCCCGTGGAGACCTCATGTTGGATTGCGCATCCGTATCGCCAGGAAGCCAGCCAAGTTGCAGATCTTGTCTCCCGTTAGGGCAGAGCAGCACAAAGTACCGTACATCACGGTGCACGTCGAGAAAGGCACCAAGAGGAAGCAGCGAGACCGAGAGCAGCATGCAAAGCTTACGGAGCACCTGCCAGAGTTGGACGACATAATATACGACACAGACCTGTCGGAAGAACAACAAGCTCTCCAACAAGAACGAGCAGACATCGACAAGCTCCTCGAACCGACGTACTCCAGAGAGGTATTGGCTACGGTCTCGGATGATGTATGGCAAGATATTCGAAGGCAGGCAGAACATTGTGAATTATTCAGCCCAGACAAGACCACGGTGGACAGTTTGGCTTTTCAGTTAACAGAAACGAGCAGCGTGCAGTTGGGCGAGCAGTGCACCCGATGGGCACAAGCAGCAGACCATACCCTGGCCATCTTGTGCGACAGAGAAGACCAAGTTAAAACGGTTCGAGGACGGCCAGTGAAGTACCGCTTGGTCCCAGTAGCCCCTCGGCGTGAGCAGCGCACGCAGGAACCAGAACAAGCCCGACATGACCGTCGGGTGGAAATGGGATCTCTCTTACGGCAATTGGCAGTTTCAAAGAACTCTACTCGACAGCAGCAACTTCGAGGAATGTTACGATCTCAATTGACGCACATAGAATCATTGGAGTACCCACCACTGCCACCGTCCAGCCTCAACTGCGTACGCCAAGATGAGAAAGAAGACTCTTGGGCCTTGGATATTATTCGCAAGGCAGAGCTGGACACAGACCATCAGTTGTGGAGTGAAGCAATACTTCAAGCGGCGCAGCGGGCTGAACGACACGGCAAGCGAGCCTGGCAGAAAGCGAAGCAGAGCATCCACCGTTGGGCAAAGAAGGCCATGGACGGCAACATGAAGGAAGCTCATGGATATCTCAAGCGGCCCGAATCCCTCTCGCTTCCTGAGCTGTGCATCGACCCCGACAGCAGTGGAGTTATCGCCAACTTGCAAAGTGCGGTGGGGACGAGAGCCAGACACTGGAAAGCAAGATGGACCAATCACGACGAGTACCACGAGACCAAGGCACAGATGCAGACGCTGCGCCCACGGGCTGAAGCAGACCTTCCTGAGCGTGAATCCATCACCTTGGACCAACTGGAAGCAGCTCTCAGGACGACGCCCAATTCCCCAGGCCAAGGTTCGGACATGTGGAAAGTGCAGCATCTGAAGGCGTTGGCACCCCAGGCCACAGAGGAATTGGCCGTCTTGCTCACCAGATGTGAGCAAAGCATTTCATGGCCGCACCAATGGTCACACATTTGGTATGAACTTCTACGCAAAGGATCCAATTTGAAAGCTGGAGACGAGAGGCCGATCGGCTTGATACCTTTACCAATGCGACTTTGGGGGCGAATCCGACAACCAACCATGGCAGAGTGGAGCAGCAAGAAGGCAGCCTTTTGGGATGCAGCAGTGGCCCAGTCGTCAGCCCTCCAGGCAGCTCTCTTCAGCATGGCCATGGACGAAAGCAGTGCCTTGGATGGAACGCAAGCGTGGGGCTCAATCTATTTGGACATCAAGAAGTTCTACGATTCGATCAGCATCCCGATCTTGATTGATCGCGCTTTGAAGCTTGATTTCCCCCCCGCGGAGCTCTACCTCAATTGTCTGGTATACCTCGCTCCGCGAGCGATCAGAGCAGGAGGAGCACTCGCTCCACCGATAATCCCTGGGAACAGCATCGTACCAGGGTGCAACAATTCAAATAATGGTGCAAGGGCTTTCTTATACGAAGTTTTGGAACGAGCTCACAATCAAGTACCCCGAGCACTTCCCAGACAGTATGTGGACGGTGTCACGGCGAGGTCCGACGGCTCGCACAAGCAGGTCAAGCACGAGTTGACCACTGTTGCGGCCGAGTTGGTCAAAGGATGCATTGCGAGCAAGTTGGAGATGTCGGACAAGTCGGCAGTGATGGCATCCCACCGAAGTATTGAAAAAAACAGTCTCGCAAGCAGTTCGGCAACCCGGGGCAACAGTCAAAGGAGCTTCGTACGTACGCGACCTCGGCATCGACATGGCGAGAGGACGCAAGAGGCGCGCCACGACGGCTACGGAGAGACGCAAAGCGGCCAGAGCACGAATACGCCGAGCCGGGGTTTTCAAAGGGGCAGGCAATCGTAGACGGAAGCTGGCCACGCTCAACTTAGTCAATGTCCGTGCTAAGTCATCATACGACGTCCCTGCAGTAGGCCAGTCTCCAACAGCGGTGCGACGTGCAAGAGCTGAAGCAGCAGACATGCTCGGGTACACGACAGGCGGCAGGAGTACATCCATGGTGATGTTGTTGCACTACTTCGAGAGGGGCCCCAAAGCTGTTGGGCTCCGCCGCCAAGTCGCAGAATGGATTAAGCTTTGGAAGCGGTGGCCAGACTACCATGACAAATTACGAGGAGGTTGGCATGCAGCAGTACAGCGACTCCAGCGGGCACGACCTAGAGGACGTTGGAACGTGGTGACAGGGCCGATGGCAGCTCTCATCCCGGGACTTTCTGAACTTGGATGGCAGCTAACTGAGCCAGACACGTGGGCGGATGCGCAGGAAAATGAATGGACGATGGCCCAGCAACCACACCAGCACAAGATCAATGCAAGCCGTGAGCTGCCACCTTCAGATGGTAGCCAGGACGTTCAAGGTAGCAGTGTCCACCGACATCCAGATGGCCAACCACAGCAGGCTGCGACCAACATGGACGGCGACCACGACCCCTTCGAAGACATGGAGGACAACGCAGATGGCCAGCAGCTTCTGGATGGAATGGGTTCTTACACAAATAAGCACACAGGAGCAGGAACCAAAGTTGAAAACTATGTGCCAGGACAAGTCTCAGCTCCAACGGAAGACAATGACCGTCGGAATGGGCCGCCATATCAGCAGTCAGACGGCATACTTGGAGATGAAGACACCACCCAACTCATGGCGACCATCACGGCGGACGTCATCAAGGAGCTGTGGCAGCAGGCGGCCAGAGATCGCCACGGAGGAGGCTGGAGTTCTACGCCAGACCTCACGACAGCAAGCAGAACCCTACAGAGAATGAGACGTACAGAGTCACATCGTGAAGCTGGTGCGCTAGAAGCAGTTATTTGCAATACCATTTGGACCGAAGATCGTTGCCGTGCTGAAGGCTACGAGTGTGATGGAGTCTGTACCAGGTGCGCGACAGGCCAGAAAGAGACGATGGCCCACCGCGTCTGGAGCTGCCCTCACACATGCGGTCAGGACCACCCTTGGATCCGTCAGAGCGCCATGCTATGTGATGAAGCAGTCCGAGACATTACTAACGGGACCAACCTGGAGCTGTGGCTAAGAGGGCTACTACCATCCACGTGGAACTCCGTACCGCCTCCGCCTTCGTGGGGCACGCCTTGCCTGCCGTACTACATCGATTGGGACGGGCCGACCGTCACGTCCGAGGGCACGGTGAACTTCGAGGACGGCATCGAGTGCAAGCTGGCCTTCCTGGACGGCTCGGCTTCGAGCAGCGACGCGCGCCTTGCGCGCGCGGGCTGGGGCGTCTACTTTGCCCAGTCCGCTGCCTGTGTGGAAAATGACGACCCCGACACCCCTCGGCCAGGAGCTTGCGGGGGCTTAGACGGAGCCCAGACGGTCCCGTGTGCGGAGTTGGCGGCCCTCTGGTGGGCCTTAAAAATGACCAAAGGGCCAATTTGGCTCTACGCGGACAGCCAGATCGTTTACGACGGATGGCACGGTTCCTCGGACACCTCGGGAGAACTCCGAGGCTGGTGGAAGAGGGTCTTCTCCGAAGCTCAAGGTCGACGAGTGATGCTCAGTAAGTGTAATTCGCACCTAGATAGAGTTTCGCTAGCCTCCCTGGTCCAGACCCCCTGTGTCTCCCGAGGCAATGACCTTGCCGACAAATTCGCCCAACTAGGGAGTTGAGCAGGTTTCAGCTGAAATCGACCCAGAGGTCAGAGATCTAGCCCGTGCTGAATTTAAAGTGTGGTTGGTCCAGAGGAGGCTGGCTATAGTCAACGCGGCGCCCGCTTGTGCCGACTACGAGCGTAAGAGCCGCCCGCGTAAGGATTGCCGTGTGCCGCCCGCTGCCTGGCGCGCAAGGAAGGCTCTTGAAGCGTCTTCGGGGCACCTGGTCTCCAAGGTCGGCCCCTCCTGGGTGTGTTGCCACTGCCAGAGTGGCCCTGGGAAGTTTTCAATTTTGGACTGGCTTCGCAATGGCAAATGTCCAGGACGGTGTGGGTGCCTTGGCTCGAAGACCCCCACGGGTGGTAGACTGGGGGCGGGCATCGTCGGCATGTGTAAAGGGCACCCCACTTCTGCAGGCCAAGAGGCTTTGAATAAAATTCGGCGTTGGGAGGTCCCCTCAACGAAGGGTAAGGCCGTGTGGCCCGATGGCACCCCCAATGCCCCCAGGCACCCAAAGCGTGAAGTGCGCCGCAAGGGTTAAGATAACCCCAGATGCGCCAGCGGCATAACGGCGGGATTTGCTGTCTGGTTAGTAATCGTCCTGTAATCGCCCTCCCCTCCCTTGCCCCTGTACACCCCCTCCTCCCCCTCCCCTCCCTCCACAATTACACAATATGAAAATACTTTCCCACTTCCCCTGATGGTGTCCCGAAGATATCCGACCCCCCCCCGCGTAGTGTTTCTTTACACAAAGAATCCCCGGGAAACGGGGTTTCGCTTGTGTTTTTTTTCAAAATGCTGCTCTCGCCGAGGCGCCGGCCTCATTTTCGGGCCCCGCTCGTTCCGAATCGTGCTCCTGCTGCAGCGCTGGCCTCATTTCCGTGCTTCCGCTCGTTCCGAATCGTGCTCCCGCTGCAGCGCTGGCCTCATTTCCGCGCTTCCGCCCGTTTCGACTCGTGCTCCCACTGCAGCGCTGGCGTCATTTCCCGTGTCATGCCACAGCACACGCGCACACACGCACACACACACACCCACACACCCACACACCACCACCAGCAGCACCACCACCAGCACCACCACCACCACCACCACCACCACCAGCAGCAACAGCACCACCACCACCACCACCAGCACCACCACCAGCACCACCACCACCACCACCACCACCACCACGACCACCACGCACCCACGCACCCACGCACGCACGCACGCACGCACGCACGCACGCACGCGCACCACCACCCACTAGTCCGTGGATAGAGAAAATCAGCGCCATGGTACGGGATGGGAGGGAGGGGTAGGACGTCAGATATGACGCGCGCGCGCGCACCTAGCTTGCCCCCCCCCACCCCCCCTCCCCTCCCCCTCCTCCTCCTCTCCTCCTCCTCCCTCCTCCTCCTCCTCCTCCTCCTCCTCCTCCTCCTCCTCATCTCCTCCTCCTCCTCCTCCTACTCCTCCTCCTCCTCCCCCCCCTTCTCAAAGTTTCCCCCCCCCCCTCCCCCTCCCCCCCCCTCCCCTCCCTTCCCCCTCCCTCCCCCCCTTCTCAAGTCTCCCCCCCCCCCCCTCACGGGCGGCCGGGGAGCCCCTCGCCGCCTCCGCGGCCTCGGGCCACCCCCATCGGCAGGCTCCGATGCCACTCTTGGGATGGCCCGTCCTGGCTTTGCCCTGGCCCGAACTCCTGGCCCTCCACAGGAGGAAATCTTCCAAAAGAGGCAAAACATAGTCGGGGAGCACGCCCGACCTGAGCTTAAGCCCGCTTGCCCACCGGTCGTTGAAGGAGGTGTTTCGGGAGTCCCAGAGTCCATGCTACTTTGAGCGCCTTTATATTTCAATGATCGAGTGTTTTCGTTTTTTCTTTCTCCTTAGGGGGTGGGCGGACACCCAATCTACTTTCAACGGCTTCCTATTCGATGTTTCTACATATGTTTTCCGACCGATGGGTAATCCGTGCCGCTTATCCACCGCCAGAGTATGTCCGCATCCACCGCTTCGGAGTCGTGTCTCGGAGATCTTGGGGAGCGGTGGGTATGGATATTTGCCCGCCCGCGTGGGTGGGCAGATATCCATATCCACCGCTCCCCGAGTCATCGGACCACGATCCAGCTGCGGTGGACATGGATACTCTGGCGGCGCAGCTTCATCCGCGGCCGAATCCGGCGTAGCAGCCCCCCAGTGGAGTGGGGCCGAATCCTCCTTTGCAGTCGGGCGGCTGAAGAAGGGACCCTGTTCGTCGGGGAGAGGCTCAGTGTTCCTCATACAATTGTTCCACAGTTTGTCTCAGGTGCTCCTTCCCAGCCTCGAACATATCCCTATCCCTAAGATTGACATGCCAAAAGGCGATGACAATCTTAGGGATTCGCCCTCAAAAAATAACCGAATACCTTCGATAATAAACACTAGGGGATGATAAAGTTCGGGGTTCAGGGGGAGATAATCAAAGTAGCCCACCAGACCTCAGCATAATCTCGAAGTAAGAGATGATCAAGAGGAGACCAAGCCGAGCACGTTTTGAGACATCCTTGGCGTTTAGTCTTCATAGAAATATCCTCAACAATGGCTTATCTCGCTGGAGACATCCTCGACAAATCCCTTGTTTCGCTTGAGACATCCACAAACTATTGCTTATTTCGCTTGAGATACCGTCAAACTATTGCTTATTTCGCTTAAGAAACGTATCGTTTCGCTTGAGACATCCTTCAGTATATGCTTGTTTCGCTCGAGACATCCTCGAGTATATGCTTGTTTCGCTTGAGACATCCTCGGAATAGCTCATCCGCCTCGGTGTCCCTGGATAATCAACCGCGGCGATAATAAAGTTCAGGCGGGCGGAGGAATGGAGAAAGCGATATACAAAAACAAAAATAAAAAGAAACAATAAGAAATGAAACAGACAAATGATCAAAAAAAACAACAAGAAAAGAAACCAGAGGAGGCGGAGAAAGAGAAGGAAAAATCTCAAGTTCAAATGTATTAGATTTTATTTACAAGCGCTTTATGAAAATTAAAAAATTTAAGTGCTCGTGTAGGTTAGCTCATGTGCTTCATTTTCCTTCATTTTCCATGGATAATCAACCCCAGGGATAAAAAAGTTCAGAGGGGGGGCATGGAGAGAGAGAGAGAGAGAGAGAGAGAGAAAGAGAGAGAGAGAGAGAAAGAGAGATACATCATAAAGAAAAAGAAAGGAAGGACTTAAAGAGATAATATATATATATATATATATATAAAGAAAAGTAGAAAAATAAATGAAAAGGATAAAGAGAAGAGGAAAGGAAGATAAAACAACAAGTCTGAATACTCAAATGTATTAAATTTTATTTACAAGCGCTTTATGAAAATTAAAATTTTTAAGTGCTCGTGTAGGGTAGCTCACGTGCCTCGTTTTCCCTGGATAATCAACCCCAGCGATAAACAAGTTCAGGGCGCCAGGGGGAGGAGTAGGAGAAAGAGATAGAGAGACAGAGAGAGAGAGAGAGACAGAGAGGCCAGCAAGGAGAAAGAGATAGAGAGACAGAGAGAGAGAGAGAAAGAGAGACAGAGAAAGAAAGAAAGAGAGACAGAAAGAACTACAAAGAGACAGAAGGACATTGGTTTCGCTTGAGACATCCTGAAACAACGTGTTCGCTTCGCTTGATGTTGTTATCTCAACATAAGAAGGAAGTAACTTCGATGGCGAACTTTTCCCGTGATAATGAAGTTCGGCCTCCGCGCCCCCGCGCCCCCGACCAAACTCTTATTGGTCGACGATAAAAAAACTCTAACGACTTAAGGGGGGGGGGTCACTTTATTCTCATCGGCATGCGGTTAAGGGGATCCCTAAGATTGGCATCGTGATGAGGAGGTGCCCAGCATAGGGATAGGGACATGTTCCAGGCTGGTAAGCTCCCCAGGTCTTCTGTGGTAACTCGGCGCTGCACCTGTGGAAATTTGAAAAGGGGGCCTCGTTCCCTGTTCAGGGCTCCTTCTCACAGCGCGCTTCGACTGTCCATGATCCTCCCGACGAAGGCCTCTCGGTTCGGGCGAAAGGGGGGGTGTGGGAAAGGGGCTTGGCATCGCTCGGACGTGTGCATTTTTCCTTCGGCGAAGACCATCGAGGAGCATTCTTGATCACATGGAGTGGACGTCCGAGCGATGGCCAGTCTCACAGCGCTTCGACTGTCCATAATCCTCCCGACGAAGGCCTCTCGGGTCGGGCGAAAGGGGGGGTCTGGGAAAGGGGGGGGGTTGCGACATCTACTGCATGCAGCTGATTTCGGCCCCACCGAGGGGCCCAGTCCTCGATGCATGGCCGCCCCCGGCGCCGGGAGGCGCCGGGAAAAAATCAGCTGCGTGAGCTGACTCTCAAGCCCCCCCTTTGCTATCCCCCCCTTTCGCCCGGCCCGAGCCTCCCAGCAGCGGCCTCCCTAAGACAGGCTCCTGCACCCTGGCGGACGCCTTCGTGGGCCGCGCCTACCTGGAGCTGCGAGCCCGCGCCCTGTGCGGCGGGCCGTCCCCCCCGCGGAGCTGCGGCGCCCCGCCGGCGAAGGCTGGCCGCCCGGGTGCAGACGTCGTTCTTCGTCGTGGTCGTCGTCGTCCTCCTCCTCCTCCCCCTCCTCCATCTTGCTCCTTCTCATCCATCTTGTTCTCCACTTCTCGTTCCTCCGTTTCCATCCCATCCTCCTTTCCGTTTCTTCCATTCCCTCCTCCTCCATTTTTCCTCCTCCTTTTTCACGTCCTCCTCGTCGTATCGTCCTCGTTTTCGTCTTCGTCGTCTTCTTCCTCCATCTTCTCCTCCCCCTCCTGCTCCTCATCCTCCTCCTCGTTTGTCAATGTTCGTTTCGCATCTCAAGCCGGGCGCCCAGGCAGAGATTGGTTCCGAGGTCTCCTCCTCCTGGCAAGGGGGATATCGTTTTTCGTCGGCTCCGCACTCGTGCTCATTTCGGAGCGGATCAGGCAGGCAACATCCAGGCAACATTATTGAATCGCTGGTTTTTTCTGTGTGTTCGTTGCCCATGTTTCTTGGGGGCGTCCGGACGCGTTGCGTGGGGAGTTTTGATGGTGAAGCAGTTCCCTGGGGGTCGTCTCTCGATGGGGCGAAATAGGGTCGTCGTCAAGATGCTTCTTTGGGGGGCCTCTTGGGGTCTGTTGAGAGGCCGTTCGGGGGCGCCTGGGAGACATGTTTGAAGCCTTCTGGGGCTTCTTTTGGGCCTCCTGGGAGTCTCCTGGGGCCTCTTGGCGACATCTTGGGGCCTCTTGGAGGCCTCTTGGGGCCTCTTTGGGACCTCCTGGGCGCCTTCTGGGACGGAGGGCTCCATTTTTGAGTTCTCGGTATCCCTCCTGAGTCCCTCTTGGGCCCGTCTTGGGGCCTCTTGGTCCGTCTTGGGCGGCACTTGGGCCGTCTTGAGGGCTCTCTTGGGTCGTTTCGGCGCCGTCTTGGGAGCTTCGTGGGCCGTCTTGGAGCGGTCTTGGGGGCCTCTTGGGCCGTCTTGGAGCGTCCGGAAGCCGAAAAAGCCAAAACACAAAAAACATAGAAAAAACCAATGAAAATCAACGATTTTGGCCTCTTGGGGCTCTCTTCGGAGGCCTCTTGGAAGGCTCTTGGGGCGTCTTGGAGGCCTCTTGGGCTGTCTTGGGGGCCTTTTGGGCCGTCTTGGGGTCATCTTCGGCGTCTTCGAGCGCTCTTTGGGCGTCTCGGGGGCCTCTTGGGCAGTCTTGGGGGCCTCTTGGGGCACTCTGAGCGCGCTCTGGGGAGCCTGAGAGGCCGCACCCAGAAGGAAAACCATCTCTGAGTAGACTTGGTCGGGCGGCGGTCGGGCGGCGGTCGGGCGGCGACCGGGCGTTGGTCGGGGTACTTTTCGCCGGGGGACCCCCAGGGGCCGCCCCGCGCGCGCGAACTAGAAATACTGTTAATACTGTTAATCAGTTACCGGAGATCTTAGCACGCCCTGGCCCGTTGGGCCGGCGAATTCTCCTCATCCGTCCCGCTCCTCACTCGAACCAGAGGGGTCCGCTGCCGTGTTGCTCACAGCTGGCCAGCGTACTTGATATTGTAGCGAGAGGAAAGGGACCGCCGCTCTGCTATCTCTCATGTTACACTTGCCGCCATGTATTTCACCACTCACCAGTGCCACCCTCAATTCTAGTTAATGGCGGAACCGGAAGCAATCCCAGCTCGCGATACACGGGGTTGCGCGTGCGCGTAGTGCATCTCCCCCCCCCGATTCCTGCAAGGCTAGCACCCTCCGTCCCACGGGCAGCTTTCGCTTGTGGTTGTTTTGCAAGATTTCTGGTGGTTCTCCTTGGACGCTCAGGCGACGATGATGACAAAGGCCGCACGCCGCATGAGACGCGCGAGAGTCCAGCTGTACAGGACAACAGCAGCCGCAGGCGTTACCGCGATGTGGGGCGACTCGCCCACGGGGGCGCCACAACGTTCCCCGACCCATCGCACATCGCAAGCATTGGCCGCAGCTTCGTGTCGGGCATGAGTGCGAGGCTCCTCCCTTCGTGGCGCGCGCGGCTGCGCTGGCTGTCCTTGTGCGCTTGTCGCACCACTCGAGTGGGGCACTGAACGTTAATGCACTGATTGCAACCTTTGGCATCATCCAAGGGCAGCAGCGCTACTACGGCTACCACCAGCTTCAGCATGGCATTCGTCTCTGCGCAGGCCCGATTCACAACGAGGCGTCTCCGCAGTTCACAGCACGGTGGATTCTTATCGAGGAGGATTCCCATCTGGGTGCTCGGGGGCAGCAAGCCATTCATCACCGACCAGATGTCGCCGATGTACGTTATTGTCTGTCGTGTGGGCCGCCGCTGACCAGACGCGCATCTGGCGAGGGCTGGAGACGCCGCGCCCAGATGCAGCCAGCACGTCGGCTACGCCACGATTATTGCTGAATAGGTTCGTTCGTTTTCTCCGCCTGTTCGACCAGTTCGACAATTTCGAGCCGCCGTACTAGGCGCTCTTCAGGCTTTCCTTTCCACGACGCGGACTCCGGCTGGGACATCGCCACCGCCTACACTGGGACTTCCAGGATGAGGCGCCCAGGCATATCGCTGGCAACGATTGCTTTCGCGCCGCGCGTTGCCTAGAGGCCTCGCCACGCCAACCCCGCCAAGGAATAGGGGAGTGGCCCTGTCGACGCGCTCAGTCGCGCGCGGCCTCGGCCGCGACAACGCGTCAGCCTTCGCGCCGGCGCGCCGCCCGCTCGCGCGCTCAGCTGGGCAGCCAGTTTGAGCGCGGTTGACGGGCCATCGGAGCAGCGCTGACCCATTCACTCGACGACGAAGCCTGGCGTCGACGCTCTAGCGCTCGGACGCACGACGCACAGAGCGCGCAACTGCAGGCGCGCTGACACGTTGGTTGTGCCATCGGTCGCAAGAGCACGTTCACGCCTTGCGCTGCGCCAGTCGCTCGAGGCACGCGGCCGCGCGTCAATCTGCGCGCCCTCTGTTTTGCGCCCTCGGACAGAGAGGCGCGCGCGGCTGTTCCTTCAGCGGCAATTGCCCTACCATTCCGGGCTCGCCGGCGGGGGGGCGCGCCCGCGCATTGCCGGGGCGCGGCGGCGCAGGCCTCGCGGCGCGCGCCACCGCTGCGCAAGCACGGCGCGCCACGCCTTGGCTCTCTCATGCGCCGCGACATGCGCGATGGGGCTTTGTTTGCGCCCTGCTGCGCAGGCGCGCGCGCCGCGCTGCGCCCGCGCGCGCCAACGCGCCTCGCGGCGCACGCCGGGCGCCATGACGTTCAGCTGCGCGCCCGAGCGCGCACAGGCAGAGGCGCGTGACGCTCGAATAAAAAACCCACTGACCTACGCACGCCAGGGCGCCGTCGCGCCCGGCCGCGCGCCTGCGCGCGCGCGAGCTGGCGTGCCAGGCGCACCTGCGTCTGGCCGTGCTCGTCTCCAACCGCCTCTCAGAGCGCCTGCCGGCGCCGACGTTGGCCCCCCCCAGCCGCGCCCGGGCCGCAATCGGTTGCGCCGCGCGGGGCGCAGCTCACGGGGCGCGGGCCGGGCCGGCCAGCGTGCGACTTCAGCCCGCGCGCGGGAATGCAGGCCTTTCTCCGCATCTCAACCGCAATCCACCTGGTCAACCACGTCGCCGCCCCAGAGAGCAATAGGAACAGTTGAGGCGCGCGCCAGCGGACGCGGGCAGCGCCGCCTCGCTGCGCGCCGCGCCTCGGCCGTGCATTCACCGCTCCGTGTGATTTATCTTCGGCGCGCAAACCATCGCGGGCCCGGCGCTCGACTTGCCCGACACATAGCCTCCCGTCCGGCGGAGGGGCGCCTCCGTTGAGGTCTCGCCGGCCGACGCAGCGGCTCGGCGCGCCCTCGCCGCGGGCGCGCCCCGTCGGTCCGCGCCGCTCGCGGCCTGCGCCAGCACTTGAGTCGGCGCCTGACGATCCTAATAAGTCGAGCTCCGCAGAGCTTGCCGCTTCCTCTCCGATGGGCAGCGCCGTCATTTGCTGGGTCGCCAAGTTCACGCTGAGCCAAGCATGACAGGTCTGCCCTGCGGATAGTACGCAATAGTTTGCAATCGTGGGGCGCGATGATGATTTCCGCCGAATTGTTTCACGGCGCACGCATTCCGTTTCATTGAGCATCGCATGGGGGGGGGGGGGGCATTTTGCACGCCCATCCTCTGTCTGGGCTGATGTGATAACCCCGGCCACGTCGTCTTCGATCTACGCCTCCACCTCCGCATTGTTCTGCGTGTTTTACTTCGGTTTCGCGTTTCCTCTTTGTCGTCTTCGCCCACGCGCTGCGCGTCGCGTTCTACCAGGCCTTCTTGTCCATCCCTGTCCGCGGCTCTGGAGGCGCGACCTCCCAGCTGCCGTCGGGCAGGCGCGCTGAGGGGCGCCGCGCGCCGAGCCGCGACGCCCCGCGACAGGGGTGGCGCGCGCGTCTGCGCGCGGCTCTGACTGATCAAGATGCGCGCGCACGCCGACGCTTCGGCGCCCGCGGCCGCGCGACGCGAAGGTCGGGCTGGGCGAAAGGGGGGGATTGGGGAAAGAGGGGTTACGAAATCTGCTGCATGCAGCTGGTTTCGGCCCCGCCCGGCGCTGGGGGGCGCCGGGGAAGTCAGCTGCGTGAGCTGACCCCCCCCCCCTTGCTATCCCCCCCTTTCGCCCGGCCCGAGAAGGCCCGCCCAAGGGTTCGCTGCGCGCTGAGCCCCCGCTTCCCCCGCGCCGCAGATCACAGGGCACTGGCCGACGCAGGGAGTCTGAGGCCGCAGGAGACGCGACGCATTCGAGAGCGAGGAGGACGACGCCAGGCAGAGGATCCGGAGGACAGTCAAGAGGGCGGGGGGCTCGCGAAGGAAACCGCGGGAAGGAAGAGCGAGGCTGCGCGCCGTCTGCGCGCCGGTCTCCGCGCGCGCACTCAGCCCAGCGCGCGGCAGCCAACGCAACCACGGTCATGCACCGCCTGGGCTGGGGAGGCGGGTCACATTACGATTCGGAAGTAATATGGATTTGGATTGGCATGCCAGTGGTATGTGCCAAGAGAGCAGCGAATTTCGTGGCATGTTCGTTGCGTCTTGCATTGGGGTGCGAGGTGCTATTCCTACACTGTGTACATTGCATGCCGTCGTCCTCGTCATCGCGCAGTCCGACATTGCATGCCAGTCTCTATGTGACGCATCTTTCTCGTTGTAGTCAGCCAGTCTCGAATGCCGATCTACACCTGGCGAGCGTAGGCTCGACCTCTGAACCGCTCGCACGAGCCAGCAGCTACGCCACCACGATCGAACCGCGAGACCAGGCTAGCAAGGCTCACGCGCACGGCGCGACTCATCGCGCAACCACCACTCCGTTTTGGCCCAGGGCTGCCACGGCATGGCCCTGCGCGCCCAGGCGACCAGGCATGCGCCCGCGCGCGCAGAACACAACATCCGAGAGCAGGTCGCCAACAACAGCGCGCTCCTGACCAATGGGGGCTCTACGGGCGCCAGGGGGCTGCCTGACCTCTAGGTGGATTCCTATTTTCATACCGTCGCCACCTCGCCGAGGAAGTTTCAGGGCGCTGGATTCGCCCCGGCCTGAGCCCGAGCAATGGGGCTTCATGCATCGACAGATGCGCGACCTGCCGCGTCGCCTCGCCGTGGATTCCGACGGGCCAGCGCCGAGGCCACCGCCCTCGCCGCGGCCCTCGCGCCGCGCGCTGCCCCGCGCGCCGCCGCGCCGGGCAGGGCGCGAGGCCGCGCAGCCGTCCGCGACGCAGGACGGTCCGACCGCATAGTGTCTACCCACCGAGGATGTCGAGTCCAGCCTCTCCGGCGCCCTCGACGAGGTCGTCGGCGACGGCGCAGCCGCCGCCGGCCGTCTCGGGCGCGCCGAGGCCAGCGCGCGGCAGACCGGGCCGGGGGCCGCCCAAGGATTCGGCGGCGCGGCTCGGGCCGCAGGCAGGGCGCCGCATCCCACGCAGCTACGCAGCTACTCTGCCAGAAAGCGCGGCCGGCCCCTCAAATGCTACGAGCTCCACGGCGCGCAGCAGAACGCGTGAGAAGCGCACGGGATCAACGGCTTGCTGGACAGGGCCCCGCGTTCGCGGAGGAGCTCCTCGAGGCGCGCCGCGCCAGTCGCGGGCAGTCGCTGGGCGGCGTCGCAGCGGCGGCAGCGGCTCTGGAGATGGCGGTCGCGAACGAGTCGCCGGACCTCCTCCCGACTGCGCGCGCGCTGAACCAGCGCGCCGCGGCGGACACGGGCGGCGCTCACGCTCTGCGCCGCGCCTCATCCTCGCACTTCTCCGTCGTCGGGCCGGGCGCTCGCGGCAGCGGCGCGGAAGGGCAGCGGCGCCGGATCATCGAGAACGCCGTGACTAGCGCCAGCGGCAAGTGGCCAGCGCCCGCCGCGCGCGGGCCCGACGCGATGCGGGACCGCGACCTCTAGAGCCGCATCGGGGCGAATCCTTTCGCGGCGAGGGCATGCACCCTCGCGGAGCAGTCGGGGGATCGTCGAGGGCCGCGCGCAGGGCTGCGACGCGAGGCAGCGCGCGGAGCGCCACCACGCGGAGGAGGAGCTCGCGAACCTGGACCCCGACGGGTCGGGCAACGCGCCGAGGTCTTCTGTCCCCAGCCGCCGGCGGCCGACGACCAGGTCACCGAGGCCGTCGAGTGCCCGCGCGCGGTCGGCGCCTCCGAGGAGCCCGCGGGCGGCGAACTACGCGGCGGGGCCTCTCCGCTGGCATCGCCAGATCAACGTGCCACCCAGTGTTTTGCCTCAGCGAATGCGATGGATTGATGAACCCGCGCATTTTCTCAGGGTGGAGGGCTCAGGGTGAACTCCACGTGGGCTTTTGCACTTCGAAGGTCAATCCGTCTTGTGATTTTTTGCAGATTCAAGCCTCGAGAACCAATCGAAACGGCATTTCAGATTTCACCCTTTGCCCTCTACCCAAAGAAAAGTCTCAGCGAACGGGCTGGAGGGCAAGGTCCGGCCGCCCGCCGCCCCCCAGCCTTGCGGAGGCAACCATCACCGACACTCGCGCCCAGTTGTCCAGTCCCATGGCGCACATCAGCGCCCTTAGCAATATGCTCAACAACGTAGCAACGTGCACTCCTCAATGCAGCGCGACGTCTGGTAGACATCTGAAAAGATGCTGCCGAAAGCGGGCATGATCCACTCCATGAAGCCCGTCGTGATCCACGCTGTTAAGCACATCGCGCGGACGGCAACCGACCCCAAGGAGGCCGCGGACGCGATCGCGGGCGATGAAGTCCGACGACCGCCCTTTCGCAAATGAGGGGACGGCTGAGTCCAGCTTGCCAGCGCAGCTCCAATCCAGGGCAGTGCCAGGCCTTGGGAGGGCTGCAGCTCACGCGACATTCGCCCCTCACTCGCCGCCCCCGCGTCAGCCCCTGGATCGGGCATGCACTCGCCGACGGCGGTCTGGCGCTGCAGCCGCCTACCAGGAGCGGCGACTGGGGGGCGGCGCCGCGCTGCCAAACGTGCGTCTGCGCTCTGTCTATGCTACCTAGCGTAGGAACCTTCGCACAGACAGTTGCACGCGACCGCGTCTAGGCGCGCGGCATTGCCTTCCCCGAGGCACTGCTGAGGATGTGACATCAGCCACCAGGCCCACCGCCTTGAGCCTGACAGCGAACAGCGACATGCAGAAACACGCGGTCGCCACGGCTGAGCGCGACCCCATGTCTTGGGCAAAGACAGCCGGCCGAACCTGCCCCCCTCGCGCGGCCCACAGCAGCGCGAACCCCCGTCGCGCCTGCAGCGGTCGACAGGAAGTGTTTGCGCCTCATCTTGGCACAGCAATCTCCGTGTCCCCTGAGCGCCATGTGCAGCGTAAGTGCACGTGCGTCTTGGCCGCCACCACCGCGTGCCGGTGTGCTCGGGCACGTTTGAGCCCTATGTGCCCGCTGCACTGCACTTGGCGACCCGAGATTCGGCGAGCACCGCGGGGGTGGCCCGACCGCGCGGTCATCGCAGATTTCGTTCGACACGAGCACCGTCGAAAAGCCGCTGCAAGCCATCTGTGGCCGGCCAGCCCCCCCGTCAATTGCAAGGGCAGGAGACTGGCGCCACGCCGACAACGACGCGAACGTCTTGGTCGCGAAGCCCAGGCAGGCGCGCGCGCGCCCAGCTCCGGCACCTTCTGCGCCGCCCGCGCTACGAGGTGCCAGCGCGACAGCGCGCCGCCGCAGATGTCAGCGCCGCATCGTCGGCTGCGCTTCCCTACAGACCGACCGGCATACATCGCGGCGGCCCGCTGCAGCGCTGGCGGCGCTGTACAGCGGGGCAGCGGCGAACAGTCGAGGTAGGCGCCAGCGACGCCGCGCTGCTGCCGGCCGCTTCCAGACAGCGCGCGCCGCCCTGCTGCCGCTCAACAGACACCAGACCTACGCGCGGACCAGTCAGCAGCTGTGACAGGTCAGCGTTAGCAGCTAGAGGCACACTGCTGCAATCAGCTGGTCGAGCTGCATCCGCGCGCGCACGACGCAAGGCGCGCTCGTGGATTCTCCAGGTACACGGCCACGCAAGCGACGCAATGGTCAGCTACGCCCGCCGACACCTGCTCACAAGAGGCTGCCGAAAGCGGGCGGCCACACCAGCAGTGCGTTGGAAGGCACGATCGGCGCTGCGACTCGAGCGCGTTCAGGGCACGATCTGCCCCCAGCTCCACGAGCAAACGCTCCGGGCTGCGAGGCAGCGTCGGCGGATCGCACTGGGCTAAGAGCCTGTCTTGGGCCCCCCCGGCGGTGGGGAGTCGTCACGATCCACGACCCTGGTCAGGGTCATCTCAGTTCATCTCGCGTACGAACTGACCACGAGTGAGCAGGCAGGGTTCCCAGAGTTCATAAGACTCCGTTCGGGTTGAGGCTCCTGAGCCATGGGTGAGGTGTGCTGGGCGTCAACTGCAGAGGCCGCGCGGCGAATTTTCTGGCATTTCATTGCGGGTGGCCCTCTTTTGTTTTTCTCATGATATAATTGCCACCATGCCTCTTACCTTTCAGCACTGCCACCCGCAATTCTAGTTCCTCCTCCATGTCCCTTCTGCTTCTGCACGTCCTCCTCGTCGTGTCGTCGTCTTCTTCCTCATCCTACACCTCCTTATGATGGCCAAATCCTCGCCGATGAAGATCGTAGCGTCAGCCTCCACCTCCTGCTTCTCCTCCTCCTCCTCCCCTTTCTCCTCCCCCCTTCCCTTCTCCTGCTGCGTCTCCTCCTGTGATCGCGTTTCGGCCGACGGCGTGAGCGCAGCTGTTGGCACTTGTCCCCCAGGGCGGGGTGGCCGATCGTTGCAGTGAGAGGTGGGCCTCGCGTATATTTTCCGCGGACCGCGTGAAATTATGCCCCACGAAGTGGATGGCGTGCCAGGCCGCACCGACACAACAGCATATGGGCTTGGCCAAGCGTGGCAGAGTCCATGCCAACGTGTATGTCGACTGGAAGCCCTGAGAGGAACACGCGGCGACCATTCCAGTAGACTACAAAAAGGACATTCTGACGGCGATCGATTCCGTCAGCGGCAGCACAGGGCTGCAATTGCCCGTACTGCGCACGTGTGGCGAGCTCGAGCGACATTGAGAGACCACCCGCGCCATCGCCGATTCCACGAACGACGGGAAGGCAATGGGGCGGCGGACCACGGCTGGCGAGGATGCGCAGCCTCGGCTGCGCCCGAGCTTCGAGGGTTGGAGGGTTGTCGTTTTGGGACGCCTTTGTTTCCGCTGGATGTATCATCGAGTTTTCCGAGTCCTGATAGTATCGAGCTAGCCAGCGGGCGCTACCGTCAACCCGAATAGCAAGGATGAGCAATTTTTCTTTGTTGCCCTTGCATCCTTGCCCCTTCGGCCTATCTTTGGCAACTTTCGCTGCCGAGCCCCAATCGAAAACGTCAACATGGTTTCCCGGGGCCAGTGCATCCTTACCGCGCATCCCTAGTATACGGGTTGGCTGTAGGGTTGAGGCCAT
>CAUYUJ010022592.1:472796-475296 GCA_963575745.1 Prorocentrum cordatum | reverse complement strand
GTTCTCCAGGCGTTCCTCCTGAAAGGGTCCAGACGTTGGCGCAAGAAGTGATGTGGGATTATGCCATCCAGATGCTCGTCTCACCACCTCTGGAGGAGCAGACGCAGCTGCGCGGCGCGAAGATTGCTTTGACACGTGGCACGGCCGTGCGTGTAGGCGAACCCGCGCCATGCAGCACGATCGCCAGTGGCCCAGGCAGCCAGCCTGAAACTGCCGTCACCTTCAGACTTTCAGGAAACCTCCTCCCCCTCCTCCCCCTCCTCTTCCTCCTCCTCCTCATCATCATCATCCTCCTCCTCCAGTCTGGAGCATGTGATCACCTCCCCTCCCTTGTTCAGCTTGCGGCCCCGAGTTAAGTTCACTCACTCCAGCCATGCATCCTTTAGGACATGTGCGTCGGCACGGCAACATATTGGGAGGTCGTTTGGAAAAGGATAGCGGGACAAACAAGCCAGCCTTGCAGTGCATCGATTGTCGGAACAGTCGAAAAAGCACGCGCGCATCAACACATTCAATTGCCTAGGGCCTAGGAGGAGAAGGAGGAGGAGGAAAGAAAGGAGGAGGAAGAGGAGGAGGGAGGAACAACGAACCAATTCATATAATGGAGCGGATTGCATGCTTGAGTCAACCAGCATACCGAAGATTCGAGCGCTTGACTCAGACAGCGCCAGTGTATCGGCGGCAACTTCGACGACCACCCCGTTTCGGCAGAAATTCCGGACGAAAGGGATCGGCTTTTGTGTTGCGAAATGTTGCCCACCAGAACTTTTCAATCCCACAATGCCGCCCTGCAAGCTTTGTGCACGGATACACTTTGAGTTATGGCTTTTCAAGCTCAACATGATCAGCGACTCCTCGTGCCCTGCACTCCGGTCTTGGGTACGATCTTCTATTCTGGTTGTTGATAGTGCCGGCGTATCATCCGAAGTGGTTGCTTCTATGTCGGATTCCTTCGATGTACTCGCGAACAGCGCCTGCAAGGTACTGCAACCATTCCAGTGCTCGTCCATGTTGTTTGTATCAATGATAGCCGTTTGCTCTGCTCGACCATTACACCGTGGACGCTGGGGGGTGCGGAGCGTTGGAGCTTGGGACGCGCGGGAAACCTGGTTTCCCTGCAAACGGTTTGTCTGCACTGCCACCTCTTTGTCACAGTCTTGAGACAGTCTCCAATCCCAGGGTTCAATTCACAGACGGCCTCCTTTTCAAAGAAATCGGACTCCTGCGGCGACCTCTCAGCATCCGTTTCTCGACGTCCCTTGCAATGGTCTTTCAGTTTTTCCAGGTTGTTGACCATCCAAGAAGCATCAACATGTTGAAGGTCGTCCAAGCTAGTACGTAGCAGAAGCAATTCCACGTTGCGCATTTTCTTCTCGATCTCTTCCAAGGTATTGGTGTCCTGGTGTCCCTTCCAAGATGTTGCAAAGCATTGTTAGGAGCATGCTTCTCTAGAGAAGCAGTGCGAGAATAAATGAAATCCAATCGGCGAAACTTTCATCACATTGATCCATGACCAAACTCTGAAATTCCATTGTAGCTGCATGCCGCCGCCGGTTGCGCACGGACCACGCCGATTCTTTCCTGGGTGCGCCCAAGCTTAGCGGGGCAGAAGAGCAACGATCAATATCCATCATTGTGCAGACACGCTGTACGCTGTGAGTGCTACGCTACAAAATGAGCTTTGCAAACTGTGCTTGAGCCACCTTAAGCGATTTCAGCTCTCCAGTTGTAATACATTGCGCCCGACACATTGTTTTAGAAAGGAAGGCATGGCACGACGGCGTGCGAATGGAATGAGACCACGTGCTGATTCATGCGAGGCAGCCGCACGGAAAGTAACTGTAACTGAATCGTCCAGGGGGGGCTCAAGAGGGGAAGGGGGAAGAGAGGAAACTCTTGAATTGCAAATCCGCGAAAAGTTGTCAGAGGGCATCGTTGCCGGGCGTATGCACTGCGCTGAAGACGGGGAGGGGGAGGGGGGATGGGGAGGGGAGGGGGAGGGGGAGGGGGAGGGGGAGGGGGAGGGGGAGGGGGAGGAGGAGGGAGGAGGAGGAGGAGGAGGAGGAGGAGGAGGAGGAGGAGGAGGAGGAGGAGGAGGAGGCACCCCCTGCTCTCCCCTGCTCTTCTCTGAGGAGGCCCCTCGTCGCGCCGGCCAGGGGGCGCGGCCCTTCCACGGCGGTGTCGGGACCATGCCCCGGGGACCCAGGGCTGAGTTTTTGGAGCGGATTCCGGCGGGCCGGGAGGGGGAGGGCATGCCAGAGATCCGGCGCCCCAGCAAAAATTGGAGCGGGCGGTTTGTTGGGGGGTTTTCGGCCTCCGGAGGCCCTCGCCGGGCCTCGGGACTGCGAAAAACCGGCTCGGGACGAAACACCGGCCCTAGGGAAGTGGTCCAGACCTCTGGGGCCCACGTGTGGAAAAAATTGGAGCAGCCGGATGTCTGGGATGGGAGTGTTCACGGACGCTGGATCGAGAATCGTTTTTGGTTCGGCAGGGGTTCGTT